>BMAV01027722.1:281467-376136 GCA_019973955.1 Trichonephila inaurata madagascariensis | reverse complement strand
ATATATATATATATATATATATATATATATATATATATATTCAACTTCTCGATATGTGCTCACGTGCCCTCCACATAGGGTTGTCACGCCACCCAAGACGGGCGTGCCCCACAGTTTGAGGATCGCTACTCTGATCTCCTTTAATAATAGCGCAATGATTAACTCTTATACACATTTTGCTTGGGCTTAAATAGCACTCTAATTAGCATGAAACCAAGTTATGTCTACGGAAGGTGGTTTTAAACTCAAACAACAGCTAAAGAAGTATTTCGTGTTTAGCGACGCTGACTGTGGTGCCGTAGGGACTAGGTTCGAATCCCGGAGAAGACATGGATGTTTGTAAATGTATAGTGCCTTTGCGGCATGGGGGTACTCTAAATAGCTGTCGAGCCGCAAGTCCTCTCGTCTGGTTGGTGGAAGGGGTAGAGAGGTGGGACCCCCCTGACCACCCCAGGTGTCCTCCCTCAAAATTGAGGTGGAAACGAGCTAAATTGTACTGTCACCTGTATGGTGCTCAAAGATACGGCTAACGACAGGCGTCACCTAGCCCTTTGCCATGATGAATTTCGTGGGCCTCGATCTGGCCTCTGCCGATCAGGTGGCATCAGTAACAACAACAGAAGTATTTCCCCAAGAGGATTATTAGTAGGGCCGCTGATACTACCATTACAACCTGACATGACAATGAATGTAGTATAAGCGAAAAAGAGTTACAAATTTGTATTTGGGAATATATACATATAAACTATATAATTGTGACATTCTGGGAAAATTTCCATATTTCCTCTATCTCTCTCTAAGTTACGTTGTATACAACCTCTGACAATAAAGTACGGTGAATGGTCCTGTAACATGAACGCAGATGAAATATTTACGAAAGTTACCTTACTGCCCTTCGAAATAGTCACCTCCCATAACTATGCACCGCTGAGATCTGCTATACATTTCCTGGAAACTTTGCAAGAAGTCTTCTTTCGGGATGGAGTTCAAAAGCCTCTTCCCGTTTCGTTGGATGTAAGGAATATCTTCAATATCTTCAGCCCTAAGTTCTGGGTAACGATTTGTTCGCACTGATTCACAGTTAATCTGCTGTTCATCAGCTATCATGCGCACAGTTAATTGGCGGTCTTTAGTGATTAACTTCCTCACATTCTCAATGTTTTCGTCACTGACGGAGGTCGCCAGTCTTCCGGTACGGGGGTTGTCAGAAACACTTTCCCTGCTTTTAAAAAGCGGGCGAACCACTCTTACACACACTTCATGGACAGTGCTTGATCTTCTTAAACACGCACCAGCATCACATAAGCTTCTTTTGGTATCTTGCCAAGCTTAAAACAAAACTTTAAATTAATCTTTAGTGCGTTCATTTTACTGTTCTACAGTTAAGAACCAACGTACTACACAAGAACTTTTTAAAACGAGTCTTACACGGAACACAAATGAGTCTCAACTGAGCAACGGTGGGGGCAGATGGTCAACACCTACTGCTACACATGTGCAGCGTTTTGTTTCGCCCGTGTTGTAAGATCGACCGTTCTGACTTCATTCACCGAACTTTATTGTCAGAGGTTGTATACTCATTTATGTATACGAATAGAATTCCTTCTTCATATTAATGGATTCTTGTGTGCATAATGTTATAAATTACAACTATTAATAGGGATTTATTTGGTTTCAAGAATCCATGGAATGAAGCAACTCTATCGATGAATTTATCTTTCTTCATTGTGTTTTTATTTATTTGTATATTTTTGTCTTAAGTGTGGATGGTTGTAAATGGAAACTAAGATCTATCTTTCTCTCTATAAAGAGAGAAAAACGGCTAACACTCACTCATTACGCGATTTCCAGAATTATTTGCCCATGTACTTGAAATTTGGCAGTAATGTTTCTTTTGTTGTGTGGAGATCCTCTATAAATCAGCATTGCAGAACAACAAAAAATATACAAAGGAGGTTAAGAGAGCGTAATATATAAAAATTCCGGTTTTTGAACTATTAGATTAGACCTACAAACTTGAAACTTGGCATTCAGGTTTCTTTTGTTGAGTAAAGATCTGCTTTGAATAAGCTTTGAGGAAACTAAATCCCAAGATGGTTGCGGGGAGTTACAGGGTAGCATAGATAGCAAAAATGACTGTTTTTGAACTACTGCACCGGCATACTTGAATTTGACAAGCATGTTTCTTTTGTTGAGGAGAGATCTGCAAAAAAACTGTTTTTCAGAAATAGACTTCAAATGGGAGGGGGAATACGAGGGCGAAACAGATAAATAAACTTCCGTTCAAGTGCTGTTCTTTTTAAATCTAGAGGCGAGTTAAATCTAGACTGTTTTTCAATACAACTGAAGATTTAATGCTAGGACTTAGTTGTTGATTACTTAAAAAACAATATATAGTTATACAACATCACAAAATACTCAGTGAAACGGGCGGTTAACGACTAGTATTTATATATATCAGTAAAATATGCAGCTCAGGTATTAAAATAGAAAGCATAAAATATTATAAGAAAGAAGAATTTTTTTTACAGCACTTATTTATCGTCATCAAGTTTGTTTAGTAAAATCTATTTGGTCTCGTCATATACTTCCAATTAAAATATATCTAACTCAATATACTTGATTTAAGAACTTCAGCTCAGCCAAATTCTATGAAAGCAATGGGCTCAATTCATGAAGTCACATGATAAAAACAAACACGTGTTTTCCGTTGAATTCTAAACAAACATTAAACTAATTGTACTTGTTGTTCTATTTGTAAGACTAAGATAAAATTTCAAATTTCATATTTGGGTAAAGATGTTTAAATGTTAGGGAAAAAAAATTCTTCAAATAGATTTTTTTTAAATTAAAAAAAAGTCATATTTTAATTTTATACTTTTAAATAAAATGCATTTTGTATACATATGTACTTTTTAAGAAAAAGTTTCTGCAAAGAGCCAAACTTGGCAACACCGGAGCGCGTGAATTGATTAGCTGGAAACACTAAATAGTTTTTGTCGTGTGACTATGACGTCGTTTGAATTTTTGAATTGATTGGCTGGAATCACGTGGCTTTCACTATCATGTGACTATGACGTCACATGAGTTGAGCCCACTAACAGCTTTTAAATGAAAACAAGTAAAATAAAAAAAAATTTTAAGTAAATTCCTACTTAGATCACCAAAGAAAAAATTTATTTTAGCTACTTTTTATTAAATAGTTACAATTAATATAAATATGTATATACACAGGACAGAATCACAACATTAAGTGGTAATTAATTTTTATTAATTATCATTAAAGTATCGTATTGTCATCCAAAACAATCGTGTCTATAAAAGTTCAGTTCAACTGAATGCTTTAAAACGTGAGAAGGAAACATTTTTGACACAAGTTGCCAAAAGGGTCGCTAAATTACCAAAAATGATGCCAACGTGGCTGTATTTGTAATACTTTAAATAATTAGTTTTAATTAATTAAAATTTTTATTAATTATAATTAAATAATTGTATTGTCATCCAAAATAATCATGTATATTAAATTTCAGCTCAATTGAGTCCTTTAAAATGTATTTTATTAACGATTGAAAATTCCACCAAGGTAAATAAGTAAATATATAGAGAGTGTGAGTTAATAGTAGGAATTGAATAATAATAAATTAATAAAGAAATGTGCATTTAAAGATTTTAAAAGATGCAATCTTTTTATAATATTGTAAGTACTTGCATATAAAATACGCTTTAGTTGTTAAAATGCTTCTCATGGTAATGAAATATTTAATTTTTCGTTTTGAACGCATACAAATATACGATGTAAACACCAAAATGTGATAAAGTGCTTTGAAAATTCCTTAATGTTGGTCATAAAACAAAACAAACAAACTTTCACTTGTACAAATTCTGTAATGTGGGCTAAATTACCGCGTGGATTGTATTGTTTTGTAGCACTTATTGTTTAATGGAGTTTACTTTACTCCAGGTGATTCCATGTCATGTTATAAACTTTTATGCAACTATTCCTTGTCACGCAAGAACAAAGATTTTAAACCAACTACTGGTAAACAGTGAACATAACAGCATTTTATGAAACTAGCTGTGAATAATTTATGTTAAGATAATAGTTCGTTGGTAAAAAATGCTATTTTATCACAAATAAATAATTTTCATCTTCAAATTTGTTTATATTCTAAGAATCGATCAGAAATATGTAACATCTTTCGTACTGAAATCAGTGCCTATCGTTACTTTATCGTGTGTTACAGCAGGGCCGGCTCTAGCAGTTTTGCCGCCCCGGACAAAAATGGAAAATGCCGCCCCTCTCTCCAAAGCAAAAAATTATAATTGTTAAAGATAAATTGCTTACATAAATACGCACATATAACACTTGAGTAATTCCAGTGAATAAAAAGGCAGCGACTATATATATATATATATAATTTTTAAGACTAAAAATTTCAAAATAATTCGAAATTAAGGACATAGTTACTTGTTATTTCAAACGAGTAAAATGTAAGAAAAGAAATCGTCCATTTCAGCATGCCAATTTCTTCGAAAAGTAGTTTACTGATGGTGAAAATCACAAGCGTTTGTTTTAACTTATAGTAACTACACTCAAGACTAAAATCAAGCAAAACATCTCACATGGCTTTCTATCTACCAAAACATCTCCTGTGGTTTTCTATCTACCAAAACTTCTTATTACCCCTGTCCCCTTTTAGATAGCTGACACCGGACATCGTTTGGGTGAAAGGAATGTCAGTTGTGACCTCACTTCGGGATGGGGAGAAAGTTACTAATGAAAAATGTGTAAACATATAAAACTTCACGATTTAACATACTCCCGCCAAGAACCCTTCAAATTTCAACATAAAAGAAAACTGTCACTAAACATACAGAGTACAAAATATGGAATTAAGATATGGTTAATGAAATATATACCAAATTCACACCCAATAATGTTTCAGAAAAAATATAAAAAAATTTTGTAACGAAAGAAAAAAAAATATTTCTTCAAATGTGATCCAAATGCCGCCCTTAAAATTTGTCGCCCCGGGCAGGGGTCCGGTTTGTTCGGCCCTAGAGCCGCCCCTGGTTACAGAGTGTACCAGGTACCAGGGCCGATCCTAGCAGGTGTGAAGCGCGTGCACCACACACGGGTGGCCTCAGGTCACATGTAGCTCGATCAATCATGCAAAATTCTTTACGAAAATTTCTCAAAATAAAACATAAAAAGTCGAATAGTTATAGTAAATGAATTTTAAATAGTTATTGAACAATCAAAATAAGTCCCGATTTCCCGATAACGTTGCATAGTTTTTTTAAAAAAAAATAGAATGTCAGTGCACAGTGTGTTGATCCACACACACACATTGTCCATTAATGTCTACTTCTTACACACATCCACCATTTTTTGATTGTAAAATTCATCATAGATCCGACAATAACGCTATAGAAAAGATTTTTTTTGCTTATCAGAGCTGTGGATCGATGCTTAACACAAAGGCAAGATTTTTATGAAAGTTGCTTCACAAAAATATGTGATATGGTTAATATTACCTAAGACATAGGAGTGTTTAAATTCAATATGCATTGGGGAAAATTCAAAGTTTTCAATTTATAAATCACCTTTCAATTTAGGACAACAAAATAGAGGTAAGAAGGGGTTTTGGTATCTTTGCATTTTTATTAATGTCTTGCTTTTTACTATGATACAGGTAGATGAGGATATAACTTCAACTTTCAGAATTAGTCAATACTAGCGGCCCGATAGACGTTGTCCTGAATATGCGTCTTAAATCCGAAAATTTCAAACTTTTTTTGAATAAGTTGTACCAATCTGGACCGTTTTGATGAAAATTTTTATAAAAAAAGTTATTACAATACCTGACGTCATCACATACACAGTTACCACAATTCGACCTATCGATAACGTGTGAGCAAGTGTTATACTATGAGCTAAGTTGAATATAGTAGAAGCTATTCTGAATAGAAACTTAAACTTGTTTTAATTAAATATAAAAAAGTTAAAACTCGAGCTATTTTCATAACAGGTATATTTTTTTAATGCACAATAAATAAATTTATCGTAAAGCCATTGAAGGCACAGTATTTTTGGTTAATCCTTGAGGGGTATAAACAATCAAATGCGATGGTTTGCCAACCCTCGGACAAGCAACATATAATTGGCAGTGCGAAAAACAAAAATTTCCCCTCTTCTTACTTTTCTTTTTTTTTTTCCTTACCGCGCATTAGCGGAATAAACAACACACAGAGGTAAAGCAATTATGCGTTTTAAGGTTTTAATTAATATCTTTTTAACTAATTGCTATATCGGCAACACCCGAATTGTGAATCTGAACCATTCTCGAATCCACTTGAACCCGCACAAAAATGTCAGATCGGGGTTCACGAAATTCATCATGACAAGTTGCTAGTTTTACGTACGTTGTTAGTCGTAGCTTTGAGTACCATACAGGCGACGATGCGATTTGGCTCGGTTCCACTCTGGTTTTGAGGGAGAACACACTGGAGGTGGACAGGAGCCTTCCACTTCTCTTCCCCTTCCACCAATATCTCGAGAGGACTTGCGTCTCGACAAATATTTAGAGTGCCCCATGCTGCACAGGTACCATGCCTTCTCCAGACCCTATAGCACAGCAAACAGCGTCACAGGCTCATACAATTCTTATCAGGGATAAAAAATATTTTTTCCTGGTCGTTCCACGTGTCGTCTTTTGGTGTAATGAAATTTCTAACCCTTGGTTTTCCAATTACTATACCCTAAATTGTGTCAACAGGTTACACATCCTAATGTAAAAATTGAAGTTTACAATATTTATTAATCTCAGTTGAATGATGAATTGAGAAACATTTTCGATAAAAGCATGCCTATTTTAAGTCTATCGATTAAGCCTCCCTATTTTTAATATATATTTAAAGCAGTGGCGCATACAATAATTTTTCAAGGGGAAAGGGGTCCACGGTCGAATGTACACCCCTCTCGTGTCATAACTCAATGCCCCACTATACTTATTCTTTTGATTTTATCGATTGTCGAGAACAAAAAACAGTAAAACATAAATTATCGAATAAATAATTAGCATTATTTTATGAAATAAACCATTAATAACAAATTATCAAATAATTTTACATAATATGTTCGTAGATTTATAATCAATCGAAAACTATTTCAAGATATATGGGGGGGGGGTCTTGACCCATAAACCCTCTTCCCCCTTGTGTGCGCTACTGATTTAAAGTAATGGAAAATATAAAAAATAAAATAGTAATATATAATAAATCCTATATTTCTTACCTAAATAGTAATATAATAAACCCTATATTTCTTATCTAAAATTTTTTTTATATAAGACGTGACAACATAAAACCTTAAAAATTAATCTGTTAATATCAACTATGCAACATAACTTAACATATATTTAGATAAAATTTGGTTACATTTATGAGATTTCAGATGAATGCGTTTTATATAAATTGTATACAATACTTTAAAAGAAAGTCGTGGCAGCTTAAGTTATTTCAAGAAACTCTGGTCGGCTTGAAAAACCTCCCAAAATGCTTTTCAAGTTTATTGAAATATTTGTTTTTCCTATATCAAAGCCTGTCAATATTTCTTTTGTAAATCAAATAACAGAAATTCTAAGAAATGTCACTTTTTCAATAGCTATGCAAATTAAATGTTAAGGAAATTACGCTTGGAAAATTCAAAACAACTGAAATAAATAATAGTCTACAAACACATGTAATTTGATCTAAACAAGATTTTCATTTTCATTCTACACATTGTATATTTTTTGACAGTACAATGTATAATTTTTTTTTTAAAAGCGAAATAACCAAAAAAAAAAAGATGTTAGAATTTTCAAGTTTATTATTACATGCAGAAATATGTAAAACTGAGCGCTTTAGAATAGGAAATTACAATTACCTTTACTTTATGCAAGAGGAGAGGTTACAAAAGAGTTTTACAACTACACTTATATAATTACGTGTTGATGAAATTGAAATATCTACTTCATTACACCTTTTTCTCTGAATTTTTTGAATTCTAAGTAATCAGCTATTGTTATGACATGCGTTATGTATTATAAAACTATATTATAAGAGTCTGATAATTTTTCAAGGATCACTCTGATTTATCTCACAAATTTGTGATTTCTCAAACGATACATGAAAAAGAACTTCAGAAAATACTATTTATAGCGATATTCAAAGTAAGAGTTTTAAGAACCTTGTGTGTGAGATACACGTTGGAAAATATTCTAGCATCGATTTTCTATTAGAAAATAAATCTTTAGAGAAGTGAATAATTTTCTACAAAAATTTTATTTTCTGCAGCATATTTTTATTCCATTATTGTAAAAAGAAACTGAATAATTATTTTTTAGAACATTTCTTTTTAATGAGCATTTTTAATTTTTACAAATGTCTGGTTAACTCCTTTTTTTTGTCCGCTTTCTTTTTCTTCGTATTGTTATTTCGTAAGAATCCTTAAAAAAGGCAAGTAATAGTAACAAATAAGTTAATTCAAAACAGTTGAACGTAGCAAGTAAAAATGACATACATTTAAACGTCTGCTTTTAAATAGACAGTTGAAAGTGTTTTGGACCTAACAGTTCAATTGACTGAAAACTGTTAAAGGATTCGAAATAATAACATATTCATACTAATTAACTATTTTTCCAAGACTAGTCTATTCTAAATATTTCTTATGCAAATTTTGCAGCACACACACCCAGTGGCACTCCTTAAAATAGTAATTATGAAATTACTTTGAACTGTAACAAATGGAAATTATGAATTACCGATTGTATTTGATTTAAATATTGAAGGATTGCGGGAAAGAAATATTTAAATTTATGTCATAATCAAATATAATTAAATAGAAAAACTAGTGACAAGTTACTTTTGTAAAATATTTAAATTTTATGTATAGGCCAAAATAAAAATGTAATAATCAAAACATGTTCCAAAAATTTTTTTTTTCAGAGAGAGGATCTCTGTAAAAACTTTTATAACACTCCTAAAAGCTACGAGATATAACTCATGGAGATAAAATCATTAGTATAATTCAGTTTGCTAATATATAATACGAAGAATATATACGTATGTTACAATGTATATTCTTAATGATAAACGATAATTCTATGTAAATTGATTTACGAGCAGATGAAAGGAGAGCACAATCATTTGAGAATGTCTTTTTAATATTAGTTTTAGTCAATTATATTTCTTTTTTTTTCTAAAGTAGTGATTGGCAGCGCATTAAAGAATAATTATGGGAATAAGTATTAATAAAATACAAAAACTTTCTCAGTTACATTCAGCTTTGCTATTGTATTAGAATTTATTTGGGGGGGAAGAGGGGTCTAGTTTTTCTTGGTATTATTAATATCTTTAAAAAGGAAATTTTATAATTATAAGAATTTAATATGGCCAAACTATATATAATAAGAAGGATGCGTGTTTTTTAATAATAATGATTTTTTGCAGACGATTATTATTTCCTAGAGACGTAAATATTATTTCAAGCTACACTTTATTTGTCTTGAATGTCAAATTCGTGTTCTTTCGGAAATGCATTTATTTCTGAGAGAAGCATTTAATGAGAATATATATAAGATTTTCGAGACAGAATTTTTGCTTTTAATATTGTGTCAGATTTTTGCTCTTCCAACTGATAACATCAGAGTTATTAGAGTTAAAATATTTGTTATTTCTGTGCGCATTTTCGATAGTGAAATTTAACCTGCATTTCCTTACTAATATTTTTTGAGAAAAATTTTTTTTACATTCATTTCGATACATAATTTGATTTTTTCATGCTTCATACAAATTTTAAAATTTTTTTGAAAAATTTTAGGTTTAGATACATATTTATCATAAGTCATACTGTTAACCGTGAGAACACACTTATGATTGTATTACAAATGAACTGCTTGAGTCATTTTTTTTTTTTTGTATAAAGTTGCCAACTAAAGTAATAAGGTCTCTCCCCCCTTTCCCCACTAAAACAAAGGAAACAAATACTAACTTTTACACCAAGTAATGTTACAAAACTTGTTAAAAATTTTAAAAGTGGGAATAAAAGTCATATCATACATAACAAGTAATATAAAAAAAGTTTTTTTTAAGTCAATTCTTACTTAGATCAACAAAGAAAAATTTTATTTTAATTACTTTTTAATAAATAGTTACAATTAATATAAATATGTATATACATAGGACAGAATCACAACATTAAGTGGTAATTAATTTTTATTAATTATCATTAAAGTATCGTATTGTCATCCAAAACAATCATGTCTATAAAATTTCAGTTCAACTGAATGCTTTAAAACGTGAGAAAAAAAACCTTTTCAAGTTTTGACACAAGTCGACAACGTGGCTGTATTTGTAATTCTTTAAATAATTAGTTTTAATCAATTAATTATTTTTAATTATTATCAAATTATTGTACTGTCATCCAATATAATCCTGTATATTAAATTTCAGCTCAATGGAGCGCTTTAAAATGTATTTTATTAACGATTGAAAATTCCACCCGAATAAATAAATAAATAAATACATAGAGAGTGTGAGTTAATAGTAGGAATTGAAAAAGGGAAATTAGCTGAATTTTTTCTTAATCTTTCAATTGTTTTCGTTATTTCTTCGGCTTATAATTTTCTCTCTTTCTCTCTATTTATAGAACCATATAAAATATAATCAACAATTCTTAATTATTTTTTTTTTAGTTCGAAAGGAATAGTTATTTTTATTTTTAATATTCTTGTGTTTATTTATGTACATCACACTGTATAAATGAAGTAATTTGAAGTAACTTACGAAAGAATATAATTTAAAAAATATTAAATTACAATAAAAAAATGGACAACAATTGACTCAGTAAAGAAACGCCTAGTTTTCAAAATTCCTTTCTCGATAATTTTTTCTTTAAAAATATGTTTAATGTGTTAATATGTGTTTTAAAAGATATGCTACTTCTTTTTAATGCATTTTCTTAAAATAAACTAATGCTCTTTTTACGACTCCCCTCTTTTTAAAAAAAATTAATCTAAAACATCATACATGATTCGAAAAGTTTAGTTTTGAAATTCATCGACGGTTTGTGTCTCTCTCAAATGTATTTTTTTTAAAAAGTCATCCATCTCTTTAAGTACATCCTTTTTTTCCTTCAGAACGTTGAAAATAAGACCTTTCTGATTATTTACTACTTACTGAACTACCGAAATAATTAACATTCTATAACAAAGATGATAGCCTGGCAACCAGGATGTACGTCCGTATGCTTGATATGTTGACATTACCACCAGCATTGCATCCGGTTAACAGATTGCCACACCTTTCGTTTAGCATTGGTATTACTGCTTTCAATAATTCTTTATGGTCAAGTCATCTTTATCGAAATTTCACAGGAAACGAGAAATAAAAAATGCATCATGTTATAAAACAGTGTACAATTCGTTCAAATATTCCATGGTTTTAATCTACTAAAAAATAAAACAAAGAACGTTTCTTTTTTCTTTTTTTTTCTCATTATTTTGTTATTATTATATTATTTTGTTATTTATTTAATTAATATGATTATTTCACTTAGTAAATATTTTGATAATTGTATATGCATCAAAAAATTGTGCTTGTATGCTAAATAGAATTATTTTATGAGTTCTTGAATATATTTAATTTCGTTTCAGTTCTTGAGTTCAAATGAATCAGGCTCACTGGAGAAAATAGAATTGATAGAAAAGTGAATCACACTAAAGTACTCAGAAATTAAGAAATATTTTTAAAAGGTAATAAATTTTCAGACGGTGTGACATCACCCATGCATAATAAAATATCATAATTTTGAAAAAAATTATTCCTATTACTTTAGGAATCAGCTCAAAGAATACAAAATAGTACGTGATAGATACATTTCGATGAACGAGTTTTTTGAGCAATAATCTGAAATTTTATTATATTGAAAACAATTTAATAGAATTTGAAAATATAAATACCGAAATGGGCAGTTATTCTGAAAAAAAAAATGTATTACGATATTTAAATATAAGATATTCACCAAGCAAACTTGTTATAGAAAAATCTTTGCAAAGCTTTCTTCATGTATTGATTTTAAAAAAAATTGTTTGAAAAAAAAATGTTTCAGTTTGCAATGAACTAAATGTTTTTAAATATCTGAAATATGTCTCAAAATTTATTAAACAGTATACATTTCGATACTTTTATTTATTAAAACATTATAAATCCGACTGAAATTCACAAATACCTTTTAATAGCAAATTGTAATTCAATTAATGCAATTTGCAAAGACATTGAAAATATCATAGTGAATTTGAATCACTACGTGATTCAAATAGATTTACGTAAGAAAATTCCAAAGTGAGAAGGTATAAGACCCCATACTTTTAAAATAAAATACATTAGAAAAATTTATAAATAATGTTTTGTTAGTTATATTCCGGCAATATTATTATTTTGTAATGTTGAATTAGAGCATTTATGTTACAAGTCAATTCACTTGTAGCATCTAGATATATATTATAAATGCGAAAGTTTCTGAGGATGTTTGTCCGTCTTTCACACAAAAACAACTGAATGGATTTTAATGAAACTTTACAGTAATATAGCTTATACATCAGATTAACACATAGGCTATAATTTATAACACAGGCTATAATTTATAAAGATATTGTGTGAAGTGTCCAAAATATAACGATATTTGTCAAATAAGTAGGAAAAAATTCTGCCATCAGCAAGCAATTCTGGCGTGCGCTGCGAAAAAGCCCACGACAGCATATATCTATATTTTATTTGTGACGAAACACTTTTGTTTTGGCAACGCAAGGCGTTCGATTCTAATTAATTCCTGTAATCAGCATAATCCCTAATTTTTTTTTATTTCAGAATAAAACTAGGTTTTGAAGGGTGGGGTTGTTATAAATCTCTCTTTATTTGTGTGTGTGTGTGTGTGTATGAATGTTTTATTTTTTATTTTTTATTATTTATTTTTTTTATGATTTTATTATGCACATTTGGTAGTAAGAAATTGATCTTTTTTCAAAATAAAAGCTTTTATCGGTTCTGGTACTTAAAGTAAATAAACTTTCTCTTTCACACTACATCATTTGGACAAATTTTCAAAATTTGTTTGTGGTTAGTAGTTAATTATAACGCTATAATTTTAATTGAATAGGCAGATATTGCATTTTTAAGTATAAAAATAATTATAACTATTGTACTGTATTTTTTGGAGGGAGTGAGTGAATATTATATATATAACGTTGCACTGTTCAGCTACACGAGGGCTTTTGGCAACGGACCACGTAATTTTGAACCATGGTCAAGTGACGTGGACGACACCTGAGCTGGAACCCTCTTCTCCTAACTACCACACCACACCAACTTAGAAGGAATATCCTACCAATACTTAGCAGGAATATTCTTTGAAATCCACTTTTCCAAGATTTATGGCAGCACGGGCTCTATGATGAGTATTTTAGCGGGGAGGGTGAATAATTTTGTTGCAGATATTGCGTTTTCAGCCCATTGCAAATTATTATTTTTGTCCCGAAAAAATAGTTTATGTCAAATTTTAAGTGTCATGTTTTTGTATGTTAATGAAGACCTTAGAGAAAACGATTTGACTATTTATTTTAAGTGAACGGTGTATATAATTAATTTTACAGTGGAATATCTTTAATTAATTTATTAGCTCAACGGATTAAATTTCCCAAAGTGGAGTATTTTGTTCATATATATCCCTTAATTTTCAATGTAGTGATCCAAAAAATATATATATATATTGCATGAAAACAACTTCAAAAATCCTTTTTATCTGCTATTAGATCTACATACTTAAAATTTAACAAAGGTGTTTTTTTTCCCTTTCTTTTTTTTTTTTTGTCCAGCTGAGATATGCAAAAAGCTTTTTTTGTTTAATTTGCAATTCACGTAAAATTAACTCATTAAAAACTTCTTTATTCTTCAATCTGTGTTGTTGAATTTTTCAGTTCACCCGTGCGAAGAACGGGTATACCAGCTAGTTTATGTATAATAACTAGTAGTTTGCGAGCGCGATAGCAGTCTAAGGCAGAAGTTGCCAAAGTGGTGGTCCACAAGAAAATTTCGCTGGTCCGCAGAAAAATGTGGAATACAATTACTCATCACAAAATGTTATATTTTAAGATCACAATTTTTTTATACATATATTTAACATTTAAAAAATCCTATTAGTGGTCCGGGGGATTTAAATCATGAATTTACTGGTCCGTGAAGACAAAAAATTTGCCTACCGCTGGTCTAAGGTGCACTTTCCTATGCTTCAAATAATATAGAGGAAGATATTGTTTTGATTTATTCTCGACCCAGCAATATTTACTATCTATTGTAAAATTTTCCTTAATATAATTGTAGCATTTATAAGTATTAAAATTGATTGTTATAAAAGGAATTTATGTGTAATCGTTGTAATAGTGTGAATAATTTTTTTATTCGAATGAAATGACTTTGTACTATTAATTCATAAGTTATATAAAAAAAATTCTGAATTTAAGAAACTGATAAAAAATATAAGTATGATACAAAAATTTTAGACATTTGAACAAGGAACGCAAATATTAATAATTTTACGAAGGTTAATTCTTTTACAATTAGAATATTGCGCAAGAAAAACTGTCAACTTTTTTTTTTATACCATTCAAAATTAAAGAGATTTTTTGAAAAAAAAAACCCAATACAGATATTTTAAGTACTAAATTAAAAATAAAACTTATATTTCAACAAAATGTAGGCAACGCAAGGGAAAGCGAAACTACCTAAGAGAAATTCGAAAACGAATATCGGGAAAAGCTTCATATTTCCGTTTATTTTTTTATTTTGACTACATTTGTTATAAATTTTAAATTTACTATTTTTTTTTGGTAATTCTTTTTACAGGGATTATTTTTTATACAATCATCTGTATCTCTTTACTTTTTATATTCTTTTTATTTAATACAATATTTAAGTATTTTTATCATTCCTTGTATGGCAACGCCGCAAGTTTTCAGTTCTGACGGCAATCGAAAAAAAAAGTGTAGGCGGTCTGCTAGACTTTCTTACAGCATTTGAAATGTGTCTTCATTAACACCTGTTGAAATGAAAACCGCTCAGTGATGGAGCAGGTTGTATAAAAAGCCCTCCGATGTGCAGCTTAACTTTACGAAGTGGGAAAATCTACTGTTCCCTAAAAAACTGAATGAAATAACTTTTAAATTAATTTAATCATGTTGTGCGCGGATCCATCAATTCCAAGCAATTGGACTTCGCCAATCATTTCTACAAAAAAAGAATGCTATGTGGATTCCTTAAGTGTTCTTTTGAACATCCTATTGATGTTGATGACATTTGTGGTCATTTTAAGGTACAAATGCACAAAAATCGAAAAAAAGCACGGCGAGTTAGTGCGCTATCATGAGCATTGTTCAAGATCTGTTTTAACACTGATTTTGGTATTTTTAAACCTGATAGAAATTGGGGAAGGAATCATGGTAAATCAATTTAATCATTCATCCAAGTTGCATATAATCATTACACCCGTTTCATCTTTGATGTCAACTTTGTCTGCTATTTTGTTCTATCATTACGTCGAGAGATTGAATCGTCCGAAATTACTTCTCATACTGTTTATGTTCTGGCCTGTGGCAGCTATCTTAAAATTAGCGAAGCTAGTTACACTTTATGGCATGGGATTAAATATTTACCACATGAAAATTGAAGTTACCTGGGCTATAACTGTAGTTTATTGTTTGTTAACAGCTATTGATGCAACACTCATCATTGTTCAGGTAATTAGAGTTTGACATTAATTTTGCTGTGAAACTTCGGACTTTATTTTAATAATTAATATTCTATTGAAAATATGACATTTAATATTTCTTTTGTACTAAAATTAAATTTATATTGTATTCTACAACAGTATTTGTAAATAATGTGTAATTATACATATTCTATGTTATTTGTAAATGAATGTAGCAACTTTAGTATTTACTTTACCTGTTTTTGTGTTGAAAAATTTATGCTTTTAGAAATCCATGAAATAAAAATTTTCCAAATGAGTATAAAATTATTTGTATAGTATAATTTTGCACATAATTATTGATTATGCATAAGTGGCATATAAATATATTCTCTATTCTGTATTCATAATCCTGTTCTATAATTTATTTTCTTTTAATACAAGAATATGTAAAATTTTAAGGATATTACTAATTAGTAAATAATGTTTTCAGATTAATGATTGTTAGTTTTTTTGCTCACTATTAGAAATTTTGGTACAGTGAATTTGTATGTATCTGTGTATTTTTAAATTAAATTTTTTTGATCGTGTGATGAGATTAAAATATTGTGTATTATCCTGCTGACTATGAACATTAGTGAAATGACTGACACCAGCCAAATAAAAAGCAGTCCTTTTGTAGACCAACAATCCATTGTGATATTGAAAAGTAACAACTAATTGCTTATTTTGTAAGTTAAATCAAACTATTTAGCAGCAGTTTTTATTTTGCAAATTGTTTCAAATATGGTAGAACCAATTTCATTCATTAATTTTACTTTGGGAGATTACATACACAGTTATATTATTCTACTGAAATATGTTGCATTTCATTGGGTTTTTTTTATTTAAATATAATTAGATTTTTTTCTTAAACTGAACATTGTTTTTGAAATCAACAGTATTATTAATTATACTTAATCATCTGTTATTTAAATAAAATTCGTGATCTTGGTATGTATATTTTTAGCATAAAGCTAAATTTAAATGCTCTAGATTTTTCTCTGTTTTGTTTAAATAAGTGTTAAAAATGACTGAAATTAGTAGTACTTGTTTTAAGAACCTATAAAAGCTATTAGTTTAAAATGTTTGCTTTACTAAACAATAAAGCAAGAATAATACCATTTTGCAAAAGTTTTTTAAATCTAAAAATGCCTCTGTATTTCATTTCAATTTTACTTTACATTGTAAAATTACTGCAGGATTCTTTTATCCAAATTTCAAACCCTTTTTAAATATGTTCTGCCTTTAAGTGTATTACGCTGTTTTTTTCAGTTAGTGTATCTTTTCTAAAAAGCTTTAAATTGAATTTTATATTGAATTTAAAGTATCCTTGTCAAATTTGTGTGATGCATTAGTCAAGAAGATGCATTGTTTCATTTTGATCTGGAACATCACTTTCCTTTTAATTATTTTTTTACCATTATACTGTTAATAGATATTTTATCCATTTTTCTGAGATAAACATTTATATTTTCCTTTTTGTTTCTTCACTAAGAATAAATTCTAAAGTTATGGAGTTAATTTTTATGTACATATTTCTGTAGCTTTTATTTTAAAAATGTTCTTGAATAAATGCATATAGATACCAATTTTTTTTTGTAACAAATGTATGTATCATTTAGTTAATAAATAAGAAGCAGAATATTAGCAAATTCTACATCAATCAAGTTGTGTTTTTGAGGTTCAGAGGATAATTTTATAAAAAAATTTAATTGGAATTTGTAGATAATTGATTTTTGGTAATGAATTTTTAGGATAGCTTTTTTATTCCTTGGAATTCAAAAATACAAGAAAAATATTCATATTTTGAACTAACTTTTAGAATTTAATAATTTTTAAAATAAATATGAGTAGTTTTTAGTTTAGTTTTGCTAAGTGTATTAGTTACTTGTGTATTATCGCAACAATCGCCAACATTCAATGTAACTCATCAAGTTGGCAATCCCAATTTCGCATGTGTCATACGCACTGAATTGACAATCATGTGCTTCGTTTCATATGATGTTGCCAATAAGTTGCAATGATATGTAAGTACAGTGTATTTTTTCACTTGTGTCTAAATTCTAATATATTAGCTTATCTATAATAACCACTAACTGCTACCATGTGCTTTGCAGGATATTTCATGATGTTGTATATTGTTTTTACATTATTGTTATTGAAGTCCCAGCACTAAGTTTTTGACTGCATTGAAAAGCATTCTTATAGCCCTAATCTTCTGATTTAAAAAAAGATAGTACTTGAATTTTTAAAACAGAAATATATTGATCTTTTAGGCCCTGTAACCCACTGCCTAAGAGTGAATTTCCATTAAACTTATTTTAAGGGTATCTTTAGTGAACAAAAGAAACATTCTTGCCAAATTTCAAGTTTGATGGTCTAATAGTTCAAAAAGGGAAACTTTTGTCTATAACTTTTCTGCAACACCCGTTAGGAGTCGATTTTCACAAAACCTATTCTCAGTGGATTGCTACTCACTAAAAGAAACATGCCTACCAAATTTTATGTCTGTGGGTCTCATAGTCTCAGAGCTCTTACGATAAGTGAGTGAATGAAAGAGTGAGAGTTGCTTTTCTCCTATATATATCGATTACTGTTTAAGTGACCATAAAATAGCTTTGAAATAACATAGTTTTCAAATTATTTTAATTACTGGTACTATTGAAATTAAAACAAGTAAGCAATTCAAGGCATTTTAAATGAATAAATTATATGTATATTTCAGAAATATTTTTGCAATAAACCATATCATGAGGAACCTGAATATAAGTTTGATGTTTCCAATATCCAGTATCTACATCCATATGTTAATTTGTTTTCCCAAGCCACATTTTCTTGGTTGCTACCACTTTTGAAACTTGGTTATCAAAGACCTTTAGAATTAGCTGATTTAGAAGGCTTACCAGAAGTAAGTAATTATAATTAAAAAAATTTCTCCCTAATTTAGTTCTATTTTATTATTATTTTACTATGTATTATTTTATCAAAAAATATTCTAATTTCTTTTTGCAGTTTAATGATATTCTGCTACAAATTTTAATCTTTAATATGTTCATTTTTGTGTGTATATTTGGGTGTTCATGAAAACTTTTAAATATGCTTGTATTTTTCATATTTTATGAATAACTCATTGTTTTTATTTATACACCCAACCTTTTTTTTTCTTTTTTCTTCATGATTTTGAAATAATACCCTGTTCTAGCACGAATCTCAAAAAAAATTTGGGGACTCTTGCCCTTTGGATGAGGACGATTTGCTTGAGTTTATGACAGTTTATGGTAATAAAGAAGTTGATTTTGCCCATGTAGTACAGTGGTTAGTGATGCCGACTGCTGTGCCGCAGGGCCTGGGTTCGAATCCTGGAGGAGGCATGGATGTTTGTAAACATATAGTGCCTTTGCGCGATGGGGGTACTCTAAATAGTCATTGAGCCTTAAGTCCTCTCATGAGATTAGTGGAAGGGGAAGAGAGGTGGGAGGTCCCTGACCACCTCCTGGGTGTTCTCTCTCAAAATTGGGGGTGGAACTAAGCCAAATCATACTGTCACCTGTATGGTGCTCAAAGTTATGGCTAATGACATGTGTACATCTAGCTCTTTGCTGCAATGAATTTAATGGGCCTTGATCTGACAATGTTAGACAAGTAGCATTAGTAACAACAACAAGTTGATATTGATGAAGTCGAAGGTCAATTATTAACAGCTGATTTAATTTATGAAGGCTTGAAATTTGCTACAAGTGTGGAGCAACATTTTATTACTCATGATCCTTACATAGAGTGTGCATTAAAATTTCTACATAATCTTGTATAGCAGGATATCAAAAATTATCTAATCAATCTGAGAAACCAAAAAGACAGCTACTAATAAGTGTTGTTTGCCACTAATAAGTAACACCTTGTTACAACAAAAAAACCCAACAGAGACCATTAATAACAAGTAAAATTTTTTATTTGAATCAAAACTGACAGTTGTGCTGAACATTTCTGACACATCTACTGATAATAGCATGTTTGATCCAGTTCATAATAAACATGCATGCATGCTATCAAGTAGCAATGAATAGTTGTTAGTAGTTTAATTCCTCAGGCCGTGGGTAGCTTAGTGTTTAGAGCATTGGACTCCAGACTGGAAGGCCTGGGTTCGACACCCGATGCCACCAAATACCCTCTGAGTACACATTGAGTACGTGCTCATTAAATCAGTGGGTCTGAAAGTTTTGTGGGCTGAATCACGAGTGCTAGGGACTGGAGAATATTTCCCTCCCCTTCGGTTCCATGCCAAAATTGTGGAGGTGGAGGTAGGTGGTGTCACCATCTATCGTCCCTTAGGGGAATTTTGCCGAGCTAATTTGTACTGTCACCTGTATGGTGCTCAAGGCCTAGGCCAACGACAGGTGTACTTCTAGCCCCTTGACACAATGAGGCCACTTTCATGGGCCTCGATCTGACTACGTCAGACAGGTTGTCATTAACCACAGTTTTATTCCTAACTTCACTTTTTATTTTTATATATTGTATGTTCTAATAAACTAAATTTTTACTGTACACTAATTTTAATTTTTTTTTTGTAACAAAAATGAATTTTTTTTTGTTTCAGAAATATGTAACATGGATTTTATTATTTTTTTTGCGTGAATTTTCGGGAAAATATTTAGAGATTTTTCATTTGGCATGATTTTTTAATATTGTGGAACATATCCCCAAATTTACCATATGTCGCATGTATTTTTTTACACAACTCTTTGCACAGTATTCTAAGGAATGTATCTACTGTGTAAAAATAAGAATTGGGTGTATAATATGTACCTTAGTATGAAATAAATTAAGAAAAAGTTTAATTATTTGTCATTATACTTTAAAGTAATTCCATTCATTTTTTCAGGATGAAAAGGCTGATCATCAATTTAGAAGATTTAACGAAGTTTTTATGGAAGAAAAAGTAAGTATTACGTATTGCTTTGTATTTATCCATATATATTTGCTGCATCAAAAGGATGAGGCATGCACAGAATGCCTAAGAAAAGAGAGTATTTACAAACCAGCATGGCTGATTTTACAAATGGGCAAATCACAATGGCAGACTGGTGTGTGTTGACAAGGAATGCATGCTGTTGTCCAGTAGGAATGGACACAGGAGACTAGTGTGTCCATCATTCATGAGCACTTACAGACCATGTATGATATAGAGGCCATTTCTCGTCAAATGGTCGTGGCCGTGGTAGCCGAGGGGTATAGGTATCGGATCGTGGCTTGCCTTGTCACGAGTTCGAGCCCATTACCACTAAAGACCTGCTGCGTAGGGTAGTGATGCACATTAAATCTGTCAAGAGCTGAAACTTCCTCTCATTGGTGTGGTGCGGTAGTTAGGAGAGGGGGGTGCCAGCTCAGGTGTCGTCTACGTCACTTGCCTGCCCATGGTTCAAAATTACGTGGTCCGTTGCCAAAAGTCCTCGTGTAGCTGAACAGTGCGACGTTAATATTCAATCAATCAATCAACTCGTCAAATGGTCGGTCACTGGTGTTGCATGCTGAATGAAGAATGTGGAGGATGGAGGTTGAAATGGGTGTCCCTCCAAATCCACAAATGAAGACAACATTGCTAGAGTACAGGACATGGTGTGCCTCAATAATGTTGAAGCATCTAAATTCACCAACGAGAAAAAAAATCCTTGTAAGACAATACTGAGATGGAGAAGGCTGTACAACAATTTGTTGCAGCACAGGGAGTTTTTACTTGAATGGTTTCTTTAGACTGTTTGCACTTGACGATAAAAGGGTCAATTTTAGTGGTGATTGTGTCAGAAAATAGTACATGATGTATAATTCCTTATGTCATGAGGCAATTTTTTATGGCAATAAAGTTTCCATGTGTAAAAAAAATGACAAAACTTACTTTCATAGTATCCCTCACATGTTTGTACTTTCCTTTTTATAGTAATTTTTATTGGGACTTTATGCTAATATTTGTATTTTGTTAATGAAATGTATCCCAAAGTGACTTTACTTATTTGTGCTCCTGAAATTTGGTCTTTTTTAGCTAGCTGCTGAAAAAGCTGGTCGAAGAATATCCTTATGGAAGTGTTATTGGCGGACATTTTGGAGAACCTTATTTTTTGGTGGTATTATGAAGATTACGGGAGATGTAGTTAGTTTAACTGGTCCTCTTTCAATTAGCCTCATCTTGGCCTATGTATCAGCAGTTAAAGAGGATAATCTTCCACATGGTACACCTGAGCAGGTTTGTATTTGTTTTGAGATTGATTTATTTTTTCATATAATTAATATCTAAATAAGAGAACTATATAAAAATTACCCAAACAATAGTCTAAAAAATGTTTTAAAAATATTGATGAAAAAATGTTAAATAATACACAAGGAAAAGTACACAACTGTTTATTAAAATATTTCTTGATTGTATCTTTTATATCACTTGCAGTTTTGTTCTTTCAAATATGCCTTCATCCTATTATTTTTAATTTTCACCATATTTCCAACAGAGATAGATATTTCTTACTTTTAAAGAAATAGTTTCAAAACTATGTTATATGTACTTCAGAGGTATATTGTTGACTAAGTGATTGGTGAGTGAAATTAATATAGATAAATGTGGGATTGCAAAAAAAAAGTTTGAATTTATTGTCACATACAGGTTTCTCATTGTCAATGGTAGTAAAAACATCAGGAATAGTGACCTAAAACATTCTTTGGCTTTATGTGGCATAAAATGACACATGCAACATTGTTTTTTCTTGTTATAAACCTTCATGTATTTCCACAATTTTGTTGGTTCCATAGACTTTTATTCATTTGTGTGACATCAAAAAATTAGTATGTTTTCCCCTCATATATTTATTTCAATATACACTAGTGTTGTGGTTGTTTTGCATCTATATGTTTTCTACAAAACTCAGTTGAAACCTGTTCCTGACACCACAAATGAATGAATCTAACAAAATTAATAAAAGAAATTTATGAGTCTTCAAACCATATTTTTAGTCTGTCTTCCCTTCCCTCCCCTCAACTTGAAAGTACGTAACACCCAATAGTTGCTTGATTTGAACTGAAATTAATCTGTTGTGTGATTTAAGAAGCAAAAATGTTATCTGTATGAATGATTTTTTATTTTAAAATAATTAAACAGCTTTACTATATTGTAGTTGCCAAATTGTGTAATCGATTACACTAGTCTGTTTAAAAAAATTTCCAAGTAATTGATAATTGAAAGTTTAAAATTGTAATCTTGATATTTGGCATGGTTGGCAGATTTTTTTAGTGAATGTCTATTTATTTTTTATTGTTGCCAATTTAATGGGAAAAGTGCTCATTTTATTTGGATTGGATATGTAAGTCCAACAAATCAAGCATATATTTTTTTTAATTTATGTGTATTACTTTAATAATTCTGCCTCTGGAAAAGAATTATATATTGCTGCCAGTTGTATATTGGTTGGCTGTTATTTGTTTGGTTGTTTGATTTTAGTAAATTCAAGAATTTTAATTTCATTAAGATCATAAAATTTTAATAATGATATAGATGCATGCTTATTTTTGTGTGGCTCAGAAGAAAAGTTATTCAAAGATTTTAGATACACATGTGTAATGGAAACTCTTATTTGTTGTAAAAGTACCTACCATCATTTCTGTAAAATCCAACATATAATGCACACCTATACTTTCAAGCTGAATTTTTTAATTTTTTGGTATATTCGCCATATAATTCGCCATTAGGTGTATTCGTCCCTTTTTTATGAAGAAATCTAAAATATTAGTTTACATTGATCTTATGTTCTGAAGTCATTTATTTATTCGAAGTATTATCCCAGACTTTTGAAAAAATAGTATACTTCTAAAACTACAACTCTTTTAGTTCATTAGGCAAGTCATTTCTTTTAAATAAACAGTATTTCGATACGTGTAGAAGTAAATTTTTTTTTTTGTACTAATCTCTTTTGTTATTTTTAAATATATTGTTTTTATACCTGGCATAGAATTCACCCCCTTAAGTTTCAATCTCATTTTTTGTGTTAAAAGTTTGGGTTATACATCGGATTTTACGGTACTTAATTTAAGAATATATCAATAATCCTGTTAAGAAAGACAGTTTTGTAATTTACAAGGGAAAATTTCTTACTTAATAAGTATCAAATTAAGAGTTTTTAAAATTATTATAGGTTATGAACCAAAAAAAAAAAAAAAAAACTTAAATAGTTGAGATTTAAATGTATACTTATTTTAAGAAGATTGTTCTTTCTGAATGTTTAAATTAATTAAGTTTTATTGATTATATTTATAACTCAGTTATTATTGAAAAAAATTATAATCATATTAAGAAATCAATCTGTGTAAAATTATGCACTTTAATATTTTATGTATAGGTTTATATATATCATGAGTTCTTTCAAAATGTTTGGGTTTTACATATTTTGAAACATTTGTTTTTCTTTTCTAGCTTTATTTTCCGACATCATGGGAATTTATACAGAATGGTTTTGTTCTGACAGTTATTGTACTCATTGCAACTTTCCTTCAAAGCACACTATCAAATAACTTCAATCATCTTGCCATAGCTGAAGGAACTCATTTGAGGACTGCATTGCAGGTAAAATGAAGGTATTTTTGTGAATGTTTTACTGATTATTCTTTTGCATTCTCCCCTAAATATCTATCTATATTATTAAAAATATGATTTTCTTGTATTCAATAAGTACATTAAAATAATCATACCTTGAATTTTATTAAGTTATGTTTTTATTGTATGGGGTCTCCTTGACTTTTGGCAGAGATAAGCCCTGACTGACAAGTCAGCTTCAGATTTATATTTCTTAAAACTATTTTAATTGAAAACGGGTATTAAAGATTATTCCTAAGGCACACTATATAATTACTGTACACATAATCCATAAAATTATAATACATATTTATTGTATGTGCTGTAAACAAAAATACAACAATGTTTTATAATGTTAAAATAATAAATAAATGAAATTGCATGCATATGTATAAAAATTATTACTATAAGTGCGGATGATCAAAAGCAAGGAGAATGTGCAGTATGTCTGAGTAAATATTCATTACATTTTTTTCAATTTCTATTTTATTCTTTCTTATCTGTATTGTGTATTATAAAGGGATTCATTTATTCATTCATCTTTATTTTTTAAATTTCTGTGAATTTTTACCTGGGCATCATAATAAATTTTTTTATTAAAACTAATTATATAAATTTTAATTAATAAATTTAAAGGATTTTGTTATGTAGCTTTAAAACATGATTTGTTTTCGGAAGAACAATTACTGTAAAATATTGAAATAATTTAATTAAATAATGAATGACATTTTTCAATAATGAACTGCATTTTTTTTAGGAACATAATGATTTTAAATTTAAAAACAGATTTTCTTTTCTTTTTTTTAAAATTATTTATAATAATAGAGATATAAATTTTTAAGAAAAGAATTTAGAATTGTTTTGATGTTATCAACAACATTTAAAGTTGATTTTTTATTATGTTTAAGATTAAATTTCAAATTAAAAAAATACAAGATTGAAGAAAAACTAGTCATTCTTCTTACTAAAATAAAATACTTTAAATAATATAATTAAAATAAATTTTTTATAGATAATATTTATGTATTTAGAATTAAATTATATTTTTCTGTATTAAACTGGCTGTAAGATATTTTGAATTGAATATTTAATCATGTTATAACTTATCTGATAATTTAAATGAGAATATTATTTTTCCAAAAATCTAATTGCAATTGTGAAATAATTCTTATGTAGTCCTTTATAAGATGACTTTGATGGTTGCATTTATTTTATATAGTATTGCCTTTTGCCAAGTATATAAATAATTAAATCATTTGCAAAAAAATTTTTAATATCTTTCTGCATTTTTAAGTGTTTTCAAAATTTTTTTATTTAATGTTGTAAATGTTTCATGACTAACAGAGGAAAATCTGTTTCAGTGTCTTGTTTATAAAAAAGCTTTAAAAACTAGTTCTGCATCTGGACTTGATACAGGAGCTGTCGTCAATCATATGGCTGTAGATGCATTTAATATGATGATGTTGTTTTCTATGGGGCATTATTTGTGGGCTGTACCATTTAAAGTGAGCATTAAATATTTTAATTTTTGAACTGTTGTGATATTTATACTTTCCTTTCCAGATCTTTAAGGTAATTTTATGTATTTTTTTTATATATATCTACAAAGCATGTCATAAACCTTGGAGTGTAGAGATATTTTTTAAAAAATGGTACTATTTGGTTAGACAAATGCAGAGGATAATCGTAAAATATTACCTACTGCACATGAAATATCATAAACTTTAACCATTTCTCATTGTTTTCTGTGTGGTTTTTAGTAGCAATTCAATAAAATAGATATCTAGGGATGATAGAATCTGTTGCCCCCTATCCCACAAATCCCCAATTAAAATTGCAAAAGGATAAAATAAACAGTAACGACTAACAGTAAACAGCTCTCTGTATATTTTGTGTTGTCATTAAAAGCGTCTGTTAGGTGAAAATTGCTTCTACCTAACTGAACAATGGTAAGAAAATTGTTCTTACTTATATTGTTCCTTAGGATATTTTTTGATTTTATTTTATTCTAAAACTATAAAAAATAAAAAATCTAGTTTGTATAGGATTTCTTTTATTGACCGATATTGTTTGATAAACAAAAAGTATTTCCTGCTATTTTCAAAAGTCAGATAGCATTCTAAATTCTCCTTAAATTAGTAATGAAACAATGTGTAATAATGAAATATTGGATTAGTCTAAATGGTTCATCAGGTTTCAAAACATTGTGTATGGATTGGTATACAACCTGTGAAGATGGGTGATACATAAGATACACACTCTCCAAATTTAAAAGACCACTTACCTTTGACACCAATAATGCTACAAATACTGCAGGAATGCATCATAGGGGGTTCAAACTCCATACTTAAGTCAAAAGATTTTAAATTTTTAGCATAAAAATTGCATTTCAGCAATTTTATCTTCATGATTTTTTGAATGCAATCCCTACTTGTATGACACTGTGACAGGAACATGCTATTGAACATTTGGATAATACTGGATTACCATTGGGATGTGTATCAAATGACCAAGGATGCATACATTGAACATTTGTAGCATGTACTAGAAACTTGATGAATTTAGGTATTTTTTCATGTATCATCCATTTTTGTGCGGCATATACTGAATACCTTGAAACTCAATGAATCGTTTTGGCTAACACTGTATAGTGTAGTATAAAATCACTGAACTGTCTATACAAAAGGATTTTTTGTTCAACAGAGAAAAAATAATTTCAACTTTATCTAATTTTTTTTCACCTTGCATACATTTCGATTAAGATATTAATAAATTTTTTAAATAAAATTTCTTATTCATGTGTAATTTATTATAAAATCATTTTTATAGATAGATTGATGATCTGAATTATAAGATCTGTGATTTATAATTTTACTTATTTATCAGACTGTTTGATTCTCACTGTTATAAAAATGTATTATTTTAAAAATATATTTTCATAGTAATATTTTTTTCTATTTTTTTTTCATGGGTGCTTCCTAGATTAAAAATTTTTTGCTTAAAAGTTTATATCAACATATAACAAATTTTACATATAGCTATGAGCTTTTTATTTTCTATAACTTTCTTCATGATTTATTGCTATATTGCATTAATTTTTTAAAATTTTTATTTAAATACTTTTTAATTTATAGATTGTATTACTACTGATTCTGTTATACTCGAAGCTTGGTTACAGTGCATTAATTGGAGCAGCTACTGTTATTTTTTTGGTTCCTGTGCAGTATTATATTTGTACACTATTATCTAAAATTCAGTCCAAAGCTTTGGTAAGTCTTTCATGTATTATAAGCTCATTCTTTGTTTGTATTTTTAACATTAATTTCTTTTATTAGTTGTATGAAAATTATGCATTATAAAATCCAAAATTATTTACAATAAATATATCTGCTTTTTAAAATTGTTTAAAATCTAACACTCTGATTCAACACTGTAATTATTTTTTGTAATTGATATGCAAGATAATGAATGTGTAAAATAATCTGAGTCAAGCTCTGATTTGGGTAATTTTCACTGTTTTTTTTTCTGAATAATCCTGATACTATTTCTTTCTTGTTTTCTATCAATGTTTCTTCATACTATACTCCCATTTCAACTAAATTTCTCTTTATTCTTTCTAGTATATTTTATGGTTCTTGTATAGCTGCCTATGAGTTGGATTTCTTCTATCCTTACTCAATTCTATTCTGTTTAAAAATGCCTTATTTTCTATTTCACATTTTCTTCACTTTATTGAAACATGGTATGTATGTAAATACAAATTCTAAGATATTTTTTTTTAATATTACAGTGCATCTTATTTAAAGAATAATTAAATGTTTTAATCTCTTTATTTTATGGGGAAAAATCTTGAAAATCATCTAAATTGTTCTTTAAATATTTGAAGACATTTTGTTAAAATTTTGATACAACAAAGTTTTTGAATCTTTGTTCTTGATTTTAATTTTTTTTTTTTTGATAAAGTAAAAATTAATATTTAAATTATACTCAAAAAGCATGTATATCACACGTTTTGACTATCTGCATTGTCTTGAAAATTTACTAATTCATTTGTAAAAAACCCCCATTTTTTTAGTTGTTTTGTTACTTTACGAACTGTCATAGAAACATTTATATGTATTTTTATTTTTGAATTGTAATAAAAATATTTTATTAAGAAGCAAATTTTGTGAGAAAAATCACATACTTAAGAAGCTAAATAGATACAATACAGTTCTTAAACATTGAATACTTTTGGGTAAAAGAAGTTTTCTTTTTCTAAAGTCTCATTATGATAAAAAATTTATTTCTAAGGAAAAAGTATTGATCATTTATATATTATGATGTTAAAAATAAAGTATTTAAATCCACATGTGTGTCATAAACATGGATGATTATAATTATAGATAATTAAATAAAGTAATATTGATAATACTGCCGGCTGGGTGGTGTGGTTGGTTTGTCACTAAGGTTGCACGTTTTAGCACCTAAGGTTGTGGGTTTGACCCCGATCCAAGTCGGTGGATTTTCATGATGCTGAAAATCGACAGCGGCCATGTCAGATGAGTATAGGGCATGTAAAAGATCCATAGAGTGTCTGTTTGGCTTGAGTGCTCTCGGCAAAATTAAAAACCCTCATGCAGAGATTCGCATTGTTAGAGCTCAGGTGCCTCCCTCTAGGGAGGAAACTGGGCCTCAAAATTACTTGCGGCAATTGGTATCACCTGTATGGTGCGGTGCTAAAAAGTGATACCAGCTCCTGGGGAATGTACTAGGTCTGCAAAGGTTAAAAATACCAATGCACAGCTCCATTAGAAAAAAAAATATTTATAATACTTGATGAATTGCTTAGTTCAAAAATTTTTTTTTGTTTATTACATTATTTATGCATGTTTAATTTATTTAAAATTATATTTGAATAAAGTTTTTCTTTGTTTAAACTATTACAATATCTTGTAATAAGTTTAATCGTATGAAAGAAATGATTTTTATAAAATATTCTAATAAAATTCATTTGTAAGAAATATTTGACTTTTATTTAAGGATGTTTCTGATGAAAGGTTGAAAAAGACTACTGAATTACTTCAAGGTATCAAACTTCTGAAATTGTATGGATGGGACCGATTGTATGCTAATTTTGTTCAAAATGTTCGTGAAAAAGAGTTGAAAATATTGCGCAGTGATGCAATTTGTGTGGCCTTTAATAGTAAGTAATATAAATCATAACTAATGTTGTTTTGATGCAATTCATAAAATATTAAGCTTTCTGGAAATAATTATTTTTTTGTCTAATTTTCTTTATCAATGAGAAATTAATGTTTTAATTGTAAAAAAGAAGCTATTTGTTCCCACCTTCTTTTTAAAATCTAATGCACATTTATTAAAAAACACCATCATTAACTTTAATTTTCATTGTAGCACACATTCTACACAAAGTTGATATCAATGTTGATGGCTCAGAGGAAAATAAATTGCTAATTGATTAATCAATTAATTAACATAGTTTATTAATTTTTAAAAAGAATTTTAGAATTGATGTCATTTTTTTTTAACTTTGAAAAAAAATTAAATATCAAATTTTGCAACCTTATACTTAGAAGTTTTCAAATTCCAAGAGTTTATAAAAAATGGATACCCTAATGTTAAATGAATATCTGAAACATTTCTTTCGATTAAAAACTTTTTCTTCAATGTTTTTCTTATTCCAAATAGTTGTTACATTTAAAAACAACAAAATATTAAAAAGTAATGCTGTAAACTGTGTTAAAGAATTATACTATGGCTGCTTGCTTAAATTTTAATTAGTGACACATTCTAATTGAGCACAACTACAAGTATAAAAAGAGTTAATATTATTCAAACTACGAAGAGTTTTTGCAGATGGACGGTGGCATGTCCTTTCTTCCCCAAGGTAGTAGGCTGACTGTTTTAGTGTCTACATGGCCAGGAGTAGGCGCTTTTTTGCCCTTCTTTTTATCATTTGTTACAGTGCTTTAAAAAATTTAAAAAATATAACAAATTTAATGTATTACAAATGGAAGTTAATATTAACATTCAAAAAACTTTGCGTACTTGAATTCCTCATATCATGAAACTCCTAGTTCCAAAATTTCAAAAGTTTTCCTTTTAATATTTTTAGAAGTAGGTAATTTTGAAATAACTGCAAGAAATCTTGGAATCTTAAAGGGCTATATATTGATATGCAAAAGTTATTTTAAATTCATTTATCATATGTTGTTAAAGAGGGATGTGATATGAATAATTTGCATAGAATTGGTCTAGTAAATTAGTCTTTAAGGGTTTTCTTTAAATATCTCTAGAATTAATGATCACATTTTCATGAAATTTAGAATGTAGAAACTTTTAGAGCATCATGCATTTATTTCGGAAATTTTTTTTGTAATGGAGCATTCTTTTATAGAAGTTAATTTACTATGTTAGTTTTATAAATTAATCAGTTAATGTCAGAATTTAGTTTCTTTCAAGCCATTAAGAATTATACCAATTTGTTTTGTTGTGATCAAATCTCAGAAGTTCTTGAAGAAATCTCCTTTTTTGTGATGATTGTATTTTTTAAACAGTGTTAAGTAATATTAAGTTCTTTTACAAATGGTATTGGTGTGTACTTTTTATACAAAGGAAAATTTATATAATTTTTGTAAGTATTTGTTTTTAATTGTATTCATTTTGTATATATATACATATAAAATTTTTAATATCTATTTAAGAGACAAGAGAATTACAATCAAATACAAGAGATTATACATATATAAAATTATTGTTATTATTATTAGTTTTACTTTTGTAACTTTTGAAGTTTAAATGTTTTCTATAATTTTATAAAAATACTAAGTTCTGTTCTTTATTTTCTTCAATAATTTCAGCTTTTATCACTCAAACATCTTCAATCATTGTCACATTGGTGGTATGTATTACACTTATAATTTCTCTGTATGTATGCAATCCCTTATGTATTTTTCAGAGATGCATGTGATTTTAAACTTTATTTCTTTTCTAATTCAATCATTTCTTTACTTTTTAATTTACACATATCATTAAAAAAAACTAGCTCTATTATTCTGAGCATAAAAATTAAATAATCCGTTGAGATTCTTTTTTTTTCTTCAAATTTCATTCTTTCCTATTCCACTTCATAAGATTATTTTTACCAAGCAAATATATTGTCTTAAATTTCATAATTGATGTAATATTTAGCTTAATTTCTGATAAAGTATTTCATAAATACTATATCATATAAAGCCTTTTTTAAAGTTTTTTCCATTCTTGACAGCTATTTAAATCCCAATCAGTTTATGTTTTGGTACTTTTTACTTTCCTTTTATATTTAGTTTAGGATGTTCATATTGTTCTAGAATAATCAAAACTATAATTCAATTTACTTTTTAGGTTAAGTTCTGTTATAAATCGAGCTTTTTAGGAAGTTCTTTTTATTCATTGCTTCACCTATATCTTGTGGCTGTTCTTCAGCATTCCCAGTGTTATAGTGAAGATATTAGACTACAATTTTTCAATGAAAAATTTTACTATATCCTATGTCTTTTTTTTTTTTTTTTGTTTTAAATCAAAAATTTTTTTTGGGTGATGGCATTTTTTATTTTTTTTTTTAGTTTGGTTTGTTGATTGGGGGGGGGGGGAGGGGTTGGTGAAAAGTAGTACTTGCGGTACAGCAATCAATATTTACATAATAAGACTAAAGTAAAAGAAATGATACATACATGTACTAATTTAGTACTTTGGTTTATTTTTAATTTTTTTTTTTACATTTGGATTGCTTACGAGTTACATGCATTATTTTCGTATGGTTTGATACTTAATTTTGTAGTTATTTATCTGAGAAATGTAAAATCATATAAAATTCTACATTCCTTTTAATATTATCAGCATTGACTTAATCAATTTCATTCTATTGAAAAATTTAAATCTTAAAAAACAAATTTCACTTATATGAATTTAAATGTTTAATTAAAAAATTAAAATGAAAAATTATTTTAAAGTGAGAAGTTGATTTCACTGAAGATTATTTCTTTTCTGTTACTAAATATTTTTTGTTAGTATTTATCTGTATTTCATTGATTTAAGTTAACAATATTTACACACTAGTTATTGTTATTAATAGTACCAAATACTTTTTTTAATACAATTTTCTCTTTTGAAGAAAACATGAATGAAATAAGAAAAATTTTTACTCTAATTTAAAATTAGAATTATATAAGTAATATATTTATTTATTGGTAATTTATATTATATATATATATATTTATAATATACATAAAAAATCTGTTCATTTTTTATTTTTAAAAATTACAGAAAAAAAGGATTTTTTTTTAAAATTAATATTGTTTAGAAGATCTAGTATTTAATGAGGTGTATATTTATATGAATAACTATTTAATGTTAAAGTATTTTTTAAATATTACTGTTTTCATAGATGCTAAATATAATTATTTTATCCAAATTTTTTTATTACTTTTGTGCACTTTCAGACGTTTTCTCTATTTTCAAAACTTGAAGGAAAACCTTTAATGCCTGCAGATGTATTTACTGGCCTGGCATTGTTTAATCAGTTGACGGTACCTCTCTATATTATACCATTTGTCATACCAATGGTTATAAATGCTGTGGTAAGTTATTTTATCTTGTAATAAATGCTTTTAATAGAATGTTATAAATTTAAATTTTTTACAATAAAATGTGTTTAGTTTATCTTTTAAAGTTAAAGCAAATATTTTTTTAAACGGCAATGTCCTAGTAATGTAATAATTGCAATACTAATTTTGATTTTAAGTTTAAAATTTATCAATTTAATTTATGGTTTGAGTGTTTCTTCTACAGGAAATTCTTTGTTGTATTTCCTTCAGTTCGATAGTCATTTTAATTATTATAGACAAAATTAAAATAAAATTTATACATTCTTAATTTTTTTATAATATCACGTAAACTTAAACTAAGTTTAAAGTTCAGAATTAAAAGTATTTCTTAATTAGTTTAAATTGATTTATCTGTCTAAATTATATTAGATATTTATCCCATGATATATCTGGTTTTACATTTATTTTTCATTATGCAATTATGCCATATAATATTTCAGTAAGGTTATTATATGATATTTTTGTCTATACAATGCAATAAAATTAAAAGCTAAATTTTAGAAATTTATTAAATGTATGAATTATTTTTTTATTATTAAAAATAACATATAGTGTTATTGTATAATGTTATGAAGAATAAATTTTCGTAGAGATCCAAATTAATTTTGAATGGATATTAAATGTATATTGAGAAATGACAGTTTTTTTTTTCTGTTTTTAAAACTGTTTTCTTTTAGGTCAGTACTCGTCGTCTTGTGGATTTTTTAATGCTTCCAGAAGTAGATTTGTCTCTTCCTTGGCGAGATGATTCAGACACACCAGATGCCAGAGTAGAATTTGTTCCAGATAGTGGGAGTGTTTTGGTAAATTTACTTAAACAATAATTAAATGAAATATAAATTAAGCAGTTAAATTTCTAATTTGTAAGTTATTATTAATATCAATCAAATGATGATTTTAAAATAATTCAGCTTAAGAATTATAATGGAAATAAAGGCATTATGCAAAATATGAGCATTTAAAAAAAAGTTCTAATTTTTTTAAAGTTAAAATTTGCTGTGACATATTTATTTAGTGAAAATCTATGATTACAAAGCAGTATGATTTTAGAGCAATAAAAAGTTATAAAACCTTATGATTGCTGCTCATAGTATTCTTTACTACAATATTAATCTCCAATAACTGTTTTCTGATTTTGAAATCTGTAGTGTGTATGAAATATGTTATCTCTGGTATTGGTCAATTGTTTATTTCAATGTAGCTCGCATTTTGTAATTTTTGAAATATATGTTCTCAGTGAAAATTAGTAAGAATTTATTATAAAGATTTATTTTAAATTATTTTTCCCTTCAAAAGTATAATGATTATAAAAAATATAATGGCCATTTCCAAAGGAGGAAATGGAAGAGCAGAAATATATCTCTAGTTGACTTTCTCTTTTTCAACAATTAATCCTCTAGATTATTAATTAGAAGGGCATAAAGGAGAATTGATTAACTCTAACATTATCCTTAGAAAGAATGTTAAAAAATGACACAATTTAAAAATATTGGAATTGCTTCATTTTATTGCTTACTCTCACAAAATAATCAATTTATGATGTTCCAATGAAATTTATTAAAATCATTTATTATAAAAAATGTTGATTAATATAATAGTAATTTTATTGTTCCCCTGTTAATGTAGTATTGTATATTCATATTAATATTCTGAATAATTTTCCTAGTTGCATGTGAAAGAAAACTCATTTGACAGTAAAGGATATCTCTCTGGATCTGAAGAAGGTGATGGAGTTTTCCTTCCTGAATTCTACAATTATCCTCCTGTTGAAGAAAACACTCTAGTTTCAATCAAGAAAGGATATTTTTCTTATGATACTGCTTATACTATACCAAGCTTAAGAGATATAAATGTGCAGATTCCTGCTGGTAAGTTTTTAATTAAAGATATTGATTATGTATCAACTTAAAATTTTTTGAAGGGTATAAAAATCATTGTTCAGTTGTCTGTTCAAAATTATAAGATACTGTAATATCTGACATGTTCGATGAAATAATTCAAGAAATTTTATGCTTTTTTGTTTCTTTCATTAACTCTTAAAATAACACACAAAATACTCTTTTCATTACTTACAAGTCAGAAATCTTTAAAATCACTCTTCAAGGCATCGTCCTTGTTTTTCTCCCTTCTCGGATTTTTTTCTCCCATCTCAGTTTTAAATCTTGTTTTTTCCTTCACTCGACATCATTGGAAAAGAGTATTTCATCATTAGAGGCAAACTTTTTGCCATCAGAAGGGTGTAATTTTTCTTTAGAGGCATCTTACAATGTAGTGGAAAGTTTTATTTTAGTTATAATTCATTCATGTATTTTTGGTTTTCTGTGAATGAGTATGTATTTTTTTCATTCTTTCCGAGTTAAAAGTTCAATAGATTTTATTTCTGTAATTATAAAAGGCAATGGTAAACGTGAACTTTTTATCAAACTTCAACTAAGTGCTGGTTGTTTTTTTTTTGCAACAGAAGAAAATTTTTTTCTATATTATAGTAGAATTCAAAATTATGATTAATAAAGACGAAGTCTTCACTATTATTTGTGATAGTGATTTTCATGAATGCTACTAAATTACATTGTATATACTTTTATATTAATTTTGCATTTTCGAATTCTTTAGGGAAGCTGACTATTATTGTTGGTAACATAGGCAGTGGAAAATCATCTCTTCTTTCTGCCATTCTTGGAGAACTTAATGTAATAAGTGGCTCAATAAACTGGAATAGGTTAGTGTTTTATTTTATGTTTAACTGAAAAAGTAGTATCACTTTATCTTGATTTAAAAATTTCATAGTAACAATAAAAGTTCCTTTGAATTTTAGATTACATAGTGTATTCTAAAAGAGAATTTTGTTTCTTTAAATTGATATTGCTTTAGATGTACTCCTTTGGTTATTGGTGAGAGTACATCTCATAATTTGGAATTATGTCTAAGTCATAAAGTTGATGTACCTTTTTTGCATTGAATTTGCACACACCACTCTATCTGAGAAATTTGAGATCTAGTCGAATTTAGCACATTTTTGCTTATTGTTCACAAACTTTATCACTGGATATGAGATTCAAACATTAGGTAACTTAAAAAGTTTCGTCATTTTTATAACATACAGTAATTTCAGGGATTGTTTACTCTTGTTAACAGACAAAATTTGAAAATTGCTTATCTATTATATTAGCAAGTTTTTCATCTTATTTATTGACTGAATTTTTAATCATTTACTTTAACTTAAAGTTTAATTTTAACTTTAAAACATAATATAATACATGGGTGTTTGCTTTATGAATTTAAACTTGGAAGTAATACTATGTAAGCTGCAAAAAAAGGGTGAACTGCATTTTAAGAAAAGACAATTGCATCTAAAATGGTTCAAGAGGAGAGAAAATATTTCTGTCTGGGCTGAATCACACGTAAAAGGACATACATCAGGCAGACCATTAAATCTAAATATCTATGAATCAGAGAATGATTGAAAACAATCCTAGTTTATCATGTTAACAACTTGCAGAAATATTTTATAGTAACCAAGTGATGAAATACAATATAGAAGTATTTTATCTTTGTGCAATCATATACAATAAACATTTTAATATAAAAAAATTAAAAAATGAAGGGTTGACAGTTTTTGAAATTAAAATAAGCAGTTTTATGAAAGTAGAATTGATAAATTAATTTCAAACTGGAAAAGCATTACAAAAATGTAAGAGGAGATAAATTAATGAATCAAATTATTTTATGCAAAATTATACAAGAATCTTTTTTCTTGACTAAAAAAAAGGACAGAATTTTCTTTGTTACCTGATACTTAATGCAATGGCTATGTAGAGCATGTCTTTGTCACTTGATTATTATGCTGTTTTAAAAATTTTGCTGTACAACTAAGTGTAATGTCATTTAAATTGATTTTGAGTAACTCCCAATATTTATGTAGCTTTCATGGTGAAATTAATGTGATGACACAGCTTAGAAAAATAATGTAATAGGTTACATAAATGAATTGTTCCATTGTCACGTGTTATGGATATATTTGCAATAAATTAATTAAACAATCTGGAAAATAATAAAATGAGCTATTTTGGGTTTCTGTTAAATTTTTTGAATTGCCTGTATTGTATTTACTATGTACTTTATCTTCGTTAATTAGACATTGGACTCTTGCTATTTATCTCTTTTTGTAATCATATTCCTTTCTTTTTTTAAAAAAAATGTTTCATTTTCTTGGTTTCTTGTATTAAATGTACTAAGTACATTTAAAATTTGTTTTTAGTAGTATCTCTGAAAGATAATATAAATCTAAATTTGGAAGGCAAAGAATTGTATGGTTTAATTTAATGTTTAAAATATAAATTTTTGTAATTATATCTCATCATAGTAGGTAATATATATGCTTTTTAAATGCCTGTAAATTGATAATTCAGTTAATTATACATAAGTTTCATTTAGACAAAAAATATTAACAATTGAAATATCAATTTATGCTTTTGATTTTTATTTTCAGTTCCCCTCTTGTTGCCTATGTTCCTCAGAAACCTTGGTTGATGAATGCCACTCTTAAGGAAAATATTTTGTTTGGTCAACCTTATGATGGAAGAAGGTGTGCTTTAAAATTTAATTGACATTTAAATCAATTTTGAAAATTTCTTTATTAAATTATTTTTTTGTTCTTAATCTTAACATGTTTTTTTTTTTTTTATTGGGAGCATGTTATTTTTTTTAAACACAATAAAATAGGGAATCACAATGATTTGGTTATTGTGAAAATATATGTTTTTGTACTTCAGTTTCAAACTATGAAGATAAACTGTTAATTTATACATTGACTGGAAATTTGTTAAGTTCAATTTTATTGTAGAAAATTTAAATATATTTGTAAAAAATGTTAACTTTTACTGATATGTTTTTGATAGTAAGCTCCTTTCTGTAAAAGTTAAACTAATTTTATTTGGTATAATTTCCTCTATCACCTATTGACTCTATAACAGGAAAAAGCATTTTTTCTTTTGAATAAATTTTTGTTAAATATATTTTTTCATATGCTATCGTCTGTAAAATATGTATTGTAGCTTCAAAGTACAACAGTAATAAATAATCCATACAGTTATACTTTATTAAAAACTTAAAATGTTTCAAAAATCTGTTTATAAATTTACCTTGGTATACTGAATTTCTGGTTATTTTATTATGCGTGCAAATTTTTTTTTAAAAGATCTTTATTCACATATTTAAAAGATGCTGATTTTTTGAAGTGGTGCAATTTTTATACTTTGTTTTTACATAGATATTTGAAAAGTGTTGTTGTATTTCCATTGCTTCAATTTAAAAATAGCATTATAGTAATAGTACAAGAAATTTTTTAGCTATTCAATGATAAATCATTCACTTGAATTTGTGTTGTAATTATACTTCATTAAGTAATCAAAATCATTTGTATTTTTATTTGGTTTTATGAAATATTTTTTTAACTATGTGCACATTTATTTTAAAAGGTATCATCAAGTAACACAAGCATGTGCCCTTCAACCTGACATTGATCTTTTGCCTGCCAGGGACATGACAGAGATTGGTGAACGAGGTCTTAATTTAAGTGGTGGTCAAAAACAAAGAATCGCTCTTGCCAGGGCTTTTTATTCTCCTGCTAGGCTTATTATATTGGTAAGTTTTATAAATAAAATGAATACAATCAAAAGTTCATTGTGAGAAACTGCTATTAAATTCGCATTTAATTTCTAATTTAGGATGATCCTCTGTCAGCATTGGATGCTCATGTTGGAGCTTATGTGTTTGAACATGGAATAAAGACACTTTTATTGAGAAGGCAGAGAACAGTGATACTTGTCACTCATAAATTAGAATTTCTTTCATCTGCAACAAAGGTGAAAATTCTTTTAATTATATGTGAATAATTTATTAAAAATTATTTTGCATGTATTAAAGTATTTTAGGTACATTTTAAATTTTTTTATAAGATTACTGTTTATTTTGTTGTATTATCATCACCCCTACTGTTAATATTCTAATAAATATGTGTTTTCTTTTCTTTCTTTTTATTTTAAAGTTCTGGCATTTATTAAACAATTTTTTAAATTTTTTAAAAATATTTCTCTTATAATATGTAAATCTTATAAAATATATTTAATGTAAAATAATTTCCTTAAAAACTCTAATTTATTCAGGATATGTTACTTCATACTGTTAAACTTTTTAGCATCTTTTATATTAGCAACTTTGCTGTAATTTTGATAATCTAGAATCATGTCTCTTAAATGTTGAACTGTTTATTGATTATTTTGATGTACTGTGCAAGTTAATTTTATAAAATATCATATATATAATCTAAAAATATGAAAAATTTTCAATTTTAAATTAAGAATTTGAAAAAATTGGAACTTTAAAAAACTTTTAATATTGTAAAATTAACATTTACTTGAAATTTTTTTTAGCATTAATAAAAAAAGGTGCTTTTAATATTATTTTTTTTACATGTACATTTAGATATTTTAACTTTATATATAGATTTATTCTAACTTAAACATATATAAATTATTTTAACTCTGAATTGAATAGGTTATTTTGATGGAAAGTGGCACAATTAAAAAGGAAGGTTCACCAAAAGAAATTGAGATATCACTTCAAGATTTAAATTTTAATTTGAGAAAGCCTAAGAAGTCCTTTGGAAAAGAAGGTACCCCTGCTGAAGGCACATCGAAAGAAAGGCACAAGCTTGTGAGATTGTTGTCTAGGCAGCAATTATATAGAACAGTTTCAACACAGGTGATTACATTTAAATAAAATTCTTCTCAGAAAATTAAGAGGTCAATTCATATTAGTTTAAAAAATATTTTTAAAGTTTTTATTAATGCATTCTTTAAAGAATACCAATTAAATGGTATGTATGGCAAGGGTGTCAAACTCAAAGGCTAACTTGGGCCAGACAAGCAAGGTTAAATTTAGATGGGTCACAAAAAAATTCAATATTCAATGTTTATTTCGAATAATACATTATTATAAATGTGTATAAAAGAACAAGAAAAGTTTAATGTTTACGTCCTGACACTTAACATCTCTCTTCTGCTAGTGTCTTTCCTATTTTAGATGAAATTTTGACATTTTATTATATATTATTGTGTGCTGATATGCTGGATGGGCCACAAGTTTGACACCTCTAATGTACAGTGTTTTACTTGTGTAGTATGTTACAGTGTTCTGTTTCCTTAAATCTGATGTTTAAAATTTTTATTCCTACGTAAAAGCTGGATTTCCTTAATTTGTCATTTTATATTATACAATTTATTTTACAGCCCATAGAACTTCATTGGTATGGTTCTGAAGGGATCGATCCTTTGTCCTACTTTATTCAATATTTACGTAAATGATACCCTTGAAAAATGATAAAAGTATCATTTGTATGTTAAGCAGATAAAACTGCTATTTTTGCAAGGCATGACCTTAGAAATGATTGGTCTTGCAATCAACAGATATTTAGCCATAGATGAAAACTGATACTCACTTTAGAAGAATTCTTAGAATGTCTCTTGAACATAAGCAGTTTTCTATACTGTCAAGCACAAAATAATGAACTCTGACATTTATCTATTGGATAACAGGATTCTCTGGTTCCCTTGCACAAAATATCTTCATATTATACTTTATAATTGACTCATACAGTCAATATATAAAGCACATTAAAATAAAAATCAGATGCTCTACTAATGCCATTTTTTCATTAATTTCATATAAATTTACTTTTAGAACAAATAAAATGCTTATTTATGCACTGATCATACGTATGCTTCTGCTTCTCCTGTCTGAGCCCATTGCTGCTAATATCCATATTAAAAGTCCTTCAAAGCAGTCATAACAGTATTATCAGACAGCTTATTAAAGCTAGGTTGTTTGTGAGCTGCCAATCCCTACCCAACTCGTAAACCTGTCACGGAAAAAAACTATCAAATTTTTCGATAAAGTTGACTTTTCTCAAAATTCTGTAAAATTTTACATGAAACTGAAAATTACCTTATAAATATCGATACTCATAGACCCAGAGATATTCTGATTTAATGTATTGTAATCATAATTTAATTTTGTACAAAAAGACAAAACTCTTCGTTAAAGTGGTGTTACTAGTACATATAACCTACTATAAATATTTTATCCATGAGAAGTAGGTAGTTTCTGACGAAAAGGTACATAAATTTATACAATTTACCATGGGCTCCTATGGACGTGCCGGACTCCTTAAAAATTTTGTTTACAAATCTCTCTCTTTCAAGTCATTTCCAAATTACCAATCAGTTTGCTCTCTCTCATTGCAGATGCTTTCTCAGTTTTCTTGACCAAGTCTTTGCACTACATCCTCATTGGCTCTGCCTACCTTGAATTTTCTGATTTTTTTGTTTTTTTAAGTATTTTCTCAGTTCTGCCGGATATTTTCTTTTATTTTTCCTTAAGTCTTACATTAACTTAAAAGCCTTTTTAATGTTATTTTATTTAATCATGGGCAAGTTTCATTTTTATCAGTCAAGTTTTTACCTGTCAAATAGAAGGTAAAAGCCCAAAAGGGCTCAAGGCTCCACACATCTATTTTTAATTTGTCAAAAAAGGGTTAATGATTGTATATAAAATGTATTAATAAATTTTGTTAATTTCCCTTACTTTATTTTCAAAACTTGAACTAATCATTGTGGGAAAACTCTGTTCTGTGATTTTAAAGGGAAAAAATAATAAAATACTTTTTTTTGTAAATGGGCAGATTAAAAATTTTTTTTTTATCAAAATTAAGATGAAATTATATTTAAAAGTTAGACTAATTGGTAAAATATTCATTTTAGAATCAATATATTTAAATACTAAATAATTTTAGGACATCAAACCTCGTGCAAGGTTGGTTTCTCTGAGTCGTCAAATGTCTCATGACCCTTCTAGTCCTCTTCCTTGCCATGATTGGGGTGATCATGATGATCCTCTTCCTCCTATTGCTGATCCTGATGACCCTGACACTGGTCATAAACTTCTAAATCGCATGAAGTCTGTAGAAAGTCTTAGATCTCGGTCTAGCGCAAGTTCAGCCAGTGTAGTCAGGCGCTCCTGGAAGTGTCCACCTTCTAGGTTAAATTCACGAATTTCAACACGTACTGATGATCTCATTGAAGAAGAGGATGAAGAAGATTTTGATGATGATACAGAAGGTATTTCTGCTTTTTTTTTTCTAAAATAAAAATATTTAGCAGTTTTGCTTGTTGAAATATTTATTTTTGCTCATAGTGAATTCAGAATAGAATACTGATTTTAAAAAAGAATGATAAATTTAATTTGATAAATTATGTTAAGAAAAATTGTGAAGCTTTAAACATGTAATATCTATTACAATTTCTAAATGTTTAATTTTTCTGAAATACTTTTACATAACTTTCTACTGCAAATTTTACATAAATCAAAATCTTTTGTTATCTAGAAAAAAATTCCATGTCGCTCATGATTCTGTGTTATTAAATATAATCATAAATATTTTGTTTTATTGTTTATTTTAATGATTTTTTTTATTTAAATTTTATTTTGAAATTTTTATTATGTTTTTTCTTTTTATATTTCAATTTTTAATCATTATCTTGGTTGCGTACTGATTTTTAATATTGTTTTAAATTCTCATATGTTTTTGAAAAAAATATTCAGTTTTTTTAGGTTCACTAATTACAAATAATTTCTGTTTGTAATGTTATATTTTTGTTTAAAAAACAAAAAAATAGATGTTTCGAAAAACATTTCTTCTATATTTTTAAAAAGTGGATTCACAGAAATGTATCAAATGAGACTTCATTGTGTTATGAATGATATTGAATTGGGCTCTTATATTGCAAATGTTGATAGAGTTGCCAAAGACATTGTTGAAGTAATTTGTCTCTTAAATTTAGATTTTAACTTCAAATCTGTTGATATGTCGATAAATTGTTCCCTTTCCTTTATTGTGCATTCATTTTTTCCACAAATGAAAAAGGTGCATTTCCCAATACCAAACTATTTAATTCTGCAAAACATTGTACTAATGAGTATAAAATTATTTCCTGGAACCCTGGATAGTAAACAATAGAATATTTACATTCTAGTAAGGTAGAAAAAATTAACTCTTTTAAAATACTATAATAAAAATTTAAAAAGTACTACAAAACACTGTTGTAATGTGTATATAAAATTTTTTTTTAGTTTTAAAATGACTGGGGCATTAGCTTTTAAATACTTGTGGTTATACTAACTTCATAGAAAATGTGAATTAATTTTGCATACACATTCATAATTTTCTTTTTGATTTTTTATTATGTCTAGTGGAACTCCAGGATTCTGTGGAACACAGTTTGAAGTTCATTGATATAGAGCATTTAAGCTATTTTTAAATTTATCAGATTAAAATTTCCACCTGAAAAGAATAACTTTTTACCTCACTTAAAAGCTTACAATTTTCAAAAAGTAATTTATACCTTATCTGTACAATCATATTTACATATAACCAAAAATACTGTTAACTATTTTTTTCTGCTACAAAAAAGTCACCTAATTTCTCTGATGTAGTTGCAATAATACACAGTACTTTAAGGTGATCATTGTTATTTTCATCTGATTTCATTTTTTTTGGTGTATTATTAAATATACACCAAATTAATTATTAATTATTTTATTATTAAATGTACAATAAAATATTTAGTATTTTTAAATATATACTTAAAAGTGTTAAATCTGTGCTATAATTTAAAACACTGTTTTTTCAGATAAAATTGTTCACAGCTGTGATCAAGTACAATTACCAGATGGAAAACTAATTAAAGAAGAAGAGCGTGAAAAAGGGAAAATATCAAAGCAAGTGTATATTATGTACATGAAAGCTTGCACATTGCCTCTAGCTTTACTTGTCATTTTTCTCATCATTGCTACTCAAGCTATGAAAGTTGGAACTGATTTTTGGTTATCTGCTTGGTCTGAAAATTCTTTGACCAGAATTCAAAATGGAACCCTTGATGATAGCAATGATACCATTAGTGATGAAGAGGTGATGCATATCAATATTTTTTCTATGTGTTCAATAAAATAAAGAAAAAAAAGTTATGAGCAAAGGGAAAATTTACATAAAGGAAAGAATAAAATTAAATGCGAAAATCCTTTTTATTCATTAAAAAAAAAAAAAAAAAGAGTAATTTTTTTAATATTTTTTAGTTATCTAAATTTTGCATGGATATGTCATTAGATATTTTTAAAACAGTATTATAAATTTTTATTTTGTTTCTATTGTGTGTAAATGCATAAGAAAATGCCAAAATCTGTTTTTTAAAAAAAGATTTGTAATTTTTTTTCTTATTTAGCATAATTATTGTGCTAATTATGTGGATGCCTTGTTTTTTCATTTTCTAATTAATTGATTTTTTTTTTACTAAGAGTGTATAGAATTCAGTTTTTATTTAATCAAGATGTGCTTCGCTCCTTTAAAACTTCATAGTACATTTTTTAGACTTTTTCTTTTATATTTAAAGTCAAATTTGTATTGTGTACTATCATATCACTTTGAAAAACATTTTTGATTATTGCAGTTGTAAAACTTATTAAAATTCAAATCCATATGAAATTAAAGTTGTATACATTTACTAAATTAGTAATCACAATTTTTTTTCCCTTTAAATTCAAATTTATTTAAAAATGTATACAATTCTTATTTATGTTAGGGTATTTAGTTCTTAATTTTTTTAATGAATGTTCTTTTTAATAAGCTTCATTTAATGAATGTTCTTTTTAGTTTTTAATAATAATACACAATTTATAGAATCAATTTCTTTCACAAAAACTTCTTTTGTCACAAGACATACAGATTATTTGTTTCCTTTGATAGTTAAAACTTTTCCTTTTTTTCAAATTTTAATTTGCATATTATAGTATCACATTTAAAATGTCTTGGATATGTACATTTTAAAATGAATTTTTATGTATTTTTTGAGATATTTGAGTTATTATGCTGTTTATTTGTAAATAGAATTAAATGAATTTTTATTATTTATTATTGCAATTTTATTTTTGATTCCAATTTTTATCTCCTTGATTCAGGCTGAAGAAATAAACTATTATATCCATATTTATGCAATATTATCTGGTTGCAGTATTTTGTTAGCATTTATTACAAATATTTCTGCACAACTTACTTCTCTGAAAGCTGTTAAAGTGCTACACAGTCGCATGTTAAACAATGTGGTACAATGTCCAATGAAGTAAGTATTAATAAATATTTGATATTTTAAGTTTTCATAATTTCTTTTTTTTCTGATGAATATATTCAAAGTTCCTAAAAAATGTTGGGGAATATTTTTATAATTTTTTTTTAGTGTAAAAGCTGAAAAAAAGTTAAATCACCAAGATTTAACTTTTTTTCAGCTTTTATATTATAATTTTTTTTCTATTTATAAATATATATTTTGACTATTAAAAATCAGCCCTTGTTTTCGATGAGGTAAATGTTTAATTTTTGAAAAATATTTCTGAAGTTTTACTACATATGTATTGTTAGAAATGGTTTAAATTTTGAAAATTTATGGGATCCACATTAGAAGTGTAACAGATGTTATAAATAAATTTTATTAAAATTACCTTCATATATATATATGTCATTTCCAGAATTTTATGTAGTGAATTTTATATGTGTGTTTATGTGTATGTGTGTATATATATCACATTTTCTTGTTAATTCTTAGAAATGATACAATTTTATATCCACAATCTCTACAAATTCTGTTTTTTTTTCTTCTGTTAACTAATTTCAGTGCTGTATTTGATTTTCTAATGGATAAAAATTAAAATCGAAAATTATAATGCATTTTGATGAGCACAACTATTTTTTTTAAGGATAGTTGTTCAGAAATACTATAGGTACTATGTCATTTTGCTTTACTCACTTACTTTACTTACTTTTTACTTATTTATTTATTGTTTATTGCATTCACCATATATTTTTAACTGTCAGAAGTAGTATTAGCCATTTTATTTTAATACATTTTTCAAGTATCAAGATTTCAGTTTATTTACTTGTAATTTTTCTAATTGTTGAAAATGTTTTAATGGTAGATTTTTTTCTTTTTAAGATTTTTTGACTCGACTCCAGTTGGGCGTATTATCAATAGATTTTCTTCTGATATGAGTACAATAGATAAGGTAAGCATGACACCCTTCATTTCAATATTTGCAGTATTATTTACTAATCAGTAATTATATTACCTATATACCTTAGATATAATGTTTTGACACTTTAATGAATAATGTGTGTTATTGTGATGAAAAGTTTTTTTATGCTTAACAGTTGTGCTTTTATATTTATCTTATTGCAATTAAACTTTAGCTTTAATTCATTTAACTAAACTTAATAACATTTAATAACTTAAGTTTTAGTATAAATATTACTTACATTCTCAATAAGTACAATGACTATTACTTCCATTGTAATTCATGCGATTAATTCTAGTTCAAAAATTTGGTTATTATGTTAGTTTTTTTCAATTTTAAAAACAATGTAACATATGTAGACTTTTGTATATGATCACAGTCAAAAATAATTATGCTTTACATATATTTTACAAGGTAATAATAATTAAAAATAACATTTTAGGGGGAAGCTAAATATATATATATGTTGATAGTTCTTTCTTAATTTAAAAATAAAAACATTATTTAAATGTGTTTAATTAAGCAATTGTAATGTAAGGGGAAAAATTTTAATGTCTTGTATTTTTAACTGCAATGCATTATGTGAGTTTGTTAATATGCATCAAAGTATTTTGTTATTAGAAAATGCATGTGCTATATCATTTTTGCATATTTTATGTAGCCATTGTATAGATTCAAAACATATAAATGTTAAATAGGACTTATATATTAAATCTTTATTATATATTTATTTAATATATATTTGTTTAGTAAAATAATTTGAAGAGCATTTGAAGACTGATTTAAAACGTCAGTTTTAGGGATGCATTTATTTTTTTAAGTATTGTCCTCTTTTTTCACAATTTATTTCTGAAAATTTTCTTTGATTTTATTTTTCCAGAAACTTCCTGTTACTCTTCCTATTTTGTTGCGTTTTATTTTGCTTTGTTTGTCTGCAATTATTGTAGATATGATTGTGACTCCTTATTTTATTATTGTTGTTATTCCTGTTGCTGCTATTTATTATTTCCTTCAACACTTTTTTCGTTTCACATCTAGGTGAGTAGATTATTTTTGCATGTGTCTAATATTTTGTGTAAAATATGTGTTTATAAGTTTCATCAAGTTTTTGCATGTTAACTTTTTCTTCTGGTCTGTGTTAAATTAAATAATGCAATAATATTGGATCAACTACTTTTGGATTTCTTCTGAAATGTATTTTATTTTACCATGCAGCTTGCCCATTATAAATAATTGTTTTTTATTTGCCCAACCAATATAGTGTTTAGTGACGTTGACTGCTGTACCGTAGGGTTTGAGTTCGAATCCTGGAGAAGGCATGGATATTTGTAAATGTATAGTGCTTTCGTGGCATGGGGGGTATTCTAAATAGCTGTCAAGCCACAAGTCCTCTCTTGAGGTTGGTAGAGTGAGTGAGTGAATATTAATGTCGCACTGTTCAGCTACACGAAGGCTTTTGGTGACAGACACGTAATTTTGAACCATGGTCAAGTGACGTGGATGACACCTGAGCTGGCACCCCCTCTCCTAACTACCACACCAACAGGAGGATGTTTGAGCTCTCGACAGATTTAACATGCATCGTTGCCCTACACGGCGGGTCTTTAGTGGTACTGGGCTTGGACTCGTGACCAGGCCAGCCAGGATCCGATACCTTGACCACTTGGGCTACCGCAGCCACTTGAGGTTGATAGAAGGGGAAGAGAGATGGAAAGCCCCTGACCACTTCTAGGGTGTTCTTCCTCAAAATTGGGGTGGAACTGAGCCAAAACGTACAGTCGCATGGTGCTCAAAGCTATGGCTAATGACAGCGTACATCTAGCCCTTTACCAGATGAATTTCGTGGGCCTTGATCTGACAACTTCAGACAGGTGGCATTAGTAACAACAAAAAATAATTGTTTTCATTAGTTTGTGGAGAATTATGTTATATTATTGGATTTATATATTATTATGTGGAGATGTATATTATGTAAAACTTACTTAGAATAACTTTTTAAGGACTCTGTCTACAGAGTCTTTGGATTTAAAAACATTAAAATTTTTGATTATTTCAGTTTATTATCTAGATAATTTGTCTAAGGTATTTTAGAATTTTAAAAAAATATTTATGGAAAGTTAATGAAAACTTTATATTACAGGTTGTTAAAATTTTTTTAGCTTTAAAGAGCAATCAAAGAATAAATTTGATTCTGATGTTAAGGGTAATAAATTCTAAGCAGTTAGGAAAGAAGTGTAAAGCCAGATAAAAATGTTTTTCAATTGGTTAGATGGTGTTTTTTTTTTTTTTTTTTGCTGAAATAATTTTAATAATTTAGTTTTTTTCCTGTATGTTTTTTTTCCTTTTAATTATGAATTATAAAACAACATTTGACATGTTTGACAACTGGATTTTATTTTGACAGAGAACTTCAAAGACTTGATTGCATTACAAAATCTCCTGTATATTCTCATTTTACTGAGACTGTTTGTGGTTTATCTACAATCAGAGCATTTAGGTTTGTACCTTTTGATTTTATTCTTTTTTCAAATATAATTTATAAATACTGAAGTTTTTATTTGTGTCTTATTTATAATTTATTGTTTAAAATTGCCATTCAAATCAAATTTCTTTTACCTTTTCAATTCCTACTATTAGTTCACATTCTCCCTATATATATACATCTTAAAAATTTCAGTCATTAATAAAATACTTTTTGTTCATCCACTCAAGTTCAAATACATTTTTTTAAATTTGTAGTGGATTATACTTGATGTTTATACAGTTTTTTCAAATATTAATTCTTTAAGTAATGAATAATTAGTAACTAACAAAAATAATAGTTCAACACCATATATAAAAAGGAAATTGCTTGTTGTGTTCCTGTTGTGCAATGGGTAACACGTTGAACTTCTAATCCAAAGGTTGTGGGTTCAAATCCCACCTGGGATGGCCTAATTTCTGAGAATGTGATTTATTTTTACTATACTATTTTATTGGAATAATTAAATTTAATGAATGAATAAATAGTAACAAATAAACAAAAAAAAAAAGTCCAACAACCTATATAGAAAGGAAAATGGAAAATTACAAGGAAAATCGCTTTCTATTTTTGTCACTTAATATTGTGATTCTGTCATATGCATATACATATTTATATTAATTGTAATTATTTAATAAAAAGTAACTAAAATAAAATTTCTCTTTGTTGACCTAAGTAGGAATTGATTTAATTTTTTTACTTTACTTGTTTACTCTAATATTGGTTAAAATACATTTAATTCATTTGAAATTGTATACCTTTCTTGTACAGAGCTGAATCCCGGTTTACAGAAATGATCATGGCTTGTATTGATGTCAACAACACTGCATTCATTTTAGTCAATTGTTCAAACTGCTGGCTGGGTATTTCACTTGTATGTTTGTTCATTTTTCATTACATCAATATAAACTGAAAATTGTATGCAACTTTAATACAGCATTATGTTTATTTGTGTAGGATTATCTAGGTGGAATTATTCTTTTCATAGCCACATTATCTTCAGTGTTTGCATCTATTTATGGAGATGTTTCTGAAGCTTTTGTTGGAATGTCAATGACTTATACTCTATTGGTATGATATTTGTATTATTTGCTTTTTAATGAATATTTATTTATTTATATCTTGTATTTATTGTAATTGAAAAATTAGTAATCCAAAAGGATAATGATGCTTTACAAGAAGAAAAGAGTGACTCTGCTGTAAATGAGTGGTCGTAAACTTGTGGCTGGCATGTCATGAGTTTGTGCCTAGTGTCACTAAAAATCTGCTCGGAAACCTGCTCATGTTAAATATGCCCAAGGCTCAAAGTCCTTAAGGGTACCAAGACATGCTCAAAAGAGTAAAATGCCAAAACTAAGACTCTTTGTTTATGGGACATATATCTTTAAAAATTACTGATAGAGCTTATATTTTTTTTTTTTTTTGTGATCTTGATAAAGATATTTTAATCATTCTGTAGAAATATAAAACAAATTTTTTAGTTAAAATTTTTTTTCTTTGTTTAGTTTAGGTTGGACATAATTTTTGAGATCTCATAATACATGCTTATGTTTAGGTACCATTTTTTAAAAGAGTATCTTTTAAAGATGTAAAATATTTTTTTCACATTTATAAGACAATACAGAAAATATAGTGAACCTATATTTTAGTAAAATATTAAGATATTTTCGTGAAAAAAATTATAAAACTTTATAATTTTGAAACATTTTATTTCCCCTCCTTTTTTTATACATAAAACTATTTTTTAAAAAACTATGTACTACTTTGACTAAAATAAAGTAGGTTCACTATATGCACAGGTATCCTGTATAGAAGTATGAAAAATGTAGGGCCATATAATTCAATAGTTTTTTTTAAAGTATACCTAAAAACAAAAAATTATGCTTTGGAGAAAAAGTAAAAAAACTAAACATTTGTAAGCATTTGTTTACATTTTTGTCAATTACTATTTTCATATTTTAGGATTATTTTATCATAGAACATCTGAGTGTTATACATTTTTAGATTCAGAAAAATATGCACTATTTTTTAATACTAAAATTGAAAAATCGATTTTTTGTAATATGTATAATGCCCTGATCCCCATAAATAAGCTTGGTGAAAAAGTTAGAAGAAAAGGGGGCAAGCTCAGGTGCTGTCCTTGTCACTGGATCATAGATTAAAATTATAAATTTCATCGCTAAATAGCCCTCGCATTGCTTCGATGTTAATAAACTCTCACTGTATCTGTCGAGTCATAAGCTCAAGTTCTGATGCTTCTAAATACTTGCTATGTAAGGGAGCTGGTAAGTTCAAATCTGTCGAGGCTAAAAGTCCTCTTGTTGGCATGATGTTGGAGTTTGAAGTGTGTAGTGCCAGCTCAAGTATCATCTTAATCACTTGATTGTGGTTCAGAATTATGGTGTCCATTGTCAATATTTCTTGTATAGCTTCATAGAGCAATATCAATAAGGAATAAATAAATCAAGAAAAGTGGAAGGAAATCAAACAATTATTTATTATTGAATTTTTTGTAATAAGTATAAGAATTTAAAAAGCTGTTACTCTAAGAAATAAACCTTTTAAAAATACCAAGATGTCAACAATATTGTAATTTAAATAGATCTTAATTTTTTTATTTAATTTTTGTCATGGTTTTTTAAATGATAATCATGACCATTTTTTTAAAAAAAACTTTTAATGTGATTACATGATCTCACTTTGAGTTTTACTATTACTTATATGTTAAGATAATTTTTTTTTATGAAAGGAATTCCATTTAATTTTTGAAATTTTTGTAATGAATTTAATTTTATTGATTTTGCTTAAATGCATAGTATTAAATTCATTTGAAATTTTGTACTGCTGTATTTTTCTACAGTTTAATTTGTTTTAATTTTGATGCATGTTTTTACCCTCCCCCTTTAAAGGTCCTATCTACATTAAACAGGTGTAGATCAATTTATTCTTTGTAGAAATTCTAAGTACTAAATTGTGTGTGAATTCCTTGAAGATTTACCAATATATTCTTTAAAGTTTGCCTTGAAAGATGGGACACATTTGAAATAAAGTAGTCAGTTTTTTATAAATTAATTGCTACATTTGTAGCATTTTAAGGGGGAAAATTCTATTCAGTCATCAGAAATATTTTAACTTCCTATTTAGACCATTTCCCCAAATTTCAGTTATCCAAGAATATCATTTTTTAAAAATTTCTTTAGCCTTTTTTAGAACAAGTTTAAGTGATTTTATTGTTAAGTAATTAAATAAAATTTACCATATTTAAATATATATATATACACCATCATACATAAATGATTATATAGCCTTGTTCATTTACTTTATTAGAGTTTAATGAAAAACTGGGAATTTGCTCTTTAAGGCTCATATAATTAGATACATAATTTATTAAAGCAAATGTGTTCTTGACAAATTTGTTCTGTAATATATTTATTTGTTGAGTATTATAAAACTGTTTCTTCATATTACAATTTAATTTATAGTATTCTAATTTTAACTTTATATTTATATGGAGAACTGACTCAGTCACAATTCTAAAACAGTTATTTGTCTAACCGATTCAGGACCAGGCGATTTTTTTTAAGCCTAACTTCATTAAAAAATTCATATAAAATCATTACTTTAATCAAATGCGTCAAAATATATAGTTTGTAATCATTCCAAATTGAGATCATACCAGTGTGATCAGAGGCCTCAGAATGGGCAAAACCCAATTTCACATATGATACTGTGTTCCCTGAAGTGATGACATATGTGTGATTATGGTCCTGAATGGGTTAAGAGTACAAAATTGTAATAAAAAGGTAAGTTAAAAAAAACTATGGGATGTAAACTCAAATTTACAAATTCTTGTCATGCAGATATCAACAGTAACAAACAATTCCTCCTATCATGGAGCTTTCTGCAATACCAAACGTCATGGAATCACTTCTCGTGCTCTTTTATGGCTGCTGTGCATGTGATGCATTTCACTTAATTTACAGCCACCACTCCTGCAGGGTGATTAACATGCAAAGAAGTTATTATGTTGACTCCACTGGAACAATACATCAAATAATCTCTTATCCTACATATATAGTATTTTAGCTGTTTTTTCAAAATATTTGTATATTTAAAAATTTAGGGATTTGGAATTTCCATGAATTTTTCCTAGCAAATCATCATTATTACAACATTTTAAAATTATTTTTAGGTATTAATTGTTAAGAAATTTCATATTAAAATAAAACGTGAATAATTCATATGTGTTATTTTTTTTAATGTAGGTTCCAATTTATTTGAATTGGGTTGTGAGAAATTTAGCAAGCACTGAGATGTATATGAGTGCTGTGGAACGTGTGAGAAATTACTCTAAACTTCCAATCGAAGATGGTCCTGCTAAAGATTTATCTGGTAAGTTATCTGTATTTATTATTTAGGTTTTCTTTTCTTTTTACAATATTTTGCCTGTTAATCAGCTTCTGAAAGACTGGATCCTTTAACCAAAATAGCTGGTTAACTATTGTATGGAAAAATAAATTTCAAATTACACCGGTACTTGAGCATGAAGAAAAATTGCTTGCAAATTTGTATGTTCATATTATCACTGTATTTTTATGAGCTAAACAATTATAGAATGTATAAGTTAAAATGCATGTTTAAAATTTAAAGGGGCTATTTTTCTTAGATGTGATTAATAATTGAAGGGATTTGCTTTCTCAGCTGAGTTGGTAGCTGATTGCATCAAGATAAGTTATGAGATCTTTTGCTGTTTGTTAGTTGTTATCATAGTTAAATTAAATTTATATTTGTATAATTAATTGAACAATAAGAATTTGATATGTGACATGAAATTACCATATTTCCAGAAGAGACACTTCTGCATTACATATTATAGAGATTGCTTATTAATTTTAATAACTGAGAACTGAAATTTAGTGTAAGTGTTTAAGCTTTGTAGTAGGTATGATTTCTGAAAAAAAGAATGTTTCTTAAATAATGAAATATACTTAACTTCTTAGATACATCAGCTAATGCAAATATCAGAATGTAGGAATGAATTTTTTTTTTGTTTAAATACTTCTAAATTTAATTTGATGCATTTTTAATTTCTGTATTTATTTGAATCTAAGCTGCCATCGATTCTAAGTGCCCCCCCCTCCCCCATTCTCAACACATTTTTGTGAACAAAAAATAGTCTAAACTGGTTTTTTTAATTAACAAAATTATTATTATTTTTTAAATTTATGAAATTAAAACAATTTAAATTAGTACTAATAAAAAGGGAATAATTAATTTATTTTATCAGTTTAAAAAACTTTTAAATACGTACATAGACCTATAATTGTTCTAACCATCAACATTGTGTTCAATTTCCTTCATCTAATGAATTTTTCTGCCTTCAATTCTAAGCTCCTTGTGCTTTTCAGTAGCATTTAACATTGAAAAAAAGTGCGGCTTAGATTTGGATAAATGCAATAATATTTATCCATCTTCTTTACATTTATTAGTAACTAGTTTATTTTTTTATGTATATCATCAATTAAAATGGAACACAATTTAAAGGCTTCTTATGCTTACTGAAAAATGCTCTTTTAATTAGTATAAATAATCCTCAAAATTTGGAAACATTAATTATTTATCAAAATTTTTCATTTGTGTCTTTCTTACATTATAGATCTGGAGGATTGTTATTAACTTTCATTGAACAGTTAAAAAAATGTGTATCAATAGAATATCTGTATTTTAATTATACAAAATGTTATCCACTGTGTAGTATAGTGAAAATATTTTTAATTGTTTTGTGTTACATTTTTAGATCTGTCAGATGAGTGGCCTGAATATGGTGCCATATCTTTCCAAAATGTGACTATGAAGTATGACTCTAATAGTGATCCAGTGTTAAAAAACATAACTCTGACAATAAAACCTGGAGAAAAAGTAAGCAGTATTTTTTAAGTGTTGTTTAAATATAGTTTCAGAACAAAAGAATGTAAAGTATTACAAAATAGTTTTTTTTTTAACTAATAAAAGGTAACATTAATGGACCCTATCTGTTATCATTGTTCTTAAATCATGGCTTAAGGACAGGGGAAAATCCCCCTTACCATGATAAACATGTTTTTACTGATTTTTACTAATTGTTTTAAACTGTTATTAGATTGTTAATTATTGTAATTTTATATTTGTGTAATAATATATTTTTGAAGTTAGATTAAATATAAATAAGACACTTTTTAAAAATATCTTTCCTAAAATATTACCATTCAGATTTGTACCACAGTGTTATTTTTCTAATTATCTTCCTCTTTCAAAATATAAATATAACCATCTTCACATTTTTACTTACACTTTGGTTTTTTCACATTCCTCTATGATAGAAAAAAAGAAAAAAAATTCGATATGTAAAAAAAACCAACTGCACATAAATTATTCTACTTCATATGAGAAAAATCTTCCTCTTCCAAACGCTTATTTGTGAGATGTAAACAAATGGTAGTTCAAAAGTGGTTAGTCCACTCTGTAGGGAGGTGTTTTGAGTGTTGTCCTGGAAAAGGAGAACATTGTTGATCTCAATAGAATTAATAACATGCTGTTTTAACTTTTTCCAAAAGCTCATAGTAGTACAGTATTAATTATATTTGGATAATGTAAAAAATTGATGCACATAATATCCTTTGAATTCCCTAAATCACTACTTTTCTGAAAATTACTAAGTTTTTACTTTTAGTGGAGCAGTTTCTAGTTATTTTATAACCTTCCTTACTGAACCACTTTGTTTCAGGGATGTAATTATAGGTCTAATTTTTAAAGTTAAAATTCACTCAGAAAATGTATTTTCTGCTTCATTAAATGTTTTGATAAATTTCTGTTTTTGTCACTTCTTACAGGTCAGAATTGCATTAAAACATAAGTTAGAGAAAAGTACCTTCCTCTTGATTAGCATATCAATTTCATATTACAATAAAATATGTTTGAAGGTTTCAAGAATCAAAACATAACTATTGCTGTTCTTAGTTCAATTACTGAAAAGCTTGATGACACCATGGTTTTCTGACTAGATTTAAATGTTGATGAATAAGATTTTGGTTTTAATATTTTTGAATGTCTGTTTAATAGCAATGAGTCCAGATCTGAAAACTAAGTTACAAATTCAATTTTTAATTTTATTAAAGAAAGTAGCAATATTGATGAAGACCCCAACTACCATAGGGAATGCAATTATCTTTGGTTTAAATTTGATTAGTTGTACAGTAAGACCCCGCTTAACGCTGTTTCGCTTAGCACTGTTTTGATTTAATGCTCTTTTACTTTAATTGTGGGATTCCCCAAAATTGCATGCAGCATTAGGTTTCCCGATATCCGAAGCAGTTTATCTGTGTTTCTTCTTTCCTGTAGTGTTATACGAACGTATTTTTATTGTTTCAAACATTTGTTGACTTTATTGTAAGTTTAAATTTATGTAATATATCGATTGTTATAGTGACAAATATCATGATGTTTAGTTTTTATCACGGGTGATAGTAAAAAACACAAAAATAGAGCAACAAGAAAAAGCAATTTCACTTGAAACTAAAATGCAAATGATTAGAAGATTAGATACTGGTGAACGTCAATCTCAAATGGGTGCTGCATTGAATTTGGCAACTTCAACAATAAGGACCATTCTTAAGAATAAAGAAAAAATACTCTCATTGGCAACTGCAACTACGACAAGCTCTTTAACTAGAATTACCCATTCTAGAAATAATACAATAGAGGAAATGGAAAACGACTTTCTATATGGACTGACGATGAAATTGAACACTATAGGCCATTAAACCAAGACTTAGAATTTTATTTATTTTTATATGTATATTCGTTTATTATATTTCTATGTTTGTAAGAAATAAATTTTTGTTTTATTGTTATAAAAAACATAATTAATAAATTTAATGGTAAAATACCTAACAAATTTTCTATCTATCTTCCCCTAACCCCATTATTTACATGATGCGATAACCTCGTTTAATGCTGTTTCATATTACGCTCTACTTTGATGGAATGTATACCCTGCGTTTAGCGGGGTCTTACTGTATTTGGGCTTGGGATCATTTCAATGGCAAATTTATATAGATATTCAGGCAAATATCTATTCTAAAATAATAACAGACATCAGAGATAATCAAAATTGAATAAACTGTTTACAAAGTTTTTGAATGCACATTATAATAATCTTTCTCTCTATATAATATGTGTAAGCAAAAAAGGAACTCTTAGTTTCTTAAAGGAAGGTACTGAAAAGTATTTTTTGATGGAATTTGTCATTAAAAAAAAAGATAAATTTAGAAAAAATTCATATGTTACGGTGAAAAATATAAGTTATTGCATCTATTTCTAAAATTTGATTGAATAATTTATTTAAAAACTCTTTTTTTTAATGATTGCTCTTTCATTTGTTAGGTGGGAATCTGTGGCAGAACTGGAAGTGGTAAATCTTCATTAATAATGGCTTTGTTTCGAATGGTAAATATTATGTCAGGAAAGATTGAAATTGATGGTGTTAACATTCTCAATATCCCTCTCGAATTTTTGAGATCCCGATTGTCCATTATTCCTCAAGAAGCTGTTATATTTTCTGGAACTGTAAGGTTAGTTTATTTTGTTTTTGCCTGGATTAATAAACAAGTGTAAGGAAAACATGGAACTTATGAAATTTATTTCAGTATCTCCGTAAGTTTTATTTTGGATAAAATTCAAAATATTTTAATTATTGTCATAAATCTTATACTTTTTTAAATATAGATAAGTGTTAAATTTAAAATAAGTGTATTTTCTTATTTATGTAATTAAAGTAATGAGGTATCAGAAAACTTTGAATACTATATTAAAATTATTCTTTTATTTCTGCTCATATTTATACTTTTTAAAATAATTTTCCCTTGAATTAAGTAGAAATTAATTTCTAATGTTTCACAAGCATAATATATTTTGTGATAAATTTATTTATTAATAAATAAAATTAATATTTTATAAAATTTGATTATATATTTTTTAAGCATTAATTAAAAAAACTTACTACAATATTATTGAGTTTTCATTTGTATGATATATAAAAATAACGAATTTTTTAATTATTTGATCAATACATAGGGAAAACCTTGATCCAGCTAAAGAGTATACAGATGAAGAGATATGGAAAGCATTGGAAGCTGCTCAGTTAAAACATCTTATAACTGCTCTACCAGGTGGCTTAGGTAAATTAAATCTACATATAGGCATTTTCAAATTGATGTTTTTCTTATAAAAAATTAGTGTTAAGAATATTATTTCTGTTATTGTATTATATTTTTTAATAATATGCAAATATTTTGATTAGGTAATAGCATTTATGATATATTGTATATATTAAGTACATATTTCTTTTTTTAAAATTCAAGTAAACTTTGGCGAAACTGAATTAAAAATTTTCAGAATGATAGCTGCAGAATGTCCATGAAATAAAGATTACATTTAATGACATTTTTATTTTCTTTCAAAATACTGTTTGTGTAAATTAAAAATATATCAATCATTCTTAACAATTATTTGTCATTGCTTAAACTATGGTTATTCTTTAGTACATTATAATTTTAATAATTCTGAAAAGAATTGAAGCACTTTAAATTCTCAAATGTACCAGATAATACTCTGTTCACATAAAATACATAAATTCTTTTCAAATGTATTCCCATCTTTTTAATTTTTTAAAAAAATTTATGGCTGCTCTTGATTTTTGATTGGAAAAAAGGAAAATAAATATTAATAATTTTTTAAAAAGTTTCTATTTTTCGTGTTGTAGTGACATCTGCTTAAAATCCATGTCATAATATTAGTTTTCTTCTGTTTTTCAAATTGATTCACATAAGTTTCCTACTTGCATTGAGTTAAACATTAAGTTTGTTTTAACACATATTTGTCTTTAAACAATCCTATAAATTTATTTGTTTATAAAAGGTAAATTTGAGCTTACCTTTTTTGTACTTATTTAGTAATACATTTTCCATTTTCAGAGGCTCAGGTTTCAGACGAAGGTTCAAACATGAGTGCTGGACAACACCAAGTAATTCTTTATACATACATATAAATAATCATTAATAATATATTAAATTGTTATCAATCTAACTTAAAGCTAATCAATCTGTAGAAATATTATATATTATAAATCATAATAAAATGCTCACGATAATAAATTAGTAAGCTCTTAAATTTTGAACTAATGTTGTAGGATTGATCATTGTTCTAAGGCATCAACCTTGCCTTACATTTGCCTGTATTACTGGGTTGAAAAAGTAAAGAGAATAGTGTATAATTTTTTTGTTTTGTTTAAAAAATTTAATTGCTAAGCATCTGTTTGTTAAATTGCAAAAGTTTAAAATGATTTGTTGCCTTGTACAACTGATTTAAATAAATTTCAGATTACATTTACAAATGCTTGAAATTATATAAAAAAATATTTTTGAGAAATTTTCAATTACATGATTTCACAGTTAAAATACCACAACTTCAAATTTGTGCAGAAGAATTTTGAGAAGATTTCACCCATTATTTTTTAGTAATTAATTTGTAAGAATCTTTAATCATTGTAGGTTACATTACAAGTTGTCTTTTTGTTTTAATTATTTATTTTGTGATAAGTTTATCTGGTATATTATTATAATTAGTTTACTGATTAAATTTTTGTGTAAAAAGCGAGAGAGACTGTTATGTGATTCTGAGCATTATACAGTGAACTATAGTCGCTTAATAAAAATATGCAATGTGCATCAGTCAGAATATTGTCAAATAAAAACTGCTGTAACGAAAGTGGACATAACATATTTTATTTACACATAGCACATATTGGTTTGACTACGATGCTATTCATAACTAGTTTATGTTACTTACAACCTCTGTGCTGTGTCAAAATCTTACAATTGATTGTCCATCTAATTAAAAAATGCATTACTTGAAATAAGTATTTATTAACTATTCATCTAAAGGCATACTTGATTTGTTTTGATTTGTAATAATTACAACTTTTTTACTATTTTAGGCATAAATGTGTAATTCTGAAGGCACCAGTATTTCTGTCTTAATTTGCTTATTATTCATTTAGATTATAAAGATTTAAAATTAAAAAAAAAATTTTTTTTTAGTTATTTTCATTGGCAAGGGCACTAATACGCAAATCAAAAATTCTGGTAATGGATGAAGCGACTTCTTCATTAGATCCTGATACTGATCTGATACTGCAGAATGTTGTTGCTGAGCAGTATAAAGATAGCACCGTGCTCTCAATTGTTGTAAGTAATGATCCCCTGTATTTGTAAAACTAACTTTAAGGAGAATCAATGTAGTTTTAGTGTTGAACAGTCAGGTCACAAATTTTATAATTAATGCAAGCCAAGGAAACATAAGTATAAATTTATGTAAATCGCATTTTTTCTTAAAACCAAATTTATGTATATATATATTGATAGAACAGTAAAAAGTATCATATATTAATTTATCATTCAATTTTCATAATTAATCATAGATATTTCTTGCTTTGCTATTAAAAGTTATACATGATAATAAGTTGCTGAAATTAGTGTTTTTCCATATTATAATTGTAAAAAATAAACTCTGAATAACTCTAATTTTAATTTTAGAATTTTTTTTGGTAATGTGTTTATATATAATTTTAATTTTTTTTGTAACATTTATATAATTTGATTTTATATATTATTTATTTGCACTTAAGTGTTGCCAGTTACATTTTTATTCATATTTCAAAATTTTTGTATCGAAGAATAGATAAGTGGTATAAAAGGCTAGAAAGATACATGAGTAAGAAATGTGAATACAAACATAATGAAAGAATATCATATATTGTATTAAAATACTTCTTTAGGATATTAAAGTATTGGATTATGTTTGTGAAAAAGCAGTATTTTAAATACAAGGGTGGTCCCAGAAGTACTCGGCCTGACCGAGATATGGCGGTAGTTGTTAGAAAAATATCATTGTATTAGAAAATATGCAATCTATAAAGCATTTGCTTTAAGTTTGAAGATGCCACGCTGTTTAGCAACCATCAGTAGAAGGTTTTCAGTGAATTTGTGAAAATGGGAAAAAATTGGTCATCGTTATGGAATACAATACCTTTATTTGAAAGGCTTCAGCCCAACCAATATAAAAGCTGAACTAGATTCTACTCTGGTTGAGTCTTCTCCTTTGTTTACAGCAGTAAAATATTGAGTAGCAATGTTTTAACGAGGCTGTATGAGCTGCCAAGATGAGCATCGTAGTGGTCGACCGAATAAGGTGACGACTTCAGAAACGGTGAAAATCCACAAAGCAGGGTACTGGTGGATTGTCGACTGAAAGTGCTTGAGCTAGCAGACATAAAAGGCATTTCAAAAAGTGTGGTAGATCGCATATTTGAAAATTTGGACATGAGAAAGCTGCGCAAGATGGTTACTGCATTTGCTCACACTTGAGCAAAAACAGTGTCTTAAAGATGTTTCAGTTGAGTATTTAACATGAAGTTTCACAGTAACAAAGCAGAATTTTTGCGCTGTTTCATAACTATTGATGAAACATGGTTCCATAACTTCACACCAGAGACAAAAGAACAATCAAAACAATAAACTGAAAAGGGAGAACCAGCTCCAATGGGAAAGACCATTCCATCTGCAGGCGAGGTCATGGCATTGGTTTTTTGGGATATACGTGGGATTAATTTTTTCACTGAGTGTCTTGAAAAAGGAAAAAATATCAATGGCAAGTATTGTGTAAACTTATTGCAATGTTTGAGTGAAGAAATGAAGCAAAAATGGATGCATTTGGCTTAGAAGAAAGTGTTGTTTCATCAAGACAATGTACCTGCTCACAAATCAATTATTGCAATGGCCAAAATTAATGAATTAAAGTTTGAATTGCCACCTCAAGCACCCTGTTTGCCAAATTTAGCCTTCTCAGATTATTCTCTAACTTTAAAAAAATGGCTCGGTGGTCAAAGATTTTGCAATGATGAAGTGATATCGACAGTTAATGGCTATTTTGAGGAGCATGACAGTTCTTATTATAAAAAGGGTATCGATCTCATTGAACATCACTGGGAAAAATGTACAGAGCTAAAAGGAGATTTTGTTGAAAAATAAATATATTTTTTCCAAAATTTGTATGTTTTCTTTGTTAAGTCAGGTACTTCTGGGGGCCCCCCCCCCCCATATATATTCCAGAATATTATTAATATTAATAATTAATAATAATTGTCTTCCATAAATGTTTCTTAAATAAGATATATTTGAAGTATCAGTTGTGTGTGCTTGTACAGTTATATATGTATTTTGTTATGAATCTATTTTAAATAGATTTTTTTCCCAAGTCCTTTTTGTTAATAAAAATATATGCTTTTGGCATTTTTTCTTTCACATTTTTAATTCATTCGCATTCTTATCTTCAAATAATAATAATAATTCATTTATTTCAGTTGTGAATAATTTCAGATGTTGTGATCTGTTATGTATAAATTCATTTTATGACTATTTTGCTTAGCAGCATACATCTGCAGAGATAATACCTTGAGGAATTTTAACTTGTAGGTACTCTACTATTTGTTTATGGATCCTGCTAAATATAATTTTAGAAGTTACAACTGATGCATCTTGATTAGTAAAATAATAATTTAATATCACATCTTTTTGTGATGAATTAAATATCATGCATATGTACAAAATGAAGATACAAATATGAAACATTCATTAAAATAATATATATAATTATAGTACAAACATAAACTATACATCCATACATGAACATGTGTTGTTGCTGCTAATCCTCCTGAATCTGACAAAGTCAGACAAGATCCATTTAACCGTTGACTTTTAAAAAGTCAAGCACAAGAAGGGGATCCGTATAGATATATTTACTTGTGAGATCCATACATCTCATTATATGCTTGGGGTAAGCTTGGAGATCTTGACACATATGAAAAAGATATTTTGTTCTCTGAGAAGGAGAGTCTTTTGATGTCACCACTGGGAAAATATGAGAGTATAATCTAGGACAGGGGTGTCCAACCCGCGGCCAGCCTTGAATAATTGTGCGGCCCACGAAATTCCTTACAACTTTACAAAGTTCGACTATTTTGTGCAATATTTTTGTTCAAAAAATTTTCTTTTTGTAAAAAAATAAATTTCATAACTGTTTTTATTTTATCACGTAGCCTCTGTTACTGCGAATCTCTTTTTTTTTTCTAAATTAAAATTTATCGAACATAAATCGTGCTCAAACTTAATGCACAAAAATCTGCAACATCAATTACGATATGCAAATTCACATGCATTGAGATCGACTTGCAAAAACTAAGTAAAAGAGTTGAGAAACAGATATCTCACTAATTAAATAAATTAAACATTATTTGATCATTGCATTATTATTGTTATATTATCTATATTTGTATACATGAAAAACAATAATAATATATCAGTCAGTTTTAAATTTTCATTCCAACAAATGTTTGTAATGGATCCAAATCTAATATAAAGATATATATTTTTATATGCAACCCGCTGGATTGTAAAATTCTTCCGAAGTGACCAGCGAGTTCATCTGGGTTGACTACCCCTGGTCTAGGAGGATTAGAGCTAGACTAGGTCTATTACCCAAATACCATTGATGAGAGGGAGGCACCTGCTACTCCACCAAATTTTAAGATGTTTTCAGGGAGTATAATTCCAGATAGGTAAGAGTGGAAGGATTTGGAAGAATACATCCCTCCTTTGCCAGTTTGTCCGCCATTTCACTGCTGTAAAGGTCGAGATGGGATCAACTGAAAATGGATATTATGGTGCAGTGATATACGTTTCAGTTTGTGCGGGTTGGAGAGACTGAGCGTAGAAAAACCTGAACATGTAGCTACAATTAATAGATATGTATTTGCATGATAGAACAACTAGAGATGAAAAATAGTTACAATAGAATGAATATTAAGTGTAGGGGTTATACATAGAGAGAGTTTATGGGCTGCCACTTAATTTTTACTTTTGAAAGTTTATTTTTAAGATTTAAAAGAATTAAGTATTTAAAGGAAGCTTACTTTTAAATATGAACATTGATTTTGCTCATTTTATGTTTTTGTAGTCAAAACTGAATTTTTCTCTTTGTGTTACAGCATCGTGTACAAAGTGTCCTTAATTTCGACAAAGTGATTGTATTAGATGGTGGACGTGTTGCAGAAGTAGGAAATCCAAAAGACTTGCAAGAAGTAAAAGGAAGCATATTTGCTTCACTGGTGAAAGCTAGTCATCAACATCATTGACATTTTTTATATTGAATTATTGTTTAACCTTTTGCTTACCTCATAGAGATTACTATCATCTGTGTTAACTGCTTATACTATTTACATTAACTAAACATTTTAGACAGGAATGTTTTTTTAATACTTGCATTATACTTTTAAATTATTCATAGATTTTTGAGATTGTTGACTTGGAATAATTATAATTTTATTTTAGTTATTTGTTCTACTAGGAAAAAATATTCATATAGGTCTTATTTTCAAATATAGTGTTCTAGATTAATAAGTATATAGTTAAGTACTGTTAGCTGAATTACTATTTTGATGTCTTTAGTGGTTAAAAAATAGATTTCATATGAAAAATGAAATAAGGAGAATTGTATACTAAAGAAAATAGAATATAATTTAAAAATAAAATATATCTATTTTTTTTCGTATAAAATAAAATGTAATTTATAAATATTGTATTTATTTGAATCTAAATCGCACTCCAAATTTTCTACATGTTTTTGTGAAAATATAAAATATAGTATAAAGAGGTTTATTAATAAAACTGATATTTATGAAATTTAAAAAAAAAATTCAAAATGAGGAACTTATTAGAAGTGAATAATTAATTTATTTTACCTGTATTAAAAAGTTTTGCATACAAACATCAACTGTAATTGATCTGTCATATTATGTTAAATTTCCCCATCCAACAAATTTTTCCACTTTTGATTTTAAATTGCATTCGATTTTCAGTAGCATTGACATTGGAGGAAAAGCATGCTTTTAAATCGAATAAATATGGTGATATACCATATATAAGTACCATATTTACTAGAACCTAAGCTGCACCCCTAATTCTCAAGAAGATTTTGTAAACAAATTAATATAGTGTAAATGATTGATTAATATTTAATGTTTATGAAATTTAAATTGAGAGCTAATAAGGAGCGAATAATTAATTTATTTTACCAGTAATAAAAAATTCTAAAAGCATACATGAATTTGTAATTACTTTAACCATCAGTTTGATGTTCAGTTTCTCCCATCTAATGAATTCTTCCGCTTTAAATTCTAAGCGGCACCCAATTTTCCATAGCATTAACATTGGAAAAAAAATGTAGCTTAGATTCAAATAAATATGGTAAAAGCTCGAGTTAATACGTATATATTCTTTCATAAAGTGAGAAATTGATGTTGAAAAGCTAATTTATTGTATATCTTATATAATTATATATGTATTTATTTTCTACATTTTGTCTTACTCAACTCTTAGAGACAACTGATACATTTTTTAAAAATTTGTCACATCATGACTTTTCTTTTGTCAAATCCTTGTACATTGCATTTCATTTTATAGTATTCTGTGTTATTATTTTGATTCTTTATTTTCCTTCATGACCATGGTTACGTGAATATATATTGTATTAGTATACTAATATGTATATGCTATTGAAACTTCTGTATATTGGTGACTTGTTTAATATTTTGGGATTGATTTAAGCCAACATTTTAAAATCTCAATGAGTCACTATGAAAGCTTTTGAAGTTTCTTTACTCATAGACCATTATTATATATTTCAGTTATCAGTATGTATTTATTTCATTGTGTATTTTTGAAGTAAATGGTTCATTTACAAAGTCCTTTTTGAAAGTAATAGTGTTATATATGCTTTTCATAATTAATGTACTCTGGTTCTTAAAACTAAAACTGGATATACCCTGAGTAAAAAGTAAAGCATTTATGAATCAAGATTTGTTTACTGCAGATATCAATCGCAAATGCATTTGCTTTACTTTCTGCAAATCTAACTTTATTGATGATTTTTATAAGAATCCTTTATGCATTTCTCTTCATTTTTAATACAGGTGGTGTAAAGCAGGTATTTACATGCACTTAGATATTTTTTATACAATTTTTCGTATTATATGTATTAATTTTTCAAAAAAGAAAAGAATGTGTTGGATATAATAATTCTATTAGGATGAAGTACTAAATGTCTATTATATTTTCATGCTTCAGAAGTCGAGATTTTACAATTTTAAAATAATATTTTTATTAGATCTTATGTGAATTATTATACAGAAAAAAGTAGCTATATTCTTTATGTACTTGTATTTTTTACTGTTTTAATATTTGTGTTCACTTATGAGTTTTATCTTTGCGTGTTGGATACTTTTTATATTATTTATTAATATCATTTTTATCAAATGTATTGATATGTATTCATGTTGGTTGATAAGTTCTTAGTGTGCTTTCTGACTATACAGTTTTATAACTGATTTCCAGTGTATTTAAATGAGATGTTACCTGGTGCTTTCTATTTCTAAAAATTTGGTATCGTCAAATTTTTATTTACACATTGATACTGATTTTGTTTTTATTGTGGTGCTAAGTGATTTTTATATTGATGGCACTTTCATATGTGTAAGGTATCTATTGTAATTTATAAAATATTATAATGAATATATAGTTATCTGTAATTAACTAATTTTTGAAAATATACCAGTATGCATAAAATTTAATTTATAACAGATTAAATTTACCGTTTTTTTCGTTCCTCTACTTATAAGAGGAAAGTCTAGAAAAATATGAGAATTTATTTCTTTACTGCAATTACTTTTTTGTTTTACTGGTTTCATTAACATATATTGTCAGATAAAAAAAACAGTGTCTGCATTTACTGATCCTTGCATTCAAAGTAGGAAAATTGCAAAATTTTTGTTATAAAATTATATTTTTTTCCCATTAACTATTTTGGTTTATTAGACCATTTATGTTTGTGATAAATACTCAGTGATTATTTTTAAAAATGAATATATTATATATTTATAGGTTTCTGTTTTCAATTGCTTCTAATGGTATATTAAAGTGTACAAATACAAGATTACACTGGTAGAGTAAGCTTCAACCTTTGCCAAAAAAACCTAAAATATTTATGACTTATCCATAATTTATATAAGTTTTTTCCCCCTTTTAATGTATACTTTTAAAGTTATTATTTCTCTTAAAAGATCAGCGAAATAAATTATAAGAATAAACATTTTAAGTTTAATTTTTTATAAATTAATTTTTTTTTTGAAAATCTTATTTTGATGAATTGTAGAAAAAGGCATTTAAAAAAAGTGCAGCTGTTTTGTTATATTTATTTCATTTTATTGTGCATCATTACAAAATCCATTTATAGAATATATGAAAAATGCAACATCCATCAGAAATTAAGGTTTTTTCAAGTAATTTTAAATTACTTTGTATTTTATATATTGCTACAATACGCATCATTGGAAAATACTTCATATTGGAATTTGAGAATTACATAAATTTTTACTATATAAGTGGAATGTTACTGAATAAAACTTGTTCTCTTATATAAATATACAAAATTTTGCTGTGATTTAAAAGATTGCATGTAACCTATATGAATAATTGTAGAAATCTGATAGTACGTTGGGTGAATTACATAACATTTAATCTTTAGTTGATTTGCATTTATGTTTGTAGATTAAAAAAAAAAAATTAATGATTCTAATAAATATATTACTGGAAAAAAAAACATAACATGTTGCTTTTCTGAAATTTGCACATTTTCTTTTCCAGTTACCATTTTACTGTTCAGGAATACAATATAAAATTATTTTTGCAATAATAATTTACAAGTACATTAATTACATTTGCTGCAGGGTTAACACACAAATCTTTTGTATACAACATTCAGCAAGCAGAAAAATAGCTCAGGTGTAATTTAAAAGTAGTGTATGTGTTTAAACATTTTGCAATAATTTGTGTGTCAGTGCTTAGAAAACACCACAGTATACTGATTTATATTTTTATTTAACCTTTGCCTATGTAAGTCTTAAGACAGTGTTTTCAAAGTGTGGATCTTAGCCCTAAATGATATAGCAGAAATATAAGCAAAATTTAGGACAAGTATGTCAACACTTCATATATAGTATAAGTCATACTTAATTGATTTTAACATGTAAAGATTTTTTTTTGTACTTTATTTTTTCATAATGGAAAATAACATTTCTGGTTGAAAAATTAAAGGTTCATGAACTAGATAGACAAAATACTGATATATAGACAAATGGAGGAGGGGGACATCAAATCCTCACGAAAAATGTTGTTCAACATTGATTAATTTTTTAATTGTATAGAAATATTATTAAATATATATTCAAACTACACATAATAATTTGGTCTTGAAGAGTTATGGTATCGGTAAATAATTGTACAACTCAATTGTTAGTTAAATACTAATATCAATTTTATTTTCCCTGAACACTTGTTTTAATTCATGCGATAGAAGCAAATTTTGAATCCAGTCACTCCTATAAAGAGGCATGGAATTAATTTTAAGGAGATAACTGACAAATTTCTCGAACCACTGATTTGAAACAGTTTTTCTAAATAATTAAGCAAATGCAGTAATCATCAAACAATAACTTTTTATTTCACTTCATTTTTCCATTACAGTGAAGACGTATATACAAGAATGGATAATAATCACACGAAAAAACACAATAATCTCTAATACATATTCTAATGTTATCAATACAAATTTACTTTTCTCAAAAATAAATTTCACAAAAACTAAAACAGTTCTTTGCACTAGCAATGAAAACAAACCATTTTTACACAGAGCATTTTTTTTAAAACAGAGTAAACACTGACCTCGACATGAAAATTTGGCTTACTAGAGCTACAGATGAGTAATACTTCAATTGATGGAGCATTTATTTAATGAGCTCATATTAATTTTTTGCTTTAAACTTTACTATGTTTAAAAATATAATCTCTTAATTTTGATATGTTAATATCCGAAAAGCTACATTATAAAAGGGGACAAAAAAATTACAAATGTATTTCATACAAAATAAAAATTTTCTTTTAAAATTTTAATTTTTTGAGAAATTTGAAAAAAACTTCAATTACTTAGCATATAAAATACAAGAGTGACATACCTTATAATTTTTTTTTTATTTGTTGAAATTGGTACAACTGTTTATTTCAAAATTACCAAATTTGAAGTATATAAATTCTCATAAGAATGTTATACTTTTTTCACTTAATTGTTTCTATTACAAACAATTTATTCAAAATTTTTGAAGAAAAAAAAGTTTTCTAAAGAACAATTTAATTTTTAAAGCTCATTTGTAATTTTGCTAAGTAGATCAATTATTAAAGATGAATGTGCAATTTAATTATACATTTTCACCTCATCTGCACTTTTGAATTAAGCAATGAAAGACATCTTTTAAAACATGTAAGATTACAAAATGATTGATAACACTTTTTTAAAAATGCTAAAATTAAGAATACAAGTCACTATAATTTGAATTCTTTAAAAACAATTCATTTTAAATTTTTTTCCCTTTGTTTATTGAGATGTACAAAAAGACAAATGTTTAGCACATAACAAAATTTGGTAATTTAGAAAATATTATATTTTTGCAACACTCATCAATTAGTGTTTGTAAAATTTCTTTTAAAGCATTTTCAAAGATCATTTGCATCAACTCGCTTATGGGGAAATGTAAAAGATTCAATGATTTTTATGCTAAGCTCATGCATTATATCTGCCTGGAAATTTCAAATATGAGAATATTTTAAATCTAATTACTTTTATCTACTTTCTTGAACAAAAAGTCCTTGAGGGTGAACGTATGATACAGCATATCATTTATTCCTGTGCAATAGATTTGGCTACTCATTGCAAGTTGAACCACCAAATGAGAGAAATAAAGTTTTTATTCATAAATGGTTATCAAAAGTATTTTTTTTTTGGCAAAAATATGATTATTTGTGGAACTTCAGTATTACAACACAATCTAAAATCAAATAGGGTATAGAATTATGATGAAATAGTAATTGCGTAGTTTTCGAAAATTTTGTTTTCTATACAAAAGTTTAGGTCATTAAAATAAGAAATTCCGCATTTACACATGCATGAACTATTACAATAAAAGACTGCTTATAATGAAATGAGATAATATATATTTTTATATCCAAGTACAACATTCATAAAATGGAGAGGTATGGAAAGATTTGTATATTTGACACATTTTTGTAATATCTACTTAGCAGCACATTCATAAGTCTTTAATTGTATAATTCAACAATTAGGAAAAATATGCTATCAAGCATGCACATATAAAGCACAGCAAATATCCAAAACTTCAAAATGGCTACTACGTTGAAAAAGCTAAAAATCGAGTATCAACAGAAAAAAAAATTCATATATATATATATATTTCAAAATACAGAACTAAATTAATCAAAACACATTCTTTTAGAGGTTATTTTTTCATAAGTATGAGTTCTCATAAAAAGAAAATTTTTTGTTTCAATTTCCAATGAATAAGTTTAAATTGTTCCAATTCACAAGTCTTCGATAATTGCAATTTTATTTTTTTGCCAGAAAAAATATAAAACTTCAGACATTAAATAAATAATTTTGGAAAGACAAATAAAAATGACAATTTGGGGAAGACATTTAGAATTTTTGTGCAAGTTTGTTTTATGAATTTCAAAAATCTCCACGGATTTGAGCACAGTTGTTTCACTAACATGTAAATTTGGATTTAGTAAAATGTTTCAAAAGTCTTGCTTATAAAAATTTAGTTGTAATAATATCAAATTCCCAGTCATAAAAAAAAGCTTTTAATTTTTTAATAATATATTTAGCAATCAATTGACTTAACCAAAGGTGGCAAGAGAGTAGAATGTTCGGAAGAACGAGGAATTATGTTCAATATTATATATAAACTTCAGATAATTAGTTGTATTACATAATTCTCTAAAGATGAGCATTCAGATTTAGGAGTATTTGTCACTAAAAATGATGTTTTTAAAAAGAAATACAAAAGTTACTTGATTAAAATAGTAATCACGCCAATTTAAAAAAAATATAAAAACTTTCAAAACAGAAAGAGTATATAACTTCACTGCTAAAAAGTGTAAAATAGTATTAGTTCAATGAGTATTGCACTACAGATGATTTAGTATTGGTTATAATGTACTTAAATGATACAAATGATAATAAACAGTAATAAATAAAGGTACATATACAGTTTTAATTAATATCATTGCCTGAAAGGGAAAAAATACTTTAAATCTATACAAATAAAATGTGATTTTAAACAGAATTTATCATATATTTAATAAGAGCAAAAATTTAAGTAGTTTGCTTTGAGGTATATTATTTGTCTGAAAAGAACCATTAAAACAATTACAAATTTGATTAAATTAAAATTATTAGAATTTCCTAGAAAATTGTACTATTTTTAACTTTATTAATCATTGTGCATTTTTGGAAAAATCTAGACAAAATTAACCAGATCAAAAATTTAATTATTTTTATAAATATGTGCGACTTTTTAAAAATGATAAATATTGATGCTATGTATAGTTTTAGTTCACTAAAAAAAATTTTAAGGCACTTACTTGGAATGTGTTTTGAAGTAGAGAAATTAAAAGAAAAATTAACAAAAACTAAAACAATTAATAACTAAAAATCATTACAGTTAAGGAGAAAACTTTTAGACATCGCAAAATGCTACACAGACATCATAAGAATACTTTTTAAAATTTTAACACACTGAATTGCACACATTTTACATCTAAGAATCACATCACAGTTATTTTAATATTTAAATAAATACCCACATCCTTACAAAAAAGAAAAAAAAAGCAAGAAATGGTTTAAAGCAACTTTCAAGGATTGTGCCACATAAGGAATTACTACAGCGACATCTATGACTGCTAACCGACATGCGGTATTTCAATAGAAAAATCACTTAAGTACTCCAAAACAGTAATAAAATACATTTAAAAATCCAAAATGTTAAAAAGTTTGAACTTACAAATGATTTCACAGAAATACAACACTGTGAACACATTGGCAAACGCACCATTTTTAAATTTTATCTTTTAAAGGAAGCACGCCAGACAACAAGTAAACACTTAAAAACTTAAGCAACTTTTGAAAGCATATACAGCTCCACACAGAGCTACAATATTTCACATTCATATATGTGTAGAGATATCGATATTTACAAATTTGTCCATTGATAGATTTAAAGACCACTGCTTTACACAAAACTTCTTTTATAAAATATATATATCATTGAAAAATCGTGTAATGCAATAAAGCTTCATACAAATAATTTATACTTAACAAACTAAGTTGTTGTTGGTTTGTTCACAGTTCTGCGAGGAGTTACTTTCTTCACCGGACTTTACTTCACCTTCTTTGTGCTCAGGAATAACATCTCCAGCAACTTCTCCATTGACATGGCCATGAGCAAAAGTTCCATTCTTTGCCTCTTCAGATGGCTTTTGATTGGTTCCATATGAGGAACCTTTAGAGGCCTTTGTTTGTCTCACCATATAGAACATGACTGTGAATACTAAATTGAGGAATGAAACAGCAAACATTAATCACATAATGGATATTACTCTACATGAAATACTTTGCTTTTGAATTCCAAGGAAAAAAACACACATAGTATCGCGAATTTAACAAATATTCATATCATAACCATGAGATGTAATTTAATACATAAACTGGAATAAATTCAAAGCTCTAAGTTTATAATAATAAATGAAACAACTTGTATTGAAACAATTTGCAATGAAAAAGATTTATGGTTTTATGTGAATGGCAACAGTGTGAAATAAATAAAAAGATTTAGAATGTCAAGTTTTGTTTGATTGAGAATTATTTTAACAAATCTAATTTATTATAAATTCGACGAAACACATAAGGTATACTGATTATCCTCCCTCCTCAAGTGGTCATTATCACAAGCATGTGGACAGCAATTGTTTATTCAAATTATAGGTACGAGTTCTTGTGCGACTAAAGACCATCTGCACATAAGGGTTTATGCACATAAATCTGACAAGGTTCAAAGACGGGACTTAGCATGGTGCAGAAATTTAGAGTATCAGATGCCAGCTCAGGTGTAACTTCATCTGGCATCAATAGCCCTCATGTCACTTCAGAGTGTGACGTTAATAAACATTCCATCAATTAAATCCCCTCCCTTAAAACATATTAAAAAAAAATTTTAAACTTTGCTTCACAAAGCTTGTCAAAATACTAACAATATTTAAATGGAGAGGAAGTATTATAACATACAAAAAGTTTCACATCAATCAAAAAATTAAAGCAAGAGTACTTTAAAAAAAACTGCAATAAATAATACTATTTATTAGATGATTATATCTTAAGTGTAATTTTCCCCATTTGAAATTTCTTTCTCTTTTTTTTTTGTTGAATATTTTTTTTAGTTTTCAGTCATTAAAATTTATTTAAAAAAAACACACTTTTGAGAAAGATGACAAAATGAAGTAAAACAATTTTAATTTTGATCAGTGAATCGTAACAAATTCCAAATACAAGGTTTTTCTGTGTGTGTTTTAATATTAATATGGTCTCTTAAACCTTTGGAATGAATAAAATAATTTAAATAATACATTTTAATTAGCAAACAATTTTTACCCATGATTCCAATTATGCCAAAAACCTCATACATACATTTACAAACATGATTTGTAAACAAAATAAAAAAAATTTTGCAGAAAAATGACATCTTTAAATATTATGTAAAATTCATTATATTTTTTTACTAAAAAACTAATTGCTTATTTCTTACTATTACGGAATCAAACTCGTGATTCTTTTAGTTTATTCTGTTACTCATTTCGAATCTCAGTATTTACTATTAGCTCTTTCAAATAACTCCTGAGTAAAGTGAAATCTTCAATAAAAATACAAATTTTATGGTTGGAATTATTTTATTTCGTTACATATATATAATTATTTGATGTTGTCTAAATTAATCAACAAAATATTTTTAATTATCATCTAAAGTTAAAAATGTATTGAATTTTAAATTTTTATTTTCAATTACGATTACATGAAAATAAACATGAACAGCATCCCTCAAAGTATTTACAGCCCTCAAACTAAATGATATTTAAGCCATCTGTTCCAAATGTTATTTCACATTATAAAAGATTCCCTATTCTCACTATTAGACTTTTAAAATACTTGACTGATTGACTGGGTTATGAGGGATGTGGGACAACTTAAAATCTTTATTTTAATTATATGCAGTAAACCAATAAATAAGATATTTATAGATATCAATTTATACAAGACAAATTTAAATTATTAAATATTTCTTTTTTTTAAAAAACTAAAAGAAGCAATTTACTTACAAAAGATAAAAATTGAGGACACAATTGATGTTAGAAAAATGTTCCCTGTAGTAAGAATTAGGTAAATAGTATACAGCCATGGTACACCAATAAAAATCGCCCAAAAGACAGAGTTGATCAGAGATCGATAGCTGCGCTTTACTTCAACACATTTCCCAGGAAACTTTTGGGTTTTTAAGTAATCATCCATCAATTTATCCTGGAAATAAAAAATTAAATAAATTTAGAGATACATAATCAAGTACTATGTTAGGACATAAAAGAACATTTTAGTATGTGATTTAGTTCCTTTACTGTGATATCTTCTCAACAACTGACAGTTCAATTAAATTTTAACCCTTTTAAGATCGATTGTTAAATAATTGTCTGTAGTCTCCAGATGTTTTTAAAAAGATTAATTCAATATGTAATAAATATACCATTATGTGAATTAGACTATTTTAAGCAAACGATGTTATATCTTTTCATTTAATGCTATTTAATGTATAAAAAAAATGTGCTTAATTACTTTTTACCTAAAAAATATTCTAAAATAGTAAAGTTATTTTTCTAAATGGTAAATTGTAATTTTGTTTATTTGCTTTTTGTATCTTGTGAAATTTGGTACAATTCAATTTCAAGTGTTGGCTACAAACTAAAACATCACTTGTAGTTTATTAGATTTGTACAGTAAAATAATGGCTAATATTTGTAAATATTGGCTGTTTACATGGGAATTATAAAAAATACTGTGGTAGTCAATATGTTAACAGGCCAAGAATTTAGTCCTATAGTGGACAAGCAAAAAAATATCAACACTGCATAAGAGTAGTTGAAAGCAGAATATATATAAAATATACATTTTTATAACTTTTTCTTTTAACTGCATACATTAGAAAAATATATTTCAGATACTGTGAATCGTCATAATCCCAATGGCAAAGTTTAGCAATTTTTTATAGAAGAATGATGATTAATAATGAAAAAAATTATTTATTACATGCATGTTAGTATAACATTTAAATTTAATTACTTTTCTAAAAAAAATGTCTCTTTCTTTTTCATCCAATGGAAATTTCATTCCAACATATTTTAAATTAAAAACAAATATTTCTTTTCAAATTCTTGATATCAATATTAATTAATTTTACCCACATATGAATTTAAAATACATTTCAGTATTTTAACGTGTTGTTTTGAGAACGTTCATATTCTTTAAAAGTGTTGAAACTACACTCAGTCTACAAATATATCAAGTTTTACAAGTGATCCATAATTCCATATTCAAAACAGCTTTCCTCCAAATCTTTGTTATTAGAAAATCAGCAGTAAGGATTAATTATATACTCATATTTAAGAACTAGTTTTTAACTTCACATCCTCATTTTCAAAATATGCAGGAGGAAAAAACAGAAGAAATTTTTAAAAAATATGTACCACAAAGCAAGACATCAGCGTTGAGCAAAAATTGCAATGCCATTTGTTAAAACAAAAGTAGATATCCTATTTGTAGTTACCATAAAAGCTCTGAAGATGGACTATAAAAGAATTTGGACCACTTCATATATAATTTTGGTTACTTCTACTAACAAGGTTGCAATAACATAAAAGTAACATATTTCTCATTACATTCAACACATTCGTGCATAGTTTTAACAAAAATTAACATAATATTATTTGGACTCCTTATGGCTATTAAATACTTCTTAATATTTTCCAATTTTATTAATTCCATAAAGATAGATTACCTGCTACTTGAATTACTGAATTTTACTCTACATGCAGATAAAATTTCAATTTAAATAAGCAAATACTTATTACTTAGCTTCCTACAATTGATCTTAAACAGGGTTTAACAAGGCATTCTGCCACCTGTTCTATGAACATACACATCATGTCCTTTTTTTTTATTATTTGAAGCTAAAACTTTGAACTATGCATACCTTACAAGGTAAAAATTACTTTGTTAAAAACTTTATTTTCTGTTTACTTCTTTTTTTAAAACATATTAGTTTAAAAATAACTATTTGCTTTTTTTTCATCATGCCTTTTTTAAAAATTTATTATCATATCCTTTTGAGATATTTTCCCTTGATAATTTTTTGAAGGAATTTTAAGTAATGTTTTCATTTTCAGCTCTTGAGTTGTAACCAAGTAAAGTAATGGATTGCAACATGAAAACAGAAGATCCAGTCACAGAATTAAAATTCACCTTTTTCTGATATAGATCATGTAACCATTTAGAAGTTGCTTCATCTGAATCAGTTGGCACGTCAGTCAGAGGTATACGCTCAAGAAACATATCCGCACTAAAACTGTATCCTCTCAGGAGATTTGAAAAGGTTGGCTTTTTGTCACTTTCTGGGAAACCCAACTGTATATTGTAGACATATGGAACTGTGAAAAAAAGAAAAAACATTTGTTTACAAAATATAAATTTTCACTAGAAAAAATTTACAACAAAACTTAAATAAAATGGCTATTCACATTATTTCATTATCAACAATACTTATCGAAATTGAATTTAGAATGAAAAGTTACAATTTGAGTATATATATGCACATTTTCAAATATATTTAAAGCAGCAACATTATTAACTCCTGACAGGTGTATATATGTCTCATTCAGCCGTTGTGTGAACTGTTCATGATCTATATATGTGGGAGCGGACTATTTTCCCAGCCAGAGCCAGCAGTATCATCTGCTTCTATTTTGTGTTAAATGAGAGGACTGTATGGTCGAGCCACAAGAAGTTGGATCTATTTTTATTTTTGACTTAAAACTACCAGCCCATTGATTACTACAAGTGTAAGAAAGTGCAATATAAGCCTTTTTCTGTTTAAGTTAAAATAAACCATTTTATTGTAACTGTGGAGATCTCTCTGGTCTTTTATCTAGTTAAGAATAACTCCTATATATATATATATATATATGCAGGAGTAACTCTAGGGCTGGACAAACCGCCCCCCTGCCCACGACAGCAAATTTTAAGGGTGGCATTTAGATCAGATTTGGAAGAGAAAAAAATTTTTTGGGGGTGAGTGAATTTGGTATTTCATTTAACATCTTATTTTATTTTGTATTCAGTATATTTAATGACAGTTTTCTTTATGTTGCAACTTGAAGGGTTAGAGGCAGGAGTATATGTTAAAGCATGAAATTTTATGTTTACACATCCTTCACTAGTAACTTTCTCTCCATCCCAGAGTGAGGTTACAATGGATATTCCTTTTACCCTTATGATATCTGGTATCAGCTATCCAAAAAAGGACAAGGGTAATCAAGGGTTATGATAGATAGAGAGCAACAGGATATATTTTATTTTAGTCTTGAGTGTAGTTACTATAAGTTAAAACAATCGCTTGTGATCCCCACCATTAGTAGACTATTTTTTTGAAGAAGTTGGCCAGCTTAAATAGACGAATCCTTCTACTTCATTTCACTTGTTTGAAACAATAACAAGTAATTATGTCCTTAATTTTGAAGGAAGGGGTGGTATTTTCCATTTTTGTCCGGGGCGGCAAAACTGCTAGAGCCGCCCCAGATATATGCTTTTCTGAGTTACAATCCTTTGCACTGTGCTGCTATCTGTAAAACTGTTCCGAAGGCTTTGGAATCCAATACAACGACCTTGACAGTGTTTATGAAAGATTAACTTATTAATGCCTTTCCCCCTTCAAACACTGCATAACTGGCAAAAGAAGCTAGAAATCATAATAATGACAACTTTGTCAATGTTACTTTATTAGATGCAAATATTGTCACGAATTTCAAATTGAGAGAGAAGTCAATTCCTTTAAAGCATCAAATCTGTGATATAAGTGGAGACCACCTTATAACAGACTATTGCTAGGCTAAGAACAGGTCATCACAGAAGAATAAAGTTTGATAGGAGTGGTAGAAGATCTTATAGGAATTGTGATAACTGTTTAGATACAGAGCTAAAACCTGTTCATATTTTTGACTGTCCAACTATTCTTGCTGCTCTACAAGAAATAGAGGTCCTCTTTTCATCAACAAATCTCTATGTGGACAATATTGAACAGATTGCCAGAACAGTCATCTGGGACCATGGTACTATCTGATTTGGCCCCATAATGGAGACGACATCATCTTCATCACCCTCACTGCATTACTGAGGGCGCCTGCATGAAAACTGGTGGCACTGAGGAACGAATTATGCGACTTTTCAACAGCAATTATGGGTTTAATAATGTACAAAAGTGTGATAAAAACAAATTTATTCAAATATTAATAGTAAATAAAACTTACCTCTTTTTGCTTGGTCTAAACAATTACTTTTTTCAATACTGAGTTATTTAGTATATCTGTAACTTCTTTGGAATTTAAGAATATTTTTTTTAAGATCTACCCAACATAAAATGAAGAAGCATCCTTTTAAATATTTGTGTGATGGTACAGTTTTATGAAATTCAACATTCTATATAAAAATATTTTCTCATTAGTAGAAGGCAAGAATCTACTAAAAAATAAATTTTGATTAAAAGGCAGCTTATTTGTAAATGGAGACTTCCAAGAAATAAATATAACTGGAAAGTTGTACTGTATAACAAAAAGTGTGTGTGTGAAGATATACACAAAGATTTTTAAAAATACTTACTTTTGTTTTTGCAGTACTTTGCAATGAAATTAAAACCACTAGTTCTAGGGCAAAGATGATGTTGCAACAGAGGTAAATTTCGTGACTTTGCAAATTCCATGCTGGCTTTGTGCTTTTCAGGAGTGAATCTGGTTCCCTCACAAAAAAATAGAAGCTTTAAAAAGAAAGAGAGAAAAATAATTTAAGTATATTTGATGCTTATCAATGTATGCTAATCAAAAGTAAAATCAAGGAGCTTTATAATGCTAATCATTTGTTTAGGTGCAAACCTTAAATATTAGTTAAGCTTATTCATAATCACCAAAGGACTAACAGCATAAGTGAGTGATAGTTATAATAACATCGCACCATAAAGCAAAATGAGGGCTATTGATGACGAACCTCATAATTTTGAGCCTCAATCAAGCGACGAGGACAACACCTGAGTTAGAACATTGAACTATCACACCACACCAAGAGGGGACATTGAGTCTTGACAGATTTAACATGCATCAGCATTTTCTACACAGCAAGTCTTCAGTAACACCAGGACTTGAACCCATGACACTTTGGCCATGAGTTCATGACTATAATCACTTGGCTACCACAGCCACAATTAATAGTATACGAAAAGAATTCCTGAGTATTGCATTGTTAGAAAATTTTATGGCAATATCAAATATGTTACTTTCACAAAAAAATTAGATTTAACTGACACAATTTATTAATAAACAATCAAAATTACTTTTAAAAAATCAGAGCAAAAAGACAAATTATAAGATTTATATTTAGGTTACCACAACAATTTATGTTTATGCATTCAGATAAATAAGCTTCTTATTAGAAAAAGCTGTATATAAAATAATGATAAAGGATTACAAAAGTGACAATATGCATAAAATATAAAAAAATAGTTTTTAACATTAATTCGGAAGGTAGGATAAAGTAAAAAACAGTAGTTTCCCTTACAAAAAACTTTGATTGACATGGATTGAATAAATGGAATAACATCACACAAATTCATTAACTAAATTAGGAAAAACACAATTTTTAATTTTTTAAAAATTGGCAAAAATTAAATTTTTAGATTTGAATTTCTTTTTCAAATATAAATTCTACCTTTGGAATCCTTACCATTATGGGATCTTCATAATCTACGAGCTTATCTAGTTTTTCACCCATGACCAATTTGTCTTTTCCCCAGTTTCTTTCCAAAAATATCATTTCGGCAAAGATCCATCCCCATCCAATTACTGGAACATTACGCAACTGTTTTTTGGCACAAGTTTTTGAATTCTTAAAAAGAAAGAATAAAAAAAAAATAAATAAAATAAATTTAAACATTTAAAAACCAACTTTATATATAATACATGAACCTAGTACTTTTTAATTCTATGCAATGAAAAAAAAATGAAAATAGATTAAAAAAATGTGAATCAACTATAAAAAATTTTCTGAATTTTTTTTTTAAATGCAAATAGTACAAAATTTTAATTAACAATACAGGTTAAAAAAATTAATGAATTCTGTCTTAGTAAATTACTTGCAATGAACTTCAACTAAATTTATAAATATTAAATAAAAAGACAGAAAATAAAATTTGTTACAAATCACCAAGCTAAAATATTAAAGAAAAAGAAATTTACAAAAAGAAAAAAAATCCTGTTGTAAAGAAATTTTAATATAAGAAATTATGCTTAAATATAAATATATAATTATATTTCCTTATTACTCTCTAGAAAACACAGATTGAAAATTAATCCCTCAAATGATAATTATTTAATTTTTTATAATATAATGCATATGTTACCCCGTTCAAGTGTATAATTCAGATATTTCACAGAATAACTAGGCATTTCATGAAATAACTAAGGATAGACTGTTAAAGTGAAAAATAAACGATTTCAAAGATATTTTATAAATTAGCTGATCATAAATAGCTAAAACCTCAAAAACATTTTATCCCTTTTGAGGATGAATAATTGATAAATAATTAGTTAAAGCAAATGATTTAATTTATTATTGCCCATCTAACTAACATTAGTTAAACAGAAAGGGGAAAAAAGAATATGTTGCAAAAACAGATTATATTTAAATATTATCAACAAAAATACATGCTGGGAAAGAAAAACTGTCGCTTCATAAAAACACTGAGTAAACTTTTTAAAACAAAAACGTAAGAGAATATTAATTTAAATTTTATGAGATACCTTTATTTTACTTTTTATTATTTATTAGAGCAAGGATTGCTGTGATGACACTTTGGATTGCACTGCTTATTATTTTTGAAACGAGCACACTTTTTACACTTTACTTACTTTTAACACTTTTTTTTTACATAAACACTTTTTGAAATTTTGTCCATTACCACAACTTTGAGCTGTTGCAACAGATCGAAGCATTGTGTAAATATTTGGAACTTCTTCAATGGAAATTAATTTTAGCTGACATATACTGAACTGATATCTAGAGTACAACTGTTTTATTCGGCCATCTCTATCCTTCTCAAAGCAACTAGAACTTGTTCAAAGAGCTTTTGCGAGTGCTGTATTTCATACTTTAATGATCAAGTAATCGTTATTTTATAGAATACCTACTTAAATCATAGAGAGTTCAATAATTTTATATACTTTAACTGACTTGTCTAGTTATTTCAGGAAATATAAAGTTATTCTATAAAATAACAGATTTCATACTTTAACGATAACATATATATATACTGCTTGCATTGTCTTTTCCAAAACATTTGAAAGTAATTAAGAGTACCATAGTATAAACTTTCAAATAAAAATTTACACAAATAATATTTTCGAGAAATGCCTTAAATTAGATGTTTGGCAGTAATTCATAAAACTGTGCAACATAATAGCAAGTGACAAACAAATAAAAAAATTTTTTACTATAACAATAAATGTTATGAATTCTTAAATAATTTATTACTTATTAGGGGAAATGTAGAATCTATTAACCATTTTTATTAAAAAATTATTATTATTGTAATAAATAGACTATTTTTAAATGCAATAAAACATTACTCTTTTGCAAGATTTCATGACATCAAATAAAATTTTAAAAATATTTATTATATTTGTTAGTAAAGTGTAATTTTAATTTTGTGCTGCTAACAGCAGAATTAAGCAACCTTAACAAATTACTAGATTTACAATGATGATTTATTACTTGTTTATTTCTGATACTTGTATTTACTTAAATAATTTACTGCTAACTGAATATAGAAATATTTCAGAACCGAAAAGTTATAGAAATAGCATTTTATCTTCGTTCAAGTAAATATTAAAGATGTAAATGTGAAAGAAATATAAATCTGAAATAATTTTCCACACACACAATTCAATACTCTAAGGCAGTGATTCCCAAAGTGGTCTATATCAAGCCCCAGGGGTCTATGACAACCATGCCAATAAAAAAATAATTTGGGGGTCAGTGAGTTGTAAATGGGGGTCTGTGATAGTGGCTCTCGTTAAACCAGATCATGACTTTAATTTTGAAAAAAATTTGATCTAAAATGGGAACCAGATTTGCCCAATTTAATTGATTTATTTACTAAATTTAGTGAGGTTAATATGCAGTTACAAGGTGGCAGCAAAAATTTTATTAAGACAAGGAGCATTTCTTTCCAGAATTAAACTAAAGAAGTATAATATTGGACGTCATAAATTTTCTCAATTTGTCACATACAATCTGTCAGGACATTTTAACTTACGTTCAACATTTAAATGCCCTTTATACAGATTTTGAAACGAGGTTTGGGAATGCTTTGACCATTGTAATACCACAGTAAACAATGTAATCATGAAAAAAAGTCATATTACAATAGGAACTGATCAGAATAGACCCTAACAAAGATCTTAAAGTAAAGTTTAGAAACGGATGTCAGCAATTTTGACTTTAAAAAGACATATTTGTTATTAGTCATGAATTATGGAATAACGTGAGAAAATTTTTAATTGCTTTTCCTAATGAGGAGATTCAGTGAGTTTGCCAATATATAAAAAAAGAAAAAAGTGTGTGAGAGAGAAAAAAGCAGAAAAAAAAAAAGAAAAAATGGACATTACTAACAAAGGAGATTTAGGGTTAAATCTGACTAAATTTATATTAAATGTTGAAAATTTGTTATTGAAGCATCAGATTCATCCCTCTCATTAAAAGAATTTGTTTGTTGTTCAGTTATTTTATTTTATTTTAAAACTCAAACTCAGTGGTGCAACAGCCCATGAGGGCCAGGGTCTACTGTACCCTTCCCAGTATACAAGACCATTGGGCACTGGGGTGCATGAGTAAGTGCCCCAATCAGGTGGTCTGACTGAAGCGAGACCCCCAGTGTTTAAGTCCCCAAGCAAGCTTGGTACTCATTTATTGACCCACTGCAGTAGGGATGAAAGGCTGAGTCGACCTTGCCCAGCCCGGGAATAGAACTCGGACCTGTGGTGTGGAAATGCGATATGCTACCACTCAACCACTGGGCCTATAGGTTGTTTTATGTATTAATTAAATTTTAATTTAATGAACATGAGCTTCTTAAGTTTTAAACATTATATTTCACTACATTTAGAACTTTGTTGTTGTTGTATTGCTGTTGTTTTTTTTATCCCAGATGGTGTATATATATAGCTCAACTACACTATCTCCATAAAACCAAAAATCTCCAAGAAATCCAGAAATAAAATAGAATTTCTTAAACCTCATCAAAAGTAAAACTCAAATATTTAGAACTTTAATTCTTTTAAAGAAAGTAGCTCTATACCAGCCATTAAAAAGATATTTAAGTTGATAGATTTTCTAAAATTCAATACTAGGTAAACAGGGGTCTACCCAAAACTAAAAAATATGGCAGGGGGCTCTATGTGACAAAAAAGTTTTGAAGCCTCTGCTCTAAGGTATTGTTAAAAAGAAAAAACAGGTAATTTTTCCTTAAAATAATGAATATTAACATAAAAGGAGAAGATAAAAAACAACTTACGGCTAACATTTTGAGATAATTTGTGATAAACCAGCAGACAACCCAATCAATATCATATTTGTGATTCATGACAATTATACAATGTTCTTTTCCAAATTCTCTTATACTTTCTTCATCTCCATACAATTTGCAATTAGAATTGGATCTCCATTCATATACCGCAAGGATTTCTGAAAAAACAAAAAATGAATTACGTCATTTCTCTAACAAGCCAAATAAATTATTTTTAAAAAAATCAATCAACATGTTGTTTTACACAAACTAGCCAAGACTGTTATCCTCAGTAATGTATAACAGTTGTCTATCATTTATGCTAAACTGTGAACAACTTAATTAGTGAACCTAAAATGAACCAAAATATTTCTTTTCATTTTTATGGGTACAATACAAACTCTAAAAGTTTGAAGGAAGGAAGAAAAACAAAAATCTATACAGAACAATCTTATGGTATACTGTAACAAAATCATAATTTTATCATTTACATGCATTCTTTTGGAGTCAGAAGATATACTGGAAATTGGGCAACAAATGATATGATCCTATGAAATGAATATTTATATGCACACTATTAAATATGAGACCTTTTTAATTAATTAGTAGAAAGAAGGAATTGGCAAATAGTGGCTTGCAAACACAGTTGAAAATCTGCTTTGAGTGAGATTTCTTTTCCATATGTGACTAAAGATTTGTCTTGTATATCCCTCTATTAGGAAAACAAAATTCCTTTCTTAGGAAAATGAAGTAACTGAAGGTGTTTCTGCTAAGATTAGACATCTGCAAAGTTTGGAAGAACTAAATTAAACCCAGTGATGCAACAGCCTATGAGGGCCAAGGCCTATTGTGCCCATCTCAGTATAAGTGACCTTGGGTGCTGAGGTGCATGAGCAGATGTCCCAGTCAGGTGGTCAGTCTGACAAGAAACCTCCAATGTTTAGTTCCCAAGCAAACCTGGTACTCATTTATCGACCCCCTGAAGGGATGAGTCGACCTTACTCATTCCGAGATTTGAACCTCAAACCCGAAGTGCAAAATGCTACCATTCAGCCACTGGGCTTCAAAGTTTGGAAGATAAAGTCACAAAATTTCAGGATTTTAAGAAAATTGAGCATAAATTTAATTTGCTCTTTTATCCCATTACAGCTAATATTAATACAGCTCCTAAGGAACTGCAGCTGGAACTTATTGACTTGTAGTCAGATCATAGTGTAAAGGAAATGTTTAATGTGTTATGAAATTAACATTTACAAAACTTTGTCAGCTGAAAAATTTCCATGTATAAAGAGCTGAGGAATTGTTCATTATGTTTTAGTCGACATATTTTGTGAGCAAAGAGTTTCTTGCAAGAAGATCAACAAGAGTAGATATAGATGAAAGTACAACAAATGTGGGGACTGTCATGATAACTTAAACAAACAATCTCACTCCTGATTTAAAAGAAAAATGATTATAGAAAAGTATGATAGAGTACATTTGTCTCATTCAACTAAAATTAAATGTGCATGCAGCTGTAGATAATATGCAATTGGCACAAAAAATAAATTGAATAAAACTGCCACTATTTTATTAAACTCATATTTATTGATTTTTATGGTACAATTTATACCGTTTCTGGGATGCAAAGTTAACTAATGAATGCAATCATTTTAAAATGGTGTAGCTCTCAAGCCAAAACAGTTACCCACTCCTGGTATAGAGGCATTTTTAAGTAAAGAGGCAAAATTTCAATAACATACAAATGAACTAATGATACTAAAATGCTGTATATATACGTACTCTGCAAAAATCATCCCAAAAGTAAGTAAGCATTTGTGAAAGAACTAGGGTAGCTGAGTGGTCATGATTCGAGCTTGTGCTTGAATCCTGATTCCACGAAAGACTCACTGTTTATGTTAAATCTACCAAGCATACACGCAATGCATGTCTATGTGTTCTTCCTAGGCTCAGAATCTCATATTGATATGGCGTGTATATGAAGAGTGAGGGTACCAACTCTGGCTTTAGGGCCGGACAAACTAGACTCCTGCCTGAGGCGGCATTTTCTACTTTGTATATTTAATGACAGTTTTATGTTGAAACTTGGAGGGTTTGAGGCGGGAGTATATGTTAAAGCATGAAATTTAATATTTTTTCAAATCTTTCACTAGTAACTTTCTCCTCATCCCGCAGTGACGCCACAATGAACATTCCTTTCACCCTTACGATGTCCGGCGTCAGCTATCTAAAAGGGGACAAGGGTAATGTTTTAGGAGATGGAGAGCCACAGAGGAGATGTTTTTTTCCTGTTTTGAGAGTAGTTACTATAAGATAAAACAAACGCTTGTGATCCCCACCATCAGTAGACTATTTTTTGAAGAAATTGGCCTGCTTAAATGGACAATTCCTTCTTTTACATTTCACTTGATTAAAATAATAACAAGTAATTATGTCCTTAATTTCTGATTACTTCGAATTTTTCAAGTCTTTAAATAATGCATATATTGAAAGAGAGAGAGGGGGGGAGGCATTCTTTCATACTAGAATACATAGTTCTTGTCATTCAATCTTTTTCAATAAAATTTAATATGTACTGAAGAAATGTTTGTGCTGAATTTCATAGTTATTTTGAACTACCATCTGAGGTAAATATTCAAACAAGGAAGTTTGTTATACCCAAATCAATTCAACAGAACAATTTATTTACATTTCCTCACTCCAACATTCCTGCTGTTAATGCCAATTTCTAGCCAGATATTTTAAGTCACATATAGACTAAGCTACTTCAATAACAATGTGTAATGTAGGTTTAGAATAAAATCACAAATAATAAATCCAATTGGTAAAAGTAGGAATCAGTCACATGAGACAGATGATCTTCTGATTTATTTATAAGATTTTAAAGCTTCACTACAAATTCTTACAAAAGAAGTGAAATTTATATCATCTACAGACAGGCTGCATGTAAGGTTAAAGTATGCAGTAAAATTAGCTAAAATAGCAATGTTAGGCATTTTTATGAATGGTCCAAAACATTTTTATCTTGGCATTAAGTACAAAATCGAAATATAATCATTATGTTAAAGGAGAAAATTATCTTTTCAATTTATACTTACTTATAGAATCATGTTTTATATTTGCTATAAAAAAATTAATTTAAGTGACTATTTCTCACATTAATCAAGGCAAATTTTACAAAGCATTTCAAAGCTAACCCTTCCTCCTGCTAAATACAAATAAATGTAATAGAGATTTATATACATGATCACCATTGAATTTCTTCAGTAGTCAGTATCAGTTTAAGGGACTAGTATAAAGGACTGATCGACAAATGAAAAAGAGTTCACCATACTGAAATTGAATCCTGAGAAACAAGAGAACTATTGACAACAGGCTTTGCAATTTTAAAGCATGGTCAAGTGATGAAGGTTACACTTGAGCTGACACCCTAATGTCCAAAATTCACACAACAAACCAACATGAGGACATAGAAACTTGACAAATTAAATGTGCATCAGCCCCTTCACATAGTGGGTCTCTAGTGAGGCCAAAACTCAAACCCAAGACTCAATAGAAATAATACTGACCCGGAATTTGTGACCTGCCCATTTGGTTACCTCTGCTAATTGTATTGAGAAACTATTATTACAGAGAATACTAATGTGTGGATTGTTTTGAATACATATGTTTAAAATTTTTTAATTCATTGAATATGTTATTAATGCTAAATTTATATTTGGAGACCAGTTTCTAAAAATTTAGAAACAATTTAATTCAAATGTAGTATAGTTATTGATATACTAAATATTGTGGAATAAATGAAACAAAGAAGGTATTGTAAGCTGCACATTAATGCTCATGAACATTTTGAAACTGGTTTAGCAGTTCATCTTTGGATTGTAAAAGGATTCAATTAGCCACACTTCTTCAAAACATTGTAAGCACAAAGAGAGCATAAACTTTATTATAAAATGAAGGCAATTAAAATTTAGAGATAAAACAAATAAAATAATTTTTAAATTAAAAATAGAAATTTTAATTAATAAAACAGCCTTTTAATTTGTTACTGAACATTTCACTGAAGTTAAATTTAAAAAAAAATGTTAGGTACTTCAGTTCACTGGGTGCATATCTCACCAAATGGTCACTTTTTTCTTGATGAAAAACAAAACATGCACAAATAAAAGCTATTTACTGCTGTATATTTTTCTAATTTTATTGAATTACTGCTTAACCATAATGGAATGATACGGCTAGTGAAGCCAAGTGGTCTTAGCCATAAGTTTGAGACAAGTGTTGCTTTAATCAATTTGCAAGTTTGAGCCCTGATGCCACTAAAGATCAGTCATATAGAAGGGCCCAAGGTGTTCATGTGTATATATCTACACAAGTTTCGAGATTAAAGATTTACTCAGATGTCAGTCTAACCATTTAAAAATGGCTTACAATTATAAAGTCCCTCACCAATAGCTCTTGAGTTGCTTCTAAATACAACATTAATAAACCAACATTCAGCACAGAGAATGGATGGGAAATTGGTAAAGATGGCAAAATTATATATATCTGGAACTAACATAAAAATTATATGATTTAACATTTATGCCTAGCTAACTGAAAAGTACCAAATATTTCAAATTGAAGTTACCACAGTCACAGAAATAAATTATCATATCTATAAGCACAATTGAAAACTTGATAATTTTTAATTTTTTTTGTCTGCAGATATTTGTCTAAGAAATATTAAATGTCTATGCAATTGCACAGTGATTTAAAATTTAGACTTAACTTTATCATCAATTTCAATTTGTTTTGGTAAATATAAAAGTCCTGTGCAAAACCTCCAATAGATTAGTTAATTATTTTGTCCCCCCCTGAACTTCACACATTTAAATGATGCACATGACTTTTATAGTTTGTTTGGATGAGTTTTGTTGCTGAACACTAAACAGAAATAAAGACAATTTTGGGCTTCTCTCCAAAGAAATATGTCGAGATTAAACAAATCTGCCAAGTTACTTATTTCCTCTATTTAAATAGAAGATTATTTATTTAATTACTTTCAATTGTTAATTTCATTTCTATATTTTAACACTAAAAAATTTCAGGACCCAACTCAAGTCTAAGTTTATTTCTGTAAACACCAAGTTGAGCATATATAAAACTTTAATCAGGCCTATTGCTCTGTATGGAAGTGAATGTTGGATCCTCAATAAAGCAGAGGAAGAAAAGTTGCTCCTTTTTTAAAGCAAAATCTTAAGGCTGTTTTTGCCATATGTACGACAGTATGGACTTAACACGGAGCACATTTCCAGACAGAAAAAATGCCTCAATTTTTATAAAAATTTGCGACATAGTAATTCATGCATTTGTTTATAATATAGTGTTTTTAAATTTTCAAAATATTTCATAAATAATCAGTTTTCCTTTTAACATGTAAAGGGATAGCTCATTCAGCATTGCGGTATAGGAGAAAAAATGCGAAACACATTTTATAAAAGAAAAAAATGTGTCAACTTGGATAAAAATGAGTAGCATGATAAAATGAGTGATTCTCTACAGGATAGTGAAGCCAGAATATAATATTAATGTTTGAGTACTTTTATATCTGAAAAAAATATTCCGAATTTGGGTCCTTTTCTTTAACATTTGCTGAAGACAGTCTTAAGGTAAATATTTAGAACTATTCAAAAGAACAATGAGAGAATTCTTTACAATCATGAAATTTACAGGAAATATAGTAATAAATATGGCATTGTGAGAACAATAAAAGCATCACGTATTAGGTAGCTGGGGCATCTGTACAGATATGTCAATGCTTTTCCTACTAAAAAAGTAACTTTTTTGAAAATTGAGGTGACTAGACGTAGAGGAAGACTACCTACACGATGGTTAGACAATGTTGAAAAGGATCTCAAATTAATGGAAATCAACTGATGGAAGGCCATCATAACTGATAGGGTCAACTGGAGGAGGAACAGTGAGTCAGCCTTGGCCAGCAAAATGCTGTTGTTTATGAAGAAGAAATTCCAGAACATTCTAACATAATTCCTTCCATTAAAATCAGGATATCATTTTGCTAAATTAAATACAGAACAAATTACAAATACTAATAACTAAGCATATTATTGCTAAAAATTACAAATTGTAAAGTATATCTTTTCATTTCATTTTTTTTTATGATGATAATGAGGGATATGGAGCAACGGAGGCTATTATCCTTTTAATTAACTTCATTATCAAAGTTTTTTTAATAGCAAATATAAATCATAGATTTTGGATAGAAAGAGGTAAGAAATGTGACTTGATTGATTCATATCTTGAGTTTTTAAGTAAAAATCATATACATATTTTCTTTTATATTCCTTTCTTGTACCTGAGGGGGGATGTTTAAACCAAAGCGCAAAATTTCTTTATCAATTAAACTTTAATTTAAGCTGCATTTACACCAAGGCATATCTCCAGTTAGAGACTTTCACACAAGGCAGTCAAGCAGCACTGATCACAAAATGAATTAACTTGAGTTGGCAGAACACAAGTAACATTCCTTCATTAAGTTATATGGGGTATGAAGCTCTACAGCTATTATCTACTTAAAAGTATTCTTTGAATTTAATAAACAAAACACAATTCATCTCTGTTTTATATACTATTAATTGTATGTTTTCATACATATTTGAAATACACATTTCAATAAGCATAGATATATTTGAAATCCATATCTGAATCTTTAGCATGTTTTAGAACATGAATTTGAAAAGCATGAATTCGACTTTGAAATAGATAATAAAAATATGCTTTTGTACAATTTTTCCTATTGATAACATACAATAGATAGTTATATGAGAGAGAGAGTGTAGAGTTTTTCAAATACATATAATTTAAAAATCTGAGAAAAGTGAAATAAAATGTATCTTATATTCATTTTAATATAATGTTTTTCAACTTTTTTCACTATGAAATTAGTTCTATAAGATTAATTATTCATGCAAATCAAAAAAATTTCAAATAATTTCATAATTTTTTTTTCATTATTAGATATTTATTTGTATATTAAAATATTTTAAAATAACTATAAAAGTTAGTAGAACTTTCATTTTCTCCCTCTTTTTAAAACGTATTAATTTATTTCTAATACTACTCCATAAGTGGATCGCCAGTCAATAACATGCGAAATTGCCCTTGGATGTAATGAAAAGTTGATAAGAGTACAAACAGGAAAAGATAACAGAACATTTTATTCTTTTGAGGCATAAGATAACATGATGTAACATTTTTATCACAATTAGGCCACAATAACATAGATGAAAGGAGTTATCCATCAACTGTATCAATAAGAGAGTAAAGTGCTAGTCAAGTTCATCACTGATGAAATACTGATAATATTGCTAAATATCTGTGAAAAGTAAAAGTTCGAAAAGAATTACATTCATTTTTTGAAAGTATAAATAGAAAATTGTAGCCAAACAAATCATTTTGATTTTAGAAAAACATTCAGGATGTTTCTGTCTGCATCAAAAGATAAAAATATTTTTTTGAAAAATCTAACCGCCCTAAATCCCATGGTTTACTTAAAACTACCATAAAATACTGCTTGAAAGCTAGACAAATAAAATAAGTATGAAGAATGTAAACTATTAAATTTGCAAACTTATTTTCAGAGTATTTAATTTAGACATGCCCTGTCTCTGTTAATCTTTTACGGTAAAATATCCTTGATCTTTAAAAATTCATTCTCAATTGCATAAAATTATTTTTCAGAACATTCTTTATACCTCTTGTATTTTCCTTTTTTACTGAATATTTATCCCCAATTTATGTAGAAAAAAAATTAATCATGAGGACAGATCATCTCTGAATACTTAAACTATCATAGAAAATTCATTTTACTATAATCTGAGAAAAATTAGATATCAAGCAGTTGATAATAACTTAAAGAAATTAAATGAATATTCCTTTCTCTTGAAAATTTTTTTTGTATTGACAAATAATTAGAAAGCAATTACTCTGCTGTGTAAAATATACATTATTTATATTCATTCAGCTTCTGTGAATTAAATATTGTGATTTAACATTATACACATATATTCTAAGGTTTTACTAACCCGTTTCCGCCCAGCGTCATATTTATAGGACAGTTCATTTTCACCATTATAAATAAAGCTATTCAATGTTTCACCTATTCTTTTCCTACCCCCTGAAGAGTAATGGTTTCACTCGAATTACTTAAGCCTGTTTGGACCGGATGGAAGCATTTTTCAGCCAACTGCAGACACATAAACTTCGCCATTTTCTTGATTTTTTCTTGCTGAACTTAATTGTAATAGTATGAAAAGGTTTTAAAGGTAAGTTTAAATATTTTTTCAGAATGTATATTTCAGATATTTTATTAACAGATATCTTATAACGTTTTAAAATTATTTTTACTTTTATTAGTTTTAATTACAAATTTAAACTACTGTCCTAAAAATAGGACGCTGTGCGGATTCGTTAAATTTTCTAATACTTAGTTTATTTCATAGGTGCTCAAGATGTCGCGGAAAAAAGTTTTTAAAACTGCCGAGAAAGCTGTAGAATATCTATTTTCGGAGGAATTAGAGTCCGAAATGATTGCTTTGCCACCTGAAGTAGATGAATTAACAGATGAAGAAGGTTTTGATGACACTGAAACTCTTAGCCCATCTGTAGATGTTGCAGGTAGAATTGAAATTTCTGTACCTTATTAAAACCATGATGATCATAGAAAGATTTATCAAACAAAAGTAAAAAGTGAAGTTGCTTGGAATCAGGATCAAATACATGTAAGAAAGGTAAAAAAGAGTTAATAGCAGATTGAAAAAAAGTCTCGTCAAATTATAATTTTTCTAATGAAAGTAATGCCTCAAAAATAAGCTATGAAAAAGCTGAAAGTACTTTAGAGGGTCTACGCCCATTGAAGTTTATGAAGAATTTCTGTCTCCGACATATTTGGAGCCTATTTTAACAGAAACAGAAAAATGCGCCAAGCAATGGAAAAACAAACCAGAATTTTCCCTAACAGAAGAATTAAAAACATTTTCTCTGGATATCATACACTATCAAGTGAATGTGACTATTGGTCAGATGAAGAGGATTTAATGGTTCCTAAAGTAAGAAACTCAATGACCAGAAACAGATACTTAGAAATAAAATCTATGATTCATTTAGCTGATAATAATGAAGCCAAGCCCAAAACAAATGACAGAGCTTTAAAATTCGAAAATTAATTGCTGAAATGAACGTAAATTTTTAGAGATGGGGAATTTTTGACAAGCATCTATCTATTGATGAAATGATGATTCGATATTACGGTCATCGTTACTTCAAGCAATACATTAAAGGTAAACCCATAAGGTTTGGGTATAAGATGTGGGCATTATGTGGGAACAATGGTTACTGCTATAATTTTGATTTTTATTGCTGCAAGAAAGTTGTCGATGCTGTTTCTACTGTGGTTCTTTCAAAAAAGCCCTTGGGAACTCAAGTTGTAAAAAAAAAAAAAATGCTTCAGCCACTTACTGATCCCAAGAGTCATATAATTTGTTTTGATATTTTTTTAAATTCCTATAATTTGTTAGTTGACCTAAAAAAGAGTGGATTTCAAGCAACAGGAACAATAAGAAGTTACAGAATACAGCATTGTGCCCTTGAAATTGATTCTACTTTCAAAAAGACTAGCCGTGGTTCACATGATTTCTACTTTGATGTGAAAAATAAAATTACTGTGGTAAAACGGAATGATAACAAATGCGTTACACTTGCGACAAATATTGACATAATTAAGCCACTAACATTTTTTTCAAGGCATGAAAAAGGAAAAGATGAAAAAAATAAAATCTAACAGCCATGTCTCGTAAACAATTATAACAAAAACATGGGTGGTGTAGATTCTCATTATTGGCTTTTAGAGAAACATACCATAAAAATCCGTGGAAAAAAATGGTATTGGCCAATTTTAACCCGAATTGTAGACATGGCTGTTGTAAATACCTGCGTTATTTACAACATGGTGAATGCAGAGAAAACAAGTATCAAAGAAATAAGGAGACATATTGCAATGCCTATCTAAAAAAAGGCAACACAGTACAAAAACAAATCGGTTAGATCAAGTTATACAAATTCATCTCGAGTGAAGGAAATAGACACTGTTAGACGTAATAGAGTTGACCATATAATTGGTAAAAGAGAAAAACAAAGATGATGTCAAATGCAAAATTGTTCGGGAAAACCTCTTACATTTTGCATGAATTGTAATGTATCTCTATGTATAGAATATTTTCCAAATTACCATAAATAGTGTGAATATGTTTAAACTTAATAAAAAATGTCAAATTTATTTGTTTCATTTTATTTTGCATTAAATATTAAAGTTCAATTGTTTGGGAACAGAAACGTGATTAAGTAACTAAAAACAAAGGAGAAGTACTAAGTGTTCAAAAACTTCCATAACCGCCCAGCGTCTTATTTATAGGACAGTAATTATCCCAGATCCTAAATTAATGGTGCGGAGTTTAATTGCATATTACATTTAATTTAAGTGTTTAGAACATAATTTTAAAAGTTTTTAACAAAATTTCAATTTTAAATTAAATTGGGCATTAACAGGTTAATGAATAAATATATATTTTACATTCAATTCAAGAAACAATTAAAACTAATAACATTTTAAAAAGAAACTTTATATATATATATATATATACACAAAATTACAAAGGGACAATTCTGTCATGGGGGAATGTATTACAAAATTTTCAGGTAATTTACATATAAAAAGAAATAAACATAAATACAGAGTAAAATAACACATTAGATCATATTTATCATTATTAAAAATTTGGTACTTGCATATTATCACAAC
>BMAV01027722.1:258706-281067 GCA_019973955.1 Trichonephila inaurata madagascariensis | reverse complement strand
GTTGTGATAATATGCAAGTACCAAAATTTCTTTACAAATTTTAATTTATTTTAATGTTTAAACAATAATTTATAAATAAAATAAGGGGAAACATTTTAAGAAACAGCATTCTCCGCATCATTATTTTAAATAATGCTCATTCTTTCACAATAATTATTTAAGGTGTGTGTGCTACACGAGTTGATTAAATGAAAAAAAAAACAACTTTATAACTGTTTAATGTTACTTAAATAGAGCTTAATGTAAACTAAATATGCTTAATCAAAATTAATAGCTCAAAAAATAAAATAAAAATTCAAAATAATGATTAGATAATTGAATAACAGAAAATAATGTATGTGAATATGAGAAAATATTTATAATTTATTATCACAAGAAAAACATCAGAGATTGAGTTTTTTTTCCCATTCCATTCATAAACAATGCAACAAAAGCAATACAAGTGTAAAAGTTTTTTATATTAAAAAACTACAAAAGATTTAAAGGAAATGGATAAGACATTAGAGAGAGATCCATTTTTAATTAATTAATTGATTATGTATTCATTCTTAGAACAAATAAGTAATCCAGTTACACAAACAGCTGAATTTAGTTAAATTTTTTGTTACTTTCCTTTGATAAAAACTCATATTATTCAAGTAAATAATATTTTCTAAATATGATCTTGGTTTCAAAGATAACTCTGAACATGAAGGAAATTAACACACAAGCAATAAATTGTTTAAAAAATGGTATAATTCATAATATGCTAACAAATAAATTTAAACATAATTTATAGCATGATTATAACAATATTTGCCTAGTTAAATAATGAGTTTTCTCTTAAGATATCCGACTTGGTTGAAAAGATGTTTTTTCATTGTGTTGGGATCATTAGAAAAAACAACATAAGCCTTAAGGAAGAAGGAATAACATATAAAAATGGAGAATCAAGTTGTTTTTCTAATATTTACTTTATCTAGTTTATAAAAATATTTTTTAAATGCATTCTTTGAAGAATGAAATTCTCACGATAATTTGTGCACAAAAACTGGAATATCTCCAAAACAATCCAATAACATTTAATGAAATTTGTAACATTTATGCAATAAGCCCCTAATACAAACTATAAATTTTAAAATAGTTACAATTTAATCATACTTTACAGCCATTTTTAGCTTAGAACATAAAGTAGTTTTTACGAAAAATCGTTTTGTCAAATATGAATGCTCATAAAGTATTTCTTTAAATATTTTTTATCCTGCAGTTTATGACACTTCAGATGGATCAAGAAGTATCTCAATGAAATTGAAATTACATTACGTCTATTGTATTTTTGTTTATGCTGTTTTTCTTGACACTGAAAATTTTGCAGAAATTTTATTAAAAAAAAAATATATATATATATATATTTTTTTAAAAAGGGGATACAAGTTATTTATTTAATAATTATGTTCTTTAAAACGGTAAAATTCTTCCAAAAATCAATTCTTAAAAACAGGTCTCCAAACCTAATTGGATGCCTCAATTCTCAAAGATTTTTTTTACTAAGATGTCAAACATTGAAAGAAAATTAACTGAATATTTTTCAAATCCATCGAAGTATTTTAATAATGAAAAAATAAAATTTTACCAATAACTTTAGAACATTATATGTGATAAATATAAAACTTAAACACAATATAATTTATCTAAATTGTTTTAAATAAAACTATATTATAAACTTATTTGCTCAATTGGAGTAATATTTAACAATAAAACACGTCCACCATTGAAAATTTTAAGCCTAAAAAATTATAAAAATCAACTTACGTGACCATGAGAAATAAATTAAGTAGTAGTTTAATTTCCTGTATAGTTTACGGTTCCTGTTATAAAGCGCCACATATATGATGAACTGCAAAAGGTTGCAGAGTAATCCACTGAATAAGAATACTATTGTCATGTGGCTTGCTAACATAAATAAGCCCACTATCCGGGCTCCTTTCAAAACTAGAATAGAAAAAGAGAAAACTTCATTTCAATAATTTAAAATAAAGAATAAATAACTTTAAATAATTTTTAAATAAATAAATTTTAACTTGATAATTACTTAATATTTTTTTCAATCATTACAGATGAAAATATTCAAAATTATTATAAATAAAACTGTATCAACATAATTTTTGGTAAAATACTTTTAATAATTCAAAATTAAGTACATTATGATGAAATATTGTATTTATTTGTATCAAAGCTGTTTTTTTTCTCAATGTTAATGCTACAGAAAATCAGGAGCAGCTTAGAATTAAAGGCAGAAAAATTCATTGCATGGAGGAAATCCAACTTGATGATGATGCTTTGAACAATTACAGGTTCATATATGTATTTAAAAAGTTTTAATGCAGGTAAAATAAATTATTCACCTGTGATTAGGTCTTCATTTCATATTTTTTTAAATATTGGATATCAATAAACTATTTTGCACTACTTTTTATTTTTCACAAAACTTGTAGAGAATTTAGGGTACCACTTAGAATCTATGGCAGCTTAGATTTGAATAAATACAGAAGTTATTTTTCTTCACAGCAGTAACTTTAGATAAACTATAATAGTTTCATTCTAGAAGAGATTTTATAGTGAAGTTGCCTATCTTTTATATTTGGACTATTCTCTGTTTGTTTTTATGATTATTATTTACATTAATTAACAAATGATTTTAAATATTGTTAATAGACACAAATGAAACAGTCAAATAACACTCTCCTCTTTCCCTTCCTGTCTAACATTAAAAAAACAAAATTAAGCCCTTTTATATCCACTATGCACTTTTTAGACTTAAATAACTATACTATATTAGCCAAGAACTTTTTTTTTTGCTTATTAAAAAATTAACTGGAATGTTAGAAAACTGCACCCCTCAAAAAATTCGGTACTTATGTAGCAGCCTGTTGACTGATAAATTGGTAAAGAATTTGCACGAAAGTTTATTCATATAGTTAACTTAATTTAAATCATGCTTCATTACTTAAATTTTAGTATTAAAAAAACAACAACCAATAAATTTTAAATAAATGAAACAGCTAACATTAACTATATCATTCAGGAGGCAGTTTGACCATTTTTAAATAAATATACGTAGTGTGTCCATCAACACACTTCTTCTTTCATAAAATGTGATCTAACTTTGGAAATACTGTATGTACTCTAATCTAAGCCATACTTCTTTCCAATATTAAAGCTACTGAAAATCAGGAAGGGCTTAGAATCAGATTTAAAAAAAAATGTGTTGGATGGGGGTGATTAGAGCAATTACAAGTTCTAAACTATTTTTCATTTTCCACAGACTAATTGAGAATTTGGGGTGTGGCTTAGATTCAAGTAAATGCGGTAGGTACTCCACTACGTTCTTTCCCTTAAGAAACAGGTCCTAATTGTAACAATTTTTTAAAAAAATACAAGGAAAATAAGACAGCCTGCACAAATAAGGTTATTGTGTTCAAGCATGCACTAAAAAAATTCAATCTTTTTAGTTTATTGGCTACACATTATGGTATTTGGCAATGGTTTTTGATTTGGAGAAAATGATCGATAGGCCCATAGCTTATATTTGTATTTATAGGATTTTTAGTTACTACACAGAAGAAAAAGTATTACGTATTAACAATACTAAGGCAGAAATTACTTATCAATGCTAGTTTTGGTGACTCTCATAAAAAAACTGATAACTATCGATATTTATTGTCAATATCAGCAAATTTAAGTGCACCCAATAATTCCCTTTAACCAAACTTTCTCACATTCTAAAACCTTCATTCACAAAGATTTTGAAATCTTCAAAGAGCACCATTATGTCTTGTAATAACATTTATTTTAATTTCATATTACCATTTTTTTTTATCAATCAAACTAATTGCTATGTTTGCAATGATCATTTTTTAAAATCTGTTTAATTTTTAACGATATTAAACTTCTATTAAGATATATGTTTCTTATAGAGTTTCTTCTATATAAGTTATATGTTGGCGGTCATTTTTGACATGTATGTGTAGGATATTACAAATTGGATAAATAACATGTAATATATATATAACTGAGTTATTTATTCATCAAATTTATTTCTATTGCTCTACTTTAAAATGTCTTATACATAAATTAATAAGCATATTATTTATCCAAAATAAGCTATATTTTGAACCATAAAAACATCGTAAGAATAGATAATATTGCCTATCCAGTATTTTGGGAATATAAACATCTTCATTGTAAAAATTGCATGATAGCAGTATTCATTCTAAGATTTTTCGTGTTGAATCTACACAAGATCCATAACAGAAAACATTTAATTAAAAATTAATATAAAATCTGAAACAAATATTTTATATTTCATACTTTCATTGATTTTACAAAAAAAAAATCTTTTTGTTTAAGCAATAAGCAATAAAATTTTAGTAATTTTATTAGAAGTCAAATACAATCATGTCAGTGAATTGATTTTCAGGACAGATCTTCTAGAGGCCAAGAACAAACTTCATGATAAGATAATTCATTCAAGGTGTAAGAAATGATAAAAATAAGATTATTTATAAGAAATTATGGTGTTTTAAAAAGAAATTTCAAGCTGTGTTTGTATAATGTTAAATACGGCCCATAATCAGAACAATTTATCAGGCAGAAAAATTCTTTAACACTAATTTAAAATTCAGATTTTGCTATCTTATAGAGAGCTGCAGATTTTATTATATCACTAATTTTTTCATAGAATTGGTCCCTTTTTTAAAAGTACAAAATGTGTTCAAGCATTTTGTCTCTCACAAGGAATATTAAACAAATTTTGACTCTTACATTAAGTACTAAACTGCTGAAAAGAAGTTACATAATTTATTCCCCAGTGTAACAATTATTTACACAGGGAATTTTGAAAGGCATAGATTATGTGTCAGTGGCAATTCAGGGGTTAAAGGAAAAAAATTTATTGAATGTTTCCAAATTTAAAAATATTGTATTATAAACAGAAATATGAATTCAAATTTTATAAATTTTCTTTAAAATTGAGATATTTTTCTATCTGAAAAGGGGTTCTAAGTATAATTTAGAACTTCAATAAAAAGAACAAATTTCAGGAAGGATCCACTTAAAAAATAAATAATTTATCTTAACAAAAAGACCCTTCTAGCATCTACACCTCAGTTTATTCTATATCTTTGGAAACAGAGGAAAAAACTATATAGAATTATGCTAACAGCTTAATTTCCTATCTAATATGACAATAATTTTCAAACTTGATGGCAAAGTTGTACATCAAAATATGTTTCAACAGACAACAGCGAGTAAAAGCAAGGGTAATCAACAGCAAGTTGTTGGAAATAAAAATTTCAAAATTATGTCAAAACAAGCTTCAAATACATTAGTCTACTCTTGTTGAATGAACAGAGATTTTTTTAAGACATGTTTCAAAACTGGAATGATTTAAACTAAAACAACAATTCATTAATCAAACTGGAAAACTAAGTTTAAATTTTGATAACATACGTCTTAAAATTATGAATTTCAAGCTATTTCAGAGCATTTTCCTAAAAATACTATCACAGAAAAATATTGCTTGACTTCATTTCTTAACTTTTTTCTATTACAAACTCTTAACAGTTTTTTAATGTTAACAATTTTCAGTTTCAAAAAATTAAAAGCAAAAAAAATGGAAAAATGCACAATAGAATAAAAAAAATAACCACCTGTTAACCTAGGGGAAACAAATTTTAGAACCAATGTTGAAATGCTATCAAATTGTACATGCATTTTTTTTATAAAAAATGATACAGTTAGAAACCCCTTACTTATATAAAACAAACCAAATGTAAACAAGAGTTTAAAACAAAACTTACAGAGTTTAAGAAGCGGATGCATTTTTTTTTGAGTATTTCAATACGGCAACATAAAAATAGGAAGCAAATTTAAGACAATGACGAACACCGACTGCAAGTATTGAATGCTCGCTGTTCGAGCAATCGCGTACATCAAGGAAAATCACCCATCAAGGAAAACATTAAACTCTTGAGTCAGAAGGACAACCTTTGATCTATTGGATGTTCACACTCCAGAAACCGACGATGCGAGCACAGGGAAATTCAAGATAAATATTTTTAAAAAACCTGAGTAAAAATAAAAATTCAGGTCAAGAGAAAAGAATTTTAACTAAAAGTTAAAATATATTTTCATCTTCATTTAAAAACTCAAATTAAGATATTCCGTGAGCTACATAAAACAGCTTTTAAAATCGGAATAAAACGCAGTTTACAAAACAGAAAATTTACGCTACGATCTATTATTTATCTGAGAGCAAGATGCCATTTCAGAAACCACAAATAGCTTCCATTTAAAATGGCTAGATGATAGCTTGCAATTGTGTGACTTGATAAGGTTTGCATAAAACTTAAACTTCATACGTATGATTTAGAATCAAATTTTAAAAAAATAAAACTATTTTTTATATGGTTCAATCAAATTTTAAGAAGAAAAAATTATTTTTTTAAAATATATATACAAGATTGAAAGAAATTATACGACTCTGAAGTCACACAATCTTCCAAGATGACTTTAAGTCAGAGTTTCTCAAATTGTGGGTGCTCCCCCCTAGGGGTGACAACTAAACCTACGAGGGGGGCGCGAGCCTATTGAAATGTCGAAAACAAAAGATTATTTTCAAAATTATTAAAATTTACTGAAAGAAAACAAATAAAATACATTCTGTCATAATAAAAAAAAAATAAAAAATAAAAAAAAACACCTTTACACTGATCTAATACAATAAAAAATATACCAGTTCTACGCAATGTATTTTATAATTAATTTAACGATACTAAGTTAAGAAAATTTTAAATAATTATCAATGGCCCCATGGGCTTGTCATATATAAATTTATTTGCAAAAATTAACACTTATCTTGATAATTTGTACTGATTATTATTAAACCCTTAGATGCCAATTAAAAATTACACGATCCACTCCCCAATGCCACTGTTTAACATGTAGGCGAGGGTATGCTATATACAGGCAAAACATTATTATAATAGAAGTATGTTACATAAAAGAACATTTGGAAAAAAGGTTATTCCAAGTTAATTTTTTGCTAAAATATTGTATTTAAATAATTTTTTTTTGTCAAAATGTCCTTAAAACAATTTATGCATGTATTCTAATCTAAGTGACACTAAATATCATGAAAATTATCCATTTATGAGTTTTTTTTAAATCACGGTTCCGAACGTAGTCGGTTACCTTAACCATAATAAGTGAGTAAATACAAAAATATAAACAAACATTAGACGAAATAGAGAGGGGTTTGCCCCTTGTCCGCCTAACGTTGGGTGAGAGATAGGGATGGCGATTCTTTCTGAAAAAGATCGATTTTTAAATCGATTCGAATGTTAACCTGATTAATCGATTCACAAAAAAAATCGAGGTCTAAAAATCATTTTTTCCCCCTCAAGTCTGCATTTACAATGTAAATATAAATCCATTTTATGAAAAACAAGAAAAATACCATAATAAACGATGTCTTATCAGTAAAATCAGGTAATTTTTTAGTTCAGGGATTTCGAGACAATTACAATTATTTTTATTACCATATCAAAGTATCAGGTATAAAAGAAGACCTTTATTTTCTAAATGTATTTGTTACACTCAAAAGTTTGGAAAATAGATAATATAGCTTATAGTTTCCAATGCTTGGTATCTAAGCTTTTTAAAAACAACAGTACTGGGATCCAAGCGATTCCGCTCACCACTTGCGATGTTGCCGGCAATCGAAAAAAGGCGCTCACAAGGAATAGATGATCCCACGATATTCATATACATCATGGCTATTGAGTGAACGGGATGATAAATAGAGTTTTTTCTGTTCTTGCCAGTAAATCAACCCTTTAACCGCCAACACCGTAATATAACGGGTATTAAAGATAGTGCATTCAACTAATTGTAAATAATTTTATGATTTTTACCAAAAACAGAAAAAACCAAATGTCGATTTTCTAGGAAGAAATATTGATTCACTGAATCGATGCAGTGCTACATATCGATTTTTTTGCCTGAGATATTGATTTTTCGATTAACTGATCTCAGATCGCCATCCCTAGTGAGAGAGTAAATATTAACGTCGCACTCGAAGGCTTTTGGCAACGGACCTCGCAATTTTATATCATTCGCCTAACGGTGGACCAACACCCATTGTACAAATTATACAACTGTTCATACTCATTGCTCAAATTGTAAAACTGTACTTAACATGTTTTCTGTAGTTCTATTTATTTGTGTCACCCATCTGGTATAGTGGTTAGCGACACTGACTGCTGTGCCATAAAAATTGGGTTCGAATCCCGGAGAAGGCATGGATGTTCGTAAATGTATAGCGCCTTCGCGGCATGGGGATTCTTTAAATAGCCGTAGATCTGCAAGTCCTCTCGTGAAGTTGGTGGAAGGGGAAAAGAGGTAGGAGGCATCTGACCGCTCTAGGATGTTATCGCTTAAAATTGGGGTGGAAATGAGCCAAAACGCGTGCGGTCACTTGCATGGTGCTCAATGCTTCGGGTAACGACAGGCATACAATCTAGCCCAGGGATGGCGAACCTTTTTGAGACTTGGGTCAAATTTCGCTTATGCTTGTTTAGTACTAGCACGCGGGTCACTAATGCCCATTTGCACCAGAGTAAAATTAAAAATTTTTTTAACTGAGTATATTTTTAAAACTAAACGTCTTTAAAATTCACAATTGGCTTAACGGGTAAAAAAGGACGCTATGGAAGTCTCTCTACAAATACAACTAAATGTAACCTCAAAAAAGTGCATTTTATACGAAGAAAGTGCTTTAAACATGGTTATTTTTTCAACAATCAAAATGTGAGTAAATTTATACACTTTATTTGATATTTTGTAAACACTTTTGCTTTATTCCAAATACTACATACTTCCACATACATTTGTTGTCATTTGCGTAACTTTGGAACTGTAATGATCAAACTGAAGGCTATAGACAGCATTTAAATTGCTTTTGTACCAATGTGATTGAAAAAAATTCAAATAGAATATAAATAATCCACACAAATTAGAAAATCTAAATAATCCCGTGTAAACAAATAAGTAGCTGCCTAGCAATCGTAGGTCAGTTGAAAAGCTTGCGTGGGTCAGTGTCTGACCCACGGGTCATAGGTTCGCCATCACTGATCTAGTCCTTTGTAATGATGAATTTTATAGACCTCGGCCTAGCATATGCAGAACAGGGGGCATTAACAAGAACAACAACGTTTATTTGCTCTTTTTTTCGCAAAATTCGCTCTTGGCGCTTCTCTTCAGTCAAATTTATCACTGAAGCGGCATCGCCCAACACTTCATCGATTAAATTCTCCGATATTGATAAACCTGCAGTTTCCTGGAAAGTTGATTATTTAGTTCCGTTGACTGTCAATAAGTCTTCGTATGAGAGAATGCCTTTCTTCTCACGCAACGATTCCAGTTCAGGCAATTGTTGCGATATTTTTCTGTGAGAGCTTGCAATAATGTACTCTCGCATCCATTTTGGCAACATTATAAGAAGCGAAGCACATGGTTGCCAATTCAGCACATCGAAATCGGGGTTGCCAATTTGAAGAGTTTCCTTAAACGTTTGCATCGTTGCGATAGTACATAATAAATTTATTAGAATATCACGAAAAACGAGAGAAAGAGAAAGATATCATTAGGATAATAACTTGATCTTAGTCCCAACCTTATTTATTGCAACTTAGCTATTTAAATTTCTATAATTGTAGGCCTTGGCCCTCCAATGGGCTGTTGGGCCACTGAGAGAGTATAATAGCTATTACAATGGAATTCGAAAGTTGAATACAGAGAAAAGTGCAATTGGTGCCCTTTTTTCCCATTGCCCAAGGAGATTATGCCACCAATTTATCAAAATTAGAATTTTTTTTTTTTTGAAAAATTAACAGTATACTTGGGGAAACACTTTAAAAAAATACGGAAAAACAACAACAACAAAAAAAAAGCACCTCTACTCCAGATTTTTATTTTTCATGCACATAGATCACAACGGATAATCACCAATTTATCAAAGAGTAGATAGAGCTTTTTCCGTTTTCGCACCGAAACAGAACATAAAGGGTAAGTAAGTAATGGCTTGCAATTACCTTTCATTATCGTAATTAGTACTAATTGCATGTTCCGAAAAGTATTATGTTGTGATTTATTTGATTATTGGTGCCACTACCTAATAAAATAACTTTTGTTCTTACAAATAAAAGATTATGCTCGGGTTGATAACATAAAAATTTATCAATAAAGAAACTTTTTTCTTTTTAAAAAAAAATCTGAATTGCCTGAAATCGTTAATGTATATATGAGTATGAAAAAGCAATAAGAGACGAGAAATAATATGAGTGAAATATATTTTAACAAATAGGCTTCAACTTTTTTCCCCTGATGTATCTACGGTTAGAATTAAAACAAAACAAAAAAATAAGGGTTTAGTAAATATTTTAAGCAAATTTTACATGTCAAATGTTTTATAATGCGTGAATGGCAATAAAATATTTATTAGTAAAAATTATTATCTCAATTTTAAAATCCTTTTTCTTGTTATATTTTTCAATCTAAAATACGATTTTTTTCTCTTGTAATTTCGAATGCATTCGCTTTTCGTCTTCTATAGGCCGAAAAAGTAGACCTCCTTAAACTATAGCCCTCCTTTTCCAGGTCGATTTTAGTAAAACCCTTTATTATCTGATTTCTGCTCAACAAATGAGCCATGTAGCTGAATTTGAAGTTTGTAATTCTAATACTCTAGAATGGGAATTTCCTTAAATCTAACCCCCCTCTCCCCCTAGTAACCCTCCTTAGTTGTAGATTTACATGAAACCTATCTTGAATAAATCTCTACTAAAAAAAAAAAAAAAAAAACTTGCATTTTTACTAAATTTTGAAAGTGTAGTTCTAAAAGTTCAAAAAAAGAAATTATTATTATTTTTTTATCTTTAACAGCCTCGTAACCTCCCGTAACTACTCTTGAAAGTCAATTTCTACAAAACCTGTTTTTTATGGATCTCTACAGAACAAGAGAAATATAATTACTAAATTTCAAGTCTGTAGCTCAAAAACGGAAATTTTTTAAAATTTTTCACCCTTGCATGGGAATATATTTCCGTAAATACCCCTTCTTAACAGTTCTCTACTCAATAAAAGAAACTTGCTAACCAAATTTCACATCTGTAAGCCTAAAAGTTTAAAAACGGAAATTTTTATGACGTTCCCTTAACCCCTCGCAACATCCCTTGAGAGTTAATTTTTACAAAACGCTTTCTTAAAGGATCTCTACTCAACAAAAAAGTTTCATCTTATACTAAATAGGTGTAACATTCCAAAAACGGGAATTTTTTTTTTTTATCTACGCACCCCCATAGCCCCCGAAACTCGACCTTTGAAATCGATTCTCGTAAGATTCGTTCTAATTGAATCTTTGCTCAACAAAAGAAACATGATTACCAAACTTCATATCTGTAGGTCTAAAGGTTCAAAAATGGAAATTTTTTATGTATAACGCCCATTTCACTTCTCGCAACACCCCTTCAGATTCAGTTTCTACAAAACACTTTCATAACGAATCTCTACTCAACATAAGTAACATGTTATACCAGTGCTTTTCAAAGTTGCAATACTCACGACCCAATATTCAATCATTATTTTCATCGCGCCCCCCCATACAATAACAATGTACTGAATTCAATAATACTATACTTTGACGCTAAAACTACGATACGACTTTAACCTCTTAAGCCCCCCCCGTGTATATAAACGTCTCGCTAAGCCAAAGCTTTATTTCTCCAGACGTATATATACGTCTGTCCGAAGTACGATTTTTTCTGTGCACTGCTATCCGTAAAATTATTTCAAGGCTTTAAAATGCAATAAAAGCACCTTGACAATGTTTGCGAAGAATTTACTTATTCCAGATTATTTTTGCTCCTGTATTCCTCTCATACGCATGCCTACGTGGAAAACGATTGGCATTTGGAAGCGAATCGCGAAACTTATGATCGGCAGTCAAGGTTTAATTATAAACCACACAAAAATTATCAAGGTAAGTGTTAATTTTTGTTATAAATTATATACATGACAAATCCATAGGGTCACTGGTAATTAATAAACTTGTTTTTAACTTAGAATTGTTAAATAAATTATAAAATACATTGTGTAGCACTGATATATTTATAAGTGTAATATATCAGTGTAAATGTGTATTTTATTTTTTATTATGTCAGAATGTATTTTGTTTGTTTACTTTCAGTAAATTAATAATTTTTTTAAATAATCTTTTGTTCTCGACTTTTCAATATGCTCGCGCCCCCCTTGTAGAGATGTCACGCCCCCCAAGGGGGGCGCGCCCCACAGTTTGAGAAACACTGTGTTATAAGAATGTTACCTCAAAATCTGACGTACAACGTGCACCGCCGTATAATGCGCACCCATACTTTCAAGTAGCAATTTTTAATTTTTAGGTATATTCGCCATATAACGCGCACCCCTTTTTTACGAAGAAATCTGAAATGTATGTGCACAATGCTCTTATGTTCTTAAGTCATTTACTAGAGGTATTATCTCAAGCTTAAAAAACAAAAAGAAACATAGTATCTACAACACTTTAAATTCATAAGAAATGTCATTTCTTTTAAATAAACAGTATTTCGTTATACGTAGAAGTCTAATTTTTTTCTATATGCTCATCTATTCTTTTATAATTTTGATGCTCTCATTTTTATACCCGGCGTATAACGCACCCCCGAAAATTTTGATCTTATTTTTTGTGTTATAAGTGCGCGTTATACGCCGGGATTTCACGGTATGTAGGTGTAATGGTCCATCTATGCACCCCTTTAACTTTCTTTGGCAGTCGATTTCCATAAGATCTGTCCTTAGCAGATCTCTACTCTACAAAAGAAACATGCTTTTGAAATTTCAAGTCTGCAAGTGTAATTGTTCACTAATGGGAATGCTTATCTATAATGCCTCTTAACCTCTCGCAATCTCCGCTTTGGTAGACAATTTCCTCAAAACCCGTTCTTATCGTATCTCTAGGTTGCAAGACAAACATGCTTACCATATTTCATTCTTCGGAAAAACATTATAATCTCGCGGGCCGCACACAAAAATATGTACCTTTATACCAGATTTGGAAACAAAAAGACATTTATTGGAGTGAAAATTTAAAACAGAATGAACTGCTATTATTGTTTTCATTATTTTTCACGTATACAGACATAGATAAAAAAAAAAAAAATGCAATGATCAAATAATGTTTAAAATATTACAGTTGCCATTTTCTTGAAAATCACGGCGTTCCTTTCGAATTGATCTTTCATTATTCATTGTTGAAATTTGATTGTAGTGTCATTCGCGCAAATGATTAAGTATACATTGCCCTTTATTTTAACAGTCCTGAATATTTTTTTTAAAAACTTTAAAAAACATATCTGATTGTCTCTTGCTTTTTGGGCACTCCAAACAGAAAAGGAGAAGGAAAAATGAAAGTCGCACACACAGAAAATCATGCACCATCCATGGTAAATGATATGCATAATGCAATTCGGAATTTATTAAAAAAGTAATTTATCATTGTAAAATCAAATGCAACTGTTTGATAAAATATATAAATCTATTTTAATCTAAAAGACATTTCTATTATCAAAAAAGAGGATTTATTTTAAAACAAGAACAGGTAACAGGCAAATACATTGTTGATATTATATGTTTATATGTGTATATATAATTTCCCCTCAAATAAATTTCAAAATTAAAAAAAACTTTAAAAACTTGATATTTAAATTTTTGTAAAAAAGAGTCGACGGGCCGCAACTTACGTACTGGCAGGCCATATGCGGCCCGCGTGTTGGACACCCCTGGTCTAATAGCTTTGAAGATTTCGTGATGAGTGATTGTGAGTCGCTTTTTTTCTTTATATACGTAGATTTATGCACACAAATTTAAATTTATTCCAGTGCAACCACAACTTTCTTCGCAATATCGAGATAAATCTCCTCACAGTATTTCAATATAGTATTCTAATGTTGAAAAAAAGTTTTGCAAGAAATATAAAAATAAGGAAGTTAAACTTTTCGAAAAGGACAGTTTGTTGTTGTCAAAAACGCTATTTTTATTACCTGATAAATAATTCACACATAATATTACAATTTTTTCCTTTGGGAACACATTGAGACAATTATTATTACAGCAGTTGCCCTTTTCTACTTTCGCCTTTGTGTGAAACATAAAATTACCTTTCATGTAAGAAGACTTATAATTCGACTCTCACAGAAGCAGATGTTCAAACTTTCCCCATATTCAGCATAGTATAAAATCTAGTATCAAGGCTTAGAAGAATTAATGTGTTGCAATACTACATAAACAAATATTCTTCTTGAAGAAATGAGGTGATTATGTAGTGAGACACACATGTTAAAAGGATTCCGATTTGAAATATTCGACTGAATTTTAAAATATGGCGATTGTTTCTTCAATTTGGTTTTGCATGATGCAGAGCAGTGTTCCCCAACCTTTTTATCGCCGCGGACCGGTCAACGTTGGATAACTTTACCGCGGCCCGCTGAGGGGGAGGACGTTGATTGTTTATATTTTAGATTGTTTTGGTTAAATAAGTTTTTTTTAATTGTATTTAAATGTGCATAATAATAAAATATAGCAACACCAAAAAAGAATATAAAGTGATTTTCATAAAAAGTAGCCCAAAACCGAGAAAAATATACCACAGTAAATAAAATGGAAATAATTTAATGTCTCTTGTGCGGACCAGTAGTATCTGATCCACGGACCGGGGGTTGGGGACCACTGATGTAGAGCACCCACATACTCAACATATATAACCAATAACTATTAATTAATTGTTTTTGTTGAAGGCTTTGGGTTGCTGTTTCTGATGCCACCTGATCGACTGTGTCAGATCGAGACCCACGAAATTCATCGTAGTGTTACGTAGATCGAGGTTTGAGGATTTTAAGCAAATCAGTCGCAAAGAGCAAGATAGTTACAGGTTTTGAGGGATATGGAGCAACGAAGGCTATTATCCCAGCAAGACAATTCTACAGGAGCAATGGATATTTATTATCGAAAAACAATCCTTGAAATACAGTAGCTATATTCGCAGAATAAATCTCAGAAGGCCTTCACACCTTTTACAGCACACAGATACAACTATCGGTGTCTAAAATACAAATACGTTTAAGGATTATTCACAAGCCCTCATTCGTCCTGCTCAAGAGTTGAAGCAATAATTAATCGCCGTGGTCGACTCTTTACGGCCAAAACAAGACTACTCTTCAACGATTAAAACAAGACTAACTCTGTTTCGGCGAGCGACTCCCAATTTATAAACCTCATGGATCTTTCGAGAAAAATCCACTTGCGTCATAGATCGAGATATGAGTATATTTCTCTATTAATTTCCTGAAGAATCCATATGGTCACTAACTCACCAAAAGTGGTCGCCAAGTCACCAACATGGTCGCCAAAATGATGCAAACTTGGATCTATCACCATTTCAAGTTGATTTGCTATTATAATATAAGGAAAGCGTTGTTTGCGAACATTACAATTTTAACATAAAATAAATACAATGTAAAGCATATTACACATCCAGATATAATTTGTTTACACTATTTTAAACATTCATTGCACAAAATCCGTAACAGTAGCAAGAGGCTAGTTGTACGCCTGTCGTTAGTCATAGCTTTGAGCCCCATGTAGATGACAGCACGATTTTGCTCAGTTTCACCCCAATTTTGTGGAAGAACACCCTGAGGTAGTCAGAGGTCCCCCACTTCTCTTCTCTTCCACCAACCTCTCGAGAGGACTTGCAGCTTGACGAATATTTAGAGTGCCCCATTCCACACAGGTACTATGCATTCACAAACATCCATGCTTTCTTCGGAATTCGAACCCAGGCCCTAAGGCACAGCAGTCAGAGCCACTATACCGGATGGGTGCCTGAAGACTTTGTTCTTGTTGGTATACGAATTATTATATTTTTAACCATAATTCAGTACTTCCAAATTTTTGTATAAGTCATTCCTTTTTGAGATTGACAGGGAATACCGAGATCAGGGTGTACACAGACCTCTCTTATAGAAGGGGGGGGGGGGCAATCTATACAAAAAGGGAATGTAAGTATCGAGGGGTAATTTCTAAGGTAAAAATTAAAATTCTGTTGGTCTATGAGGGGGGTTGAACCCCCAACCACTCTCCTTGTGAACGCCACTGATCATGATTCTCACCAAATTTCAACAACTGTAGATCTAATAGTTCAAAAACAAGCATTTTTAATCTATACGTTCCCGCAACCCCTCTTGGGAGTCAATTTTCATAAAGCCCGTTCTTAGCGGATGCCTATTTAACAAAAGAAACATGATTACAGAAATTCAAGCCTGTAAGCCTAAAATTCAAAAACTGAAACTTTTATGTACAACGCTCCCTTTCCCCCTCGCAATACCCATTGGGAGTAGATTTCCGCTAAACACATTCGTAACGGATCTCTCTTCAAGAAATGAGAGATCCATACTCTCTTACCGAAATTCAGTTCTGTAGTTTTAATACTCCAAAATGAGAGATCTTTGTCTAAAAGCCCCATAACCCTCCCCACCTTGAGAGTAGATTTGTATGTCTAATTGTTAAAAAAAGTCTTTTTTATCATAACACCCACTTAACCTCTCGCAACTCCTTTTGAAAGTCAATTTTCACAAAATTCGTTCTTAGCAGATCTCTGCTCGATTTATAACTCTGTATTTAAAATATAGTTCAAAATGAATAAATGCAACAAAAACTAGGTGTAGTATTTTTTTTTAGTCACTTGGCTTTTATTAATGTTTTCAGATAATAATGAGAAAAATATTCTATCTCAGGGAAAAAAAAAAAGGATATTAAAAATACTTTTGAATTATACAGAAGATTTCCAAGTATAAAAAAAATGCCCATTTTTATCAAAATTTTTTGTGAAAACAAAATGTATTATCATTATTTATAAAAATTAAAATTAAAAATTAATTTCAGAACATTAAATTTGATAAAGAAAATTAAGTCAGAATTTTTTTTTTATAGAATGAGTTCAAAAATCAAAAGTTAGTCATTCTTTGTTCTCATTGCTAGAAATTTATTCTGATTCTTGTAAGTTCAGACTTGCAGCTGAAGTACCTATTTAGAGTCGATTAAAATCCTACTAGGAATCCTTCCCTTCTTTAGAAAAACCTTACATGAGAATTCTGTTCTTTTAAGAAATTTGTAATCGTTATGTGAAGAATCTACTCGCTGTTTTGAGTTCATCATCAGTGGTTGTTCTATGAAATTTTCAATATCTTTCAAATTCGTATTAATTATATCAATTAGTCGGTTATAATATAAAATAATATAGGAATTATGTTTTTATTTAACATGTAAAAAATATGTATAGAATATTCTAGTTTTTTCTTTATTTCAGACTTTATATATATATATAGAGAGAGAGAGCTATTTTTTCTCTTTAAAATAACCTAACGATTTTCTTTTTCAATTCCAACTATTACTTCACAGTTTCCTTATTTATATCTTGTTAAAATTTTCAATCGTTAAAAAAATACATTTTAAAGAGCTCAATTGAGCTGAAATTTTCTATACACGATTATTTAGGATGATAATACGGTAATTTAGTTAAAATTAATAAACATTAATAGATTAAAACTAATTATTCAAAGAATTACAGATACAGCCTCGTTGGCACCATTTTTGACGACTTGCGTCAAAACTTTAAAAAGATTTTTTTCCCCTCACGTTTTAAGATATGTGACTACCCAAAATTCGCAGTTTGGGTGAAAATTTTCGAAATTTCTTGTATGCTTTTATTTTATAGCCATACATTTAAGGTTCCAAAAATACTCTATTTTTGTTTCTACGGTATTTAGAAGCAAAGTTATAGCATAATTAGTAAACCGGAAATGAAGTTTACAGAACCGGAAGTAAATCCGTATCCAAAATAGTTTTAAGATATTGGATTGAAATTTTCAGAACAAAACTTATTTAGTTCTGTGTTTTGAATCAAAATCTAATCTCTGTGTATATATTTATGTACTTTATTGTTTTTTATGAGAAAAAAAATCATTACATTTTTAAGAAATCGTGTTTTTGCATAAAATTTGACATATTTAAAAAACTTCCAAAAGTATTACAAATGTTTCAATTCCAAACACATATAAATATGTTATTCACGTACTGTATAATTCTTATTTGAATACATTTATTAGAATTTTGTGTAACTGCAATTTTTCATCAAAATTTCCCTAAAAACGACAATTATTATAGTCTATAAAACTCTCCAGAAAACAGCAAAAGGTTGAAAAAAAAGTCCGAATTAGTTAAACATGAAGCTAAAGAGATCTTTATCTATAAATATGGTGAGTTTGAAAAATGTACAATTATATAGTAGAATTTTTTTTAATACTGTATTAAAATTCTTAAAAGCATTTTCTGAGAAACTAAGTTTTTCAATTTTTTGCTTCATGGTAATGTTCATTACAGGATTTCTTCCTAAGATATTTAACTGAAATTTTCAGAAAATGTTTTATTTAGTTTTATCTCTTGTATTGACTATAACCTAATCTCTGTGTATATATTTATGTATTTTGTTGCACTTTTTGTGAGAAAATAACATTCGTTTTTTGAAAAAAAGTGAGTCCTTGCATAAAAAATAACGTACTTGAAAAACTTTCAAAAGTATTACAAATCTTATAATGTTGTTATTTATGTGCTGTATGAATATTACTTGAATATATTAATTAGAATTTTCAATTCAAGGTTTAACGTAACTGCAATTTTTTACTAAAATTTCACTCAAAATTTCCAATATATCCGAAGTTATTTTTAATTTTGTGGAAATTGTACTTGAATTCCTGGTTTTATGTCCCATTTCAAATTAAAAAAATGTTTATTTAGTCGAAAATTGATATATTTAAAAAAAGTGCTCCAAAGGTAGTCACATACCTTAGAGTATTCAGTTGAACTGAAACTTAAAAAACACGCGATTGTTTTGGATGACAATATACTTTAAGGTATCCGACTACGTTAGAAACCAGGATTTTGCAAAAGCGTATAAATGGATAATATTTGCGATATGTAGTGTCACTTAGATTAGAAAATGTATATAAAATTGTTTTAAGAATAATATTCCAATAGAAAATTATTTAAGTACACTATTCTGATAAAAAATGAACATAGAATGACCCCTTTTCAAAATATTCTCTTTTTGTGAAAAATACTTCTATTATAATAATATTTTGCCTGTATATAGCTCAGATCTCTATACAGAGGCTCAACAAGAATTTTTGAAGTATATAACTTAGAAGTGGGTTTATCCATGTTTTACGACAACAGAGGGGAGAAACTTTAAGAAAAAAACGCCGATAATTATTTCAGTTGGTGGTAACTTTGAAAATAATATGAATTTTTCAAATATCCTAGTTCAGACTTTTTGGAGAAGTCTTTACTTTATATAAGAAAAATATTATTATAGAAGCCGTTCTTATAAAAGGAGAACATTTTGAAAAAAGGTAAATTTTAAGTTAATTTTTTGCCGAAATATTGTATTTAAATAATTTTTTTTGTCAAAATGTCCTTAAAGCAATTTTATACATGTGTTCTAATCTAAGGGACACTAAATATTATGAAACTTATCCATTTATGCGCTTTTTTTAAATTACGGTTCCGAACGTAGTCGGGTATCTTAATGGTAACTAATAAAAAATAATTGTATCTTAATATTGTGATTCTGTCATATGTATATACATATTTATATTAATTGTAATTATTTAATAAAAAGTAAGCAAAATAAGATTTTTCTTTGTTGTCCTAAGTAGGAATTGACTTAATTGTTTTTTTATATTGCTTGTTTTTTTTATTTAACATGTAGAATAAAAAAATATTGAATATTCTTTCTTTAGTTTAGAGGCTTTGGAACTATTTTTTCACTTTAAAATATATAACCAAACAATTTTCTTTTTTTTTTATCCTTCTGATTTTCAGAATACTTTAATAATAGCAAATAGATGCAGAAATGTGAAGAAATATATATTATAAGAATATTTCGTTGAAGAATTGAGCTTCTATTCCATTTATGAAAATAATTATTTTGAAAATAAAGGTAACAGTCGCTCGGTGATAAATTGTTATAAACATATATTCTCTAGTAAAGTAATGTTTAATAAAGTAAAAATAATTATAAAAAAAACGCAAAGAACGTTTAAATGACAGTTCGTGACTATTCCATATTACAGCATAGTGTTTTTGTTCTCTATGTGGGTGAATGAGAAGAAATAATTAATGGACATTAAGACCAAAAAAAAAACGGGGGGGGGGCGCGAAACGCATTGAGCTCAATTCATGACAGATGCCATCTCTTGTTTTCCTCTGAAGTCACAGTTAACATCAATCTTGCACTTGTACAGGAAAATTCCATGCATAATTTCAAATTTAATAACCGCGTAATTGTGTGCTTACATTAAGATTCTTCGGCAATAGGTGATTGTATCTGTAGTGAGATTGTGATGTTGTACATATATTTCCTCCACTGTTAGTATTAATATTTACAAATTCAGAAATATATATATTCAGAAATTTTGAAATGGATAAAGGACAAAAAAACTTATATACTGACAAATTAAACTATTGCAAAAAATTAAGCGTACATAATAATACACTGTAAAATAGACACACATAAAAAATAAAAATAAAACTCAGTTAAAAATAAGATCACACACAAATACGTCGTAAAAACACCTACTGTTTTAGAAACTCACGTTTTCATTTATATTAATAGGAAATTTAAATCATCTATTGTAAAATTCATATGTTAAAACTGAAAGGAATTTTAACTATAGGAATGTCACAGTTATCTGGATTGTGTTATCTAATGTTCGATTATCTGGCTGCAACAGTTATTTAAAACGAAAAACATTGCAATAAACAATCTACGGATTTCACAGCTAAGATGGGCTTTGCGAGGTTAATAATAAAAATAACTTAAAAAGTAAGTTGGAAAAATGAACGATTAGAATAAAGTTTTCCACACGAGAATAAAATTTAAAATTAAAAATTAAAAATTTTTTTAATTCCGAAATACACTTTATGGAAACGATTTTGATTGTTGATTTTTATCAACAAATACCGTATTTTTAGTGGAAATTTGCTTCTATCTGATAACCATGATTCTTGACAATAGCTCTAGCTCGAATTTTTCATGAAAATAAACTTTTTCTTTGTACTGTCATGCAAATTTTCTCCATTCCTCTTGAAAAGTTTTCCAAAATCGTTCAGTCTTCTTGGATGCCGTGCTCCTAAGGCTCGTTTTAATAGATCGAAATCACACAAAAGTCCGTTGCAGAAGCTTAGGGTAATTTTACATGCATTTCATCAAATGGGATACACTTTATTCTTGTTTCAGATTCTGTCTTTGCTAAATAAGCGGCAGTTGATTTCGACGTGTATCGATTGATTGAATATTAACGTCGCACTGTTCAGCTACACGAGGGCTTTTAGCGACGGACCACGTAATTTTGAACCATGGTCAAGTGACGTGGACGACTCCTGAGCTGGCACCCCCCTCTCCTAACTACCACACCAACGGGAGGACGTTTCAGCTCTCGACAGATTTAGCGTGCATCGCTGCCCTACACGGCGGGTCTTTAGTGGTACTAGGGATCGAACTCGTGACAAGGCAAGCCACGGTCCGATACCTATACCACTCGGCTACCGCGGCCATGATTTCGACGTGTAACTAGAGGCCTTGTCCATATGAAGCTCTACTTTGTGAATGTTTTTTCGATATGAGGTTGGAATTTCTTCTTCAAAAATTGGTTCTAAAATATTCTGCTGATAGTAGAGTGAATTAATTTTGGTTTTACTTGAGACTTTTTCGAATTTTAATTTGCCATTGTTAGAAAAACCTACAACTGTCATGAATTCCCTTGAGAACTTTACCGTACGCTGACGAAGCCATTTCGTACAGTCATTCTCGTTAGCTGAGCAATCGAAAATGGATCTTCTTTTACTACAGTCACTTAAATATACACATTACTCATCGAGTGTTACCGTAAATTTCCATTTTTCTGCAGCTAGGTGTTCTTTACTTAATTTTCTACAATTTGCTTTTCTTTCAGAAATATGTTTTTCAAAAAGACATGAACTTTAGGTCTAAACATATGTTTTAACTTGAAATGCTTATGAATGCTTTTAATTACAGCCCCGGAAGACATATCTGGTTTCGATGCAATGAATCAATCTACGTTTGGAACCGAGATTTGGCAAAAGCGTATAAATGGATAATATTTATGATA
>BMAV01027722.1:167599-226035 GCA_019973955.1 Trichonephila inaurata madagascariensis | reverse complement strand
TTTATAATTAAGATCGTGTATTGTAGCTTTAGCGTCAAAGTGCATTATTATTGCATTCAGTAATTTATTAATGTATAAGGGGGCACGATAAAAATTGTGATTGAAAAGGGGGGCGCCAGTATTGAAAGTTTGAGAAGCACTGTCTTAAGTTTAATATTTATTTGTCATTTAAATATTTTTTTTGTAATAATATTCATAAAACAATTCAAAAGTTCTTTCCTTTTAGAATCAAGATATGAGGGCTATAAGAATACTTTTTAATACATTTTGAATACGATTTGAAGTTTAGTGCTAGAACTTAAATATCACACACACAATAAAAAATTTTAAAAAAAGAACACATTCAGTCATGCCGTATCACGAAATACTCAGTGAGTGGGTAATGTCCAGTATAAGTATATTTTGACCCCCTGTCGTTATTAAGAAAGTACCTCTTATTAAATTCCTACTATTAGTTTACACACACACACACACACAATCTCCCTATATATAATCTTGTTCAAATCTTCAATCGTTAATAAAATACTTTCTATTTATTCAAGTTAAAATAAAATTTTTTAAGCTTGTAGGGGATGACACTTGATGTTAATACATTTTTTTCAAATGTTAATTCATTAATTCTATTTAATTAATGAATAAATAGTAACAAAAACGAAAGTTCAACACTATATATAAAATGGAAAACCGCTCGTGGTGTTCCTGTAGCTCAATGGATAGCGTGTTAGACTTCTAATCTAAGGGTCGTGGGTTCGAATCCTTCCTGGGACGACCTAATTTTTGAAGAAGTGAATTATGAATGAATATAAATAGTATATAACAAAATAAAAAAAATTCAGCAATCTCTATAGAAAGGAAAATGGAAAGAGTTGCAAGGGAAATCACACTTTCTATTTTGCCACTTAATATTGTGATTTTTTCACATGTATATTCATATTTATATTAATTGTAATTATTTAATAAAAACTAGCTAAAATAAAATTTTTCTTTGTTGATCTAAGTAGAATTGATTTAATTTTTTTTTTTGCATTACTTGTTTTTTTCTTAAGTAGTAACTTGTGTCTTGAGAATGATTTATTTTTATCTAAAAAAAATAATCGAGATGTATCTTAGTGGAATGTGTTTAAGGCAGTGCTTCTCTCAAAGTTGGAACTTTCGCGACCCAATATTCAATCATTATTTTCATCGTCCCCCCCCCCTCATACAATAACAATGTATTGGACTCAATAGTACTAGGATTTGACGCTAAAACTAAGATACGACTATAACATCTTAATTGCCCCAGGCGTATATAAACGTCGCGCTAAGCACCAAAGCTTTTATTTTCCCAGACGTATATATACGTCTTTCCAAAGTAGAATCTTTTCTGTGCACTGCTAACCATAAAATTATTCCGATGGCTTTGGAATGCAATTAAAGGACCTTGACAGTGTCTACGATGGATTTACTTATTTCAGATTTTTTTGCTTCTTTATTCTTTCCCCTCGCTATACATCATACACGCGCGCTTACGTGGAAAACGGTGGCATTGGGAAGCGAATCGTGTTAACTTTTAATCGGTAGTTAAGGGATTAATTATAAACCGTATAAAATTATCAAAATAAGTGTTAATTTTTGTTTTTAATTATGTATATATGACAATCACTGGTAATTAATAAATGTTTTCTTAACTTAGTATTGTTAAATTAATTATAAAATACATTGTGTAGCACTGATATATTTATAAGTGTAATATATCAGTGCAAATGTGTATTTTATTTTTTATGTCAGAATGTATTTTGTTTGTTTACTTTCAGTAAATTAAATTAAGGATTTTTTTAAAATAGTCTTGTTTTTCAATACGCTCGCGCCCCCTTGAAAAGTTATCATGCCTTTCAAGGGGGGCTCGCCCTACAGTTTGAGAAACACTGGCTTAAGGTTCTGTTTTATCTGCCTTTTTAAATTCCTACATACTGAGTCATATTAATGGGTTCTTTGGTCATACTTCTTTATTAACTATTTTATTTACTTTATGGCAATTAAATACATACAAAAAAAAGGACAAATGGAAAAAGAAAAAAGTTCTGATTGTTCTAAAATTAAATTTTAATATCATGTAAGCTCTTAAAATATAAATCCCGCAAAGTGCTTGATGGTTTTATTTACTTCTGGCACTGAGAGAGAAAAAGCGAAGCAATAAGGAAGTACTTGAAATCTCGTTTAGCGACTGTGTGATAAGAACACAATAGAATCACCTCATGAATGAAACACTGATTGATTTGACCATCCTTTTCATTTTCCTCTAGAATTAAATGAACGAAACAGTATAGAGAAAAGTTCCCGGAAGAGGAAGATGACTATTTCAAAATGAGCAAAAATTAAATTCCTTTTATTTTGCTGTGTTTGTAAATACTTGAGCAACACAACTGGAAGGAAAATGTTGTTAGAAGGAAGGATATATAAAAAAAAAATCTCTTGTTTTAAAAATAGTAAATCTTCAACAGGAATTCTGTTTTTAAGGTATACGACTACGTTCGGAACCGTGATTTTGAAAAGGCGCATAAATGGATAATTTTCATGATATTTAGTGTCACTTAGATTAGAATACATGTATAAAATTGTTTTAAGGACATTTTGACAAAAAAAAATTATTTAAATACAATACTTTGGCAAAAAATTAACTTAGAATAATCTTTTTTCAAAATGTTCTCCTTTTGTGAAAAATGCTTCTATTGTAATAATATTTTGCCAGTATACAGCTCAGTTTTCTTTACAGAGGCTCAACTAGGATTTTTGAAAAATTCACATTATTTTTAGAGTTACAACCATTTGAAATAATTGTTGGCGTTTTTTTCTTAAAATTGCTCCACTCTGTTGTCGTAAAATATGAATAAATTCACTTTTAAGTTATATATTTCAAAAATTCTAGTTGAGCCTCTGTAGAGAGGTCTGATCTATATACTGGCAAAATATTATTATAATAGAAGCATTTTTCACAAAAGGAGAACGTTTTGAAAAAAAATTATTCTAAGTTAATTTTTGCCAAAATATTGTATTAAAACAATTTTTTTTGTCAAAATGTCCTTAAAACAATTGTATATATGTATTCTAACCTAAGTGACACTAAATATCATGAAAATGATCCATTTATGCGCTTTTGAAAAATCACGGTTCCGAACGTAGTCGAATACCTTAAGAATATTATTACAATAAAAATGATTTGAGAACAATATTTTGACAAAAAATGAACATAGAATGACCCATTTTCAAAATATTCTCCTTTTGTAAAAAATGCTTCTATTATAATAATATTTCGCCTGTATATAGCTCAGACCTCCCTACAGAGGCTCAACTAGAATTGTTGAAATATATAACTTAGAAGTGGGTTTATGCATGTTTTACGACAACAGAGGGGAGACATTTTAAGAAAAAAACATCTATAATTATTTAAATGGGTTATAACTCTGAAAATAATAAGAAATTTTCAAAAATCATAGTTGAGCCTCAGTAGAGAGGTCTGAGCAATATACAGGCAAAATATTATTATAATAGAAGCCTTTTTTACAAAAGGAGAACATTTTGAAAAAAGGTTATTCTAAGTTAGTTTTTTTGCCGAAATATTGTATTTAAATAATTTTTTTTTGTCAAAATGTCCTTAAAACAATTTTATACATGTATTCTAATCTAAATGACACTAAATATCATGAAAATTATCCATTTATGCTCTTTTTTAAAATCATGGTTCCAAACGTAGTCGGATACCTTAAAGTAAACTTTGTAAGTGTACCATTTTTCTAAAATATTCTTGTAACAAATTCATTACAAATTTTGTGTTAGGTTGGTATGTCATAAAAGTACATTCAAATATATATATATATATATATATATATATATATATATATATATAGAAATTTTTGAATTTACATTTGCCAAAAGTCTGCTTTACAGGCAATCAGCTTTCATATTCATGAAATATAGCTAACTAAATGAAGTATTTCTGAATCAATACTATTTTTCATTGATTCCTCTAACGTCGTAAATTCAAATAATATAAGCAACAATCACCTGAATATTACATAAAATAATACAAACATTTATAACTTGAGAACACACAAATCGTGTGCGTCAAAAGTCTGCGTACAATGAAAAAAAAAACATTTACAATAATGATTGTAACTAAAAGTTAATACTTTTTAAGCTATTCCGTTCTTTCTATAACTCTCTCAACATATTTGACAGTGATTTAACTAGCTTAGTTGTTTCATCTGGGGATATTTTGTTCCGTTCTTCTACTATGCCTGATTTGAGCATTTCTTTGGACGTTATTACTTTCTCCCTGATTATTCACTCGAGTACATCCCACAAAGGCTATATTGTGCTTAGGTATGGGGACTAAGTTGGCTTACAAAATTGGTTTGGGACATGTCAGAGAGAGAGAGAACCACCATGACTTCACAATATGAGCCATTTGCTTGGTACCTTTGTGCCGCTGAAAGTAAAAATCACCACTCACCGTGAGTTTCTCAGCAAATGCCCTGATAGTCAATGAGTTCAAGTAACCAATATTGTACATTGTTGATTCAATAAATTCCAAAGTACCAGCCGAAAGGCTTCCAATGCACCCCAAAACATTATACATCCTCCTCCATGTTTGATAGTCAAAAAAGGATTCTCTTTCTTAAGATCTGTCCAGGAACTTTTTGCGAGGCATATTTTTGTTCTTTTTGATGCCAAATTAAAAAAATTACTTTCAATTGAACATATTACATTTTTTCCTATAATTATGTGTCCTATTTAGATGTTTTTTGGCAAAGGTCATTCTCTTAGCTCTGTTCACTCGAGAGATGAATGGTTTCTTGAGTGTAACTCAGATATGATAGTCATTCTTTTTCAGTTCTCATCGAATTGTGGTTAAAGGGTTAAAGTCACGCTTTTTTGCAATATCTCAGAAACACTTTTACCTATTTATGAAGCTAATTTTGAATTTTTTTTTAGGGTATTACAAGGCAAGATTCTCGAGGGGAATGGACGGGTTTTGGGCCCGGGGCTTGGCTGGACGTTTTTTGTTGTTTTAAAGTTCGAACATTTTTGAATCAATGAATTTATAACAGTTTCAAAATTGCTTTAAAAATTTCCTCCTTTTCAAGATCTATATGATTTTTTTTTTCAATAATATACCGATCTCTATTTTTTTTTCCCTGCCATGGAACTACAAAAGCTTTCAAATCTCAAAATTAAAATTTGTAAAAAGATTAAAATTAACTTAAAAAACGATTTAGTGCAATTATTTACAAAAAAAAGGTTTTTAAAAGGCTCTGTTTTGTAAGTGTACAGACTTTTGACGTGGATGGTTGGTGATTATTTGGTATTTTTTTTTTCTATTTAAGGGAATTTTTGGGCTTTTGTTTGAATAAGGAAATTTTGAAGAACCCTAACAAAAGTTTTTTTGATTTCTAAAGCAAAGATTTTAATAGTAATTAAGCGTAAACACGTAAGATGATTGCCTGTAAGCGACTTTCGGGGGCAATTAGCTAACTTACTTTTAAATCTATTTTTTTTTTTCTTCTTAAAGCTTTTAAAAGTATCGGTGCCAGTGGTCAGGGTTACGGATCGGGGCCCGGCGTTGTAAGTCGGACACCGCTCCTTTTTAAATCTACTAAATGTTATAAAATAATTTCAATGGCCGAAAAAAAAGGGGTAGATAAAATGTTTTCCCAAGGTTTTTGGTGGCCGTGGTTAAAATAATTAAGTCAACTTCTGACAGGGTGTGGCGGTTTGAACCCTGGTGCCCCAAAAAGGTCTACTGAGGGGCCGATGCACATTAAATCTGTTGATGCTAAAAGTCCCCCCTATTGGGTTTTTGGGGTGTTGGAAAGGGTTCCAGTTCAGGTATCGTTTTTCCTTGACCATGGTTCAAATTTAAGATGTCCGTTGTCAATCCCCCCTTGTTTGCTTCCCAGTGCGCGTAAAAATTAAAATCAAATGATTAATCAATAAATTATTCGATTGAAATAAAAGAAAATTAAAAAATAAAAAAGGTATAGGTTATTTTTTCAAAATAAAATTTTAAAAATTTTTTTAAAATTTAAAATTTATAAATAAATAACTAAAAAGAAAAAATGTAAAATATTTTCAAATATATATACATAAAAAAAAAACGTTTTTTTATTTTTTTTCTTTCTTTCATTTTTTTGCGATGGAATAAATACTAGATACACGAAAGGGTAATTTGAATAATTTCGTAATTTCACCACTCATAACAATTCAAATTTGTTGGGAAAAAGAAAGTTTTAAATCAAATAAAAACTTTAAACAACATATCTTGGATGCCTGGCTTAATATTTCCCAAGCCCAATTTTCGTTCAAATCTCCGCAACTTTTTTCCCAACGCTTTGACAACCCCATCTAATTCAATTCAACTGACTGGAAATAAATACTATATTTATGTCTATATCATTTGAATAAAAAAATACTTGTAAAATGAGGTAGATTAAAAATGCAAAACCCTAGGGTCGAAATAATGGTTTCGAAGACGGAAATAAGTTTACTTTTAAAAAAATTTCAAGTAGAAAAAACATGTTTTTAAACTGCGCATTAGAAAAAAAAAAAAAATTCCCCTATCACACATTGGAAAATCATTCTAAAAAGAAAAAAGGAAGGGAAATTTTTGCGTAAAAAAAGGCATTCGAATACTTCTGAGGAAGTTATCACCTCTCTTTTGTTCTTTACTGTTTTCAACACCTTTTTTTTCTTTTTTTTTTGCATTTAGGATTTAAACTGATTAGCTGTTGGAAATATTTTTAAATTAGGCTTTTACAATACCAAAAAAAAATTGTAAGAGAAGAAACCAATTTTAAAAAATATATAAACTTTTTTTTCACGATTTTAATTTGGGCACAATTTAAGTTTTTTTTTGGGGAATTTTTTTGGTTTTCCCAAATCTCTAAAATTTTGATTCTTTCCATTTGGGTGAGGGTGATTTAAACAATTTATGACAGCTTATGATATTAAAGTATCCCCCGTTCGGAACCCTGATTTTATAAAAAGGGATAAATGGATAATTTCCATGATATTTGTGTCACTTAGATTAGAAAAAGTTTTAAAAATTTTTTTGAACATTTTTACAAAAAATTATTTAAATACAAATTTTGGCAAAAAATTTCTTGAAAAACCGTTTTTTCAAAATGTTCTCCTTTTATAAAAAATGCTTCTAAAATAATAATATTTTGTTTATATAAAGTAAAGACTTTTCCATAGAGTCTGAACTATTTATTTTGAAAAATTCCCATTATTTTCAGAGTTACAACCAATTGAAATAATTATCGGCGTTTTTTTCTTAACATTTCTCCCCTCTGTTGTCGTAAAACATGGATAAAACTACTTCTAAGTAATACATTTCAAAAATTCTAGTTGAGTCTCTGTACAGAGATCTGAACTATATACAGGCAAAATACTATTGTAATAGAAGCATTTTTCATAAAAGGAGATTATTTTGAAAATGGGTCATTCTAAGTTCATTTTTTGTCAAAATATTGCACTTAAATAATTTTTTTATTGTAATAATATTCTTAAAACAATTTTATATACATTTTTTCTAATCTAAGTGACACTAAATATCATAAATATTATTCATTTATATGCTTTTGTAAAATCATTTTTCCGAACATAGTCGGATACCTTAAAGAAGTCGATAATAATAATATCGAAGGTGAAGTTTAGTTATTTAATCAGAGAGGGCTTGAAGTTTTTATATGTTTGGAATATTTCCCTACTGTCGCCCATCCGGTTTAGTGGTTAGCGACGCTGACTGCTATGCCGTAGGTCCTGGGTTCGAATCCCGGAGAAGGCATGAATGTTTTTAAATGTAAATTTTTTTTGCCGCATGGAGGTACTATAAATAGCCATCGAGCCGCAAGTCCTCTGGTGAGGTTGATGGAAGGGGAAGAGAGGTGGGAGGCCTCTAACCACCCCCAGGTATCCTCCCTCAAAATTGGAGAGGAAGTGAGCCAAATCGTAATATTACCTTAATGGTCATTAAAGCTACGGCTAACGACAGGCGTCACTTAGCCATGATGAATTTCGTGGGCCTTGATCTGGATTTTGCCGATCAGGTGGCATCAGTAACAACAACAGCATATTCTTACTCATTATCCTGACATAAAGCGAGCATTATAATTTCTACGTAATTATAAGTTTTCGGTGGCAGGATATAAAAAACTACACACACACACAACAAGTTCTTGGAGACCCCCCCGAAAAAAAAGCTGGTAAACAGATTTTTTAACAATAAAAAAAACCCCAAATGAGGCCGTTAACAACGAACGAAATTCTTCATTTGTGTGTATGTGTGTGTGAATCAAAAGCCGACAGTTGTCCTAGACATATTTGACACCTCTACTGATGATAGCATTTTTGATCTAGTTCGTCACAAATGGGCAATCTTGTTATCAAGTAGCGATGAGAAGTTGTTAGTAGTTTTGTTCCTAATTTCAGCTTGAATTTTTATAAGTTGTATACATTCATAGTCTGAATTTTCACAGTGCACTAATTTTAATTTTTTTGTAATAAAAGTAAATTATTTTTGTTTTATAAATATGTAAAACGGATTTTGTTATTACTTTTCTGTATGGTTTTATACGAAAACATTTCCTGATTTTTCATCTTTTCACGATTTTTTAAAGTTGTGGAACATATTCCCAAATTTGCCATATGTCGCACATACTTTTTTTTACACGATTTTTTTTTTGCACGGTTTTCTAAGGAACGTATCTGCCGTGTAACAAAAGAGCTGGATGTATATGTTTTTTCGCGCGTTTCTCTCTCTATAAATATACATCTATATGTGTATGTGTTTAAGATATCCGACTACCCTAAAATCATGATTTTTTTTCAAAAACTGACAAATTTTGCTTATGATTTTATTTTATAGGCCATCTTATTAGCTTTATAAAAAATACCAAGTTTTTTATTTTCCATTCACTAGAACAAAAACTGCAAGTGTTTTAGTAAAAGCAGATGCCATAACTTTCTTTACACAAGATGCCAAACTAAAATGCGTTTTACTCGAAATGTGTTTTTTTGCGAAAAGTTCAAACGGGGACAGCGATTGCTCAAAAAGTTTTGAAAAATAATTTGCTGAAATTTTTTTGTTTATGTTCTGTATAGCAGTAGTAGTTTTTAACCTTTAGATTTATCAATCACTGTTTTATTTCAAAATTTACAGTCCTTTATATGAATATAATCACTGTCTTTTTAAGCAATTTCATATAATCACTAAGATAAAGTGCTCTAGCTTTTGTAAAAATTAAAATATCTCTTATTCTGAAGGTCATTTTAAACACGAATAATAAAGTAACACACCAAAGTTGAAAAATTGAGAATTTGCTCATAAATTTTTTGTACAAAGTGGGCCTCACTTTTGTAATTTTTTGTATATTTTTACCAGTTTTTTCCCATTTTAATAATAATAAATTTTTTTCTGTTTTAAATTTTAGAATTTTTCCCTTAGAATGTACTAAATAAATCTAAAAATCACAAAAAAAAATCCCCATATCTCCATTTTTTTCAAAAAAAAGTTGTCGCAAGTAGTTAGATATCTTAATATGAATCAGAGATTTGTTAGATTAAAGATTAATGTTGTGTGTGATACACATATAAAAACACTGAATTCATTATCCTTATTTTATTATTTCCATTGATCTACCTCATGTGGCCATGGTAGCTTAGTGGTCAAGATCAAGGAGGTGGTGTCTCGTTTCTGGTGTGTCATGAGTTCGAGCCTATTGCCACGGAAGACCCGCCATGTAGAGGGTACCCGTTGCGCATTAAATCTTTCGAGGCTCAAACCTTCTCTCATTAGTGTGGGGTGGCTCAAACTTACAAGGTCCGTCACTCATAGTTCTCTTGCAGCTTTATAGTGCAACGTTAATATAATACTCACTAACTTGATCAATCTCATTTCTTAAGACAGATTGCAGCGCAATTTAAAGCAATACAGGGTGTCCAGGCTAAAAGTATTCAAAAGTAGAGGCTTATTATTACTTACCCGTAATAAATACACTGTTCATCCGTGGATTGGAAAACTCTCCCAGAATTTTTGGGTCTAGTCCGATCAGGCGCACGTGCACTTTATTCGACAATCGCAGACGATAAACTTTTTACACTGACTTCATTAGAAAAGATGTGGACGCCACGGTAATAGATGCAGTGCGTTCTTTGGTTAACCGATTTCAAATCAGTCATGCGTGTACCGTGACGTGTTCGAACAGAATGGAATGTCGCTACTGGCTTGCGTAATACTTATCAGGACTCCTACAAAATGAATCACGCGCACAACCAACAGTGTCTTCTGTCACTAAAACTTAAGGATACTTGCCAGTTTTTGAGATACCAAAATTCTCGTCTCCTTTAAAGTCCTCCTCCATTGGTGGACAGATTTTAATGTCGAAGGGTCGACGTTTCATTCTGGTAGTTTCGTAATAATAAGCCATTACTTTTGGATACTTTTACCCCGGACCCCCTGTATATTTAAGGCTTATGATAGCGATTAAAAGTATCGGCCCCAGTTACCACGTGGTTTTTACTCAAAATGCTTTGTTGATGAAAAAAGAGTAAAAAGGGTTTAATATCGATGAGTGTAGGTTCATAATTTCTGCGCTTAAATAAACTTTCTCTCCCCGGGCGTAAGACCACGTGCTTTCCCACTCTGCTTTTAAAATGGAAAAAAAGATGCTAATTTCGAAGATAAACATTACGAGTGGACTTCGTAAAACGGTTTTCAATCGGACCCCGATTTAACGAATTCATCACAACCAATTTTGTTCGTTAATTCGGTGTTTTGGGGTATCGGGGTCCCAAAAAAAATTTTTTGCATTTTTTAGAAATTTTAATAAGTAACACAAAAAAAATATCCATAGTTAAAAATTACTCACTTTTTTTTCCCAAAAACTAAAATACTGTTAGTGAAAATTATTCATCAGTAAATTCAAAATTCAAAGGGGTGTTTCTCAAAGCTAAAATCTTTTTGCAATTTGAATTTTTACTTTTTCAAATTGTATAAAGTTAAACCTTTCTAAAAAAAGTTAACTTACTTTAACCTTTAGTGAATTAGAAGCCTTTAAAACCTTTTTTTAAATAATCTTGAAACTGGGACACGCCCATTTCAATGGCAAAAAATGTAAACAAAATATTTCCTTTTTTTTAAAAAGTGAACGTCTAATAAAAACCATAATATTTATCTTTTATTTAAATTAGTTTTTTTATTTTTATTTATTTTAGCCGATTAGAAGCCTCACTGTATACTTTAAAATCAATTTATCTAAAAATATAAATTTTGATGTTCGATTACCTTTTCTGAAAACACTGTTCGGGTATATAAATTTTTGTGATATAATAATGATGGCTAATATTTACAAATATTTTTTAAAAAAAACTAAAAATGTATTTTCCAAATTTTTTTTATGTGAAAAATGGGTAAAATTTTATGATTTTTATAAAATATTTTAAATTATGAAAAATTAAAAATTAGCAAAAAACCATTTTTATAATAAAAAAAGGTATACTTTAATTATATGAAAAATTTAACATTCTTGTAACAGTTTTTCAAAAAGGTACACCCGAAAAAATTAAATTATCGAGAAGGAAGAGTTTTCCCAAATTTTTAAAATACTGACTAATAAACATTTGATAATCTTTTTTATTCCTTACTCGAAAGAGTTCTTTTCGACTTTTTGTGGCCGCGGTAGTTAAGGTATCGGATCGTGGCTGGCGTCAGAGTTCAAGCCCCGTACCACTAAAGACCCGCCCCGTAGGGGAGATGCCGTTAAAACTGTCAGTCAAACATTCCATTGGTGTATGTGGAGTTAGGTGAGGGGTGCCAGCTCAGATGTCGTCCACTTCCTTGACCATGGCTCCAAAATTCGGGTTCGAGCTAAAAACCCTTGTGTAGCTGAACAGTGTGACGTTAATATTCACTCCTCGACTTTATTAGAGAAGAAAATACTACGTTACAAAAACCCGATTCACAAGGTATGTTTTCATGTTTTCCCAAAAAATGTAAAAACATTAAAAATTAACAGTTTTGAGAAAAAATTTTACTATCGATTTTTTTCATCATAATCGCTATTCATCAACAAATATCTCAACTTCAATTCACAGATAGGGAATACGTCATCAAAAAAATAACGTAATCGTTAAAATCATAAAATGTACCCCATTTTGTGGGTATTGATATAAAAAAATTTTCCCATATATCATGTTCAAAACTCCCCCCAAAATAACACTCATGACTCATCTGCACCTGTTAAATCTAATGTTCTAATAGCACCCCCCTTTTCCGTAAATTTTCGTGAACAAAAAAATCTTTTTTTTTCCCGACAAAAAGGATATCCATTTAAAAAATAAATTTTTCTAATGAGACTTAATAAAAAAAATTTCCCCCGGTTGAAATAATTCGTTAATTTTAGGGTTTTTTATTCGTTAAATAGGGGTTTTGCCTTCTCTTTTGGGGACAGAAAAATTTTTTCCTCTTGAAATTGAAATAGGGGTTCATTAATTCGGGATCGATTGTATGTAAAATATAGGGTGTTCGGGGTTAAAAAATATCAAAGTTATGGGTTTTTTCGGAAATCCAGATGTAATAAAATGTTCATCCGTGGATTGGAAAAATCTTCCAAAAGTTTTTGGGTCTGACCGATGGCCCCACGTGAGCGTATTCGGTCCGGGGGATAAACTTTTTCAGTATTCCGTAAAATGGACCCACAGTAAAAAAAGGGGGTGGTACTTTGGTTCGGAATTTAAATCGGGCGCGTGTACGGGTGTTCGAACAGAATGGAATGTTAATTATCCAAACAAAAAACTATCCCCCAATGGGAAAAAAAACTTAAAGGGCCGGGGGAAATTTTTTGGTATCTCAAATAGACAAGTATTCTTAAGTTTTCGTGATATAGGACAATATTGATCGCGTGCGTGATTCATTTTGTAGGAGTCTGATAAGCACTGGCGTAGAGCTAGCTCCGAGGGGGCTCTGTATCAATATTCCTTAGGGCCCTTTTTTAGGTTGGGAGACCTGTTAGTGGGACTGTAATTATACATGTTGAGGCCCCTGAATGGGGGCCCCCTATCATTGTTCGGCTGATACCCGGTATACGCCCCCATAAGTCTTTAGGCAAGCCAGTAACGACATTCCATTCTTTTCCAAACCCCGTCTTTACACGCGTGACTGATTTAAATTCCGTTAACCCAAAAATGCATTGTCCGCTTTGCTGTGGCGTCCCCCTTTACTAATGCGTCTTTTAGCAAGTTTATCGTCGCTTGCCGAATAATGGGGCCCCCAGCCACCGGACTAGACCCAAAATCCACGGAGACCCAAAATCCATTTTCTAATCCACGGAAGAACAGTTTCGTAATAATAAGCCGTTACTTTTGGATATTTTAAGCCCAGACATCCCCGTATTATGCATTATACACACACACAGTAGCTGTTATCCATCCAATTCGTCTGGTATTTCGTGATGCTGTATGACTGTATATTGTTTTAAAGTTATCAATATATGAGTCCTAGCATTAAGCTTTCGATTGCATTCAAAAACATTCTCATAGCCCTCATGTATTGAATTAAAAAGAGCAGGACATAAATTTGTAAAACGGAAGTATATTTATATTTCACGACCCCATAGCTCCCCTCTTTAGGAGTAGATTTCCTCAAAACTTCCTTCTTATCGAATCTGCACTCAATAAAAGAAACACACCTGAAAAATTTCAAGTTTATAAGTCTAATAGCTCAAAAACGGGATTTTTTTTCTCTAGATCCCCTCGCAACGCTTCTTGGGAGTAAATTTCAGCCAACCCGTTTTTAATGGATCTCTATTAAACAAAAGAAACAGGCTTGCCAAATTTCAAATCTTCGGATCTAATTGTCTCGTAACGATTGAGGTAATCTATTTCCTCCAAAATATGTATTTTTCCTTATAATTTATGAAAATTATATATTAATTTAATAACTTAACGTTTCAAAGACAATATTTTACTGTGGTTTTTATCGTATTCTGTCAAAAGAAATTACTGAAAATTTTAAATGATTTATTAATGGCTGAAATCATGTAGTATGAAATTTAAAACGTTGTAGTTTTTAGTAAAAGGAATTGTTCCTTTTGTGATGGTCTTTTATTCGAACAATTCATTAAACAAATAGAATTTCAATTAAAATCAATCCTTAAAACTCCACTTTAGGGGTTTCATGATACCACTTTCTATACAACTATAAGAAAACACTTCAGATGAAAGGATGAGGCAGACGTGTAAATAAAATGTTTAATGTGTTTTATTATACAACAGCAATAAGTAGATACGAGGTTTTGCATTTAAACTGATGATACTTTAGTACACGAGATAAGATACGTTTCTTAAAATGTAACGCTTCAATAAGTGATAAAACTTTTGTCTAAAAATATTTTTTTTGACAGTGATAAAGTTTCTTTGCTGCAATTAAAGTCCTTTTCATGTTGATAATTATAAATGGTTTAAAGTTCTCTTTGTCTAGTACTGAAGGATATGATCTAAACTTTGAAGACTCTTTTTTTTAGAAAAAGAATTTTCATATTGATATAACCTCGTATGGTTGTGACACATGCATACACAGTATACTGCACCAGACACACACAAGATTAAAACAAAATATATAAGTATTCTTACATTCGCGATTATTAAAAATATTAAAGATCTAAATAATTTAAAATACAAAGAAATTTAACTAAACTTAACTCAGTGGCGCAACAGCCCATGAGGGCCAAGGCCTTCGGTTCCCATCTCAGTATCTGTCGCCCAAAGCTCTCGTGTAGCTGAACAGTGTGACATTAATATTCAATCAATCAATCAACCCATCTCAGTATACATGACCATTGGGCGCTGGGGTGCATGTGCAGATGTTTTGGCCAAGTGGTCAGTCTGAAGCAAAATCCCCAGTGTTCAGTTCCCAAGTAAGCTTGGTACTCATTTATTGACCCACTGAAGGGATGAAAGGCTGAGTCGACCTTTACCAGCTCGAGGATAGAACCCTGGACCTGTGGTGCGGAAGTGCGATACGCTACCACTCTACCACTACAAAGAAATTCATTACATTCATAAATATATATATTTATTATTTTGAAGGTCACTTAAATTCAATGATATTAATGATAATATAATTAATCTTTTACATTTATGTGATAATTATAGTCTTAAAAGTATTCTTAAATTTCAAGGCTTTAACACTCTCTCATTAATTTAGTTTCTGGAGAAAAAAAAATTTTTTTTATTGATTATAAATGTAATGTACGATAATACCTCAAACTTACTCGATAGATGGAACTGAGTGATAACCGCGTAAATCGAATTCACGTAATTGGGAGTATAATTTTGCATATAAATATACATAAATTATTTTTAGTTGGGTCTGGAGACGAAAGAAAATAACAATTTAAGAAAAAAAATGCTTGATAAAATCTTGGATAACGCAAATACAAAATCGCAAATCAATGTTATTTTGTTGTAGAAGCTTTTTCTAAAATCTAACAAAGTAATCTGCTGGATCAAAGACTTTTTTTTCTCTTGCATGCCAATAATTTTATATTCCTTGTTTTGTTGAAAAAATACGCTGTTCGTTGGAATCCATATTTTCTAAAAAAAAAAAATTGTAACTCTTTTTCAAATTAACTGAGACCTTCTGTCAAACCGTCATTTGATCTGATTGAATTGGGTCTAAAGACTCAACTTCTTCAATGTCTTGCTCTTACTCGAGCTTTTCTACCAAGTTTATTAATTGTCAGCACCTGTCAGTGGGAATTTAACAGTTCTTGAACGTCCTCACACACACTATCTACTTCTAAATGTATTTGCTTAGAAAGATCGACACTTTCTTCAAGCATGTTACTAATTTCATCAAGCTCTAGCACTGATTTCGTATAAGTCTTAGGGATAGGGAAAAAAAATGATGAAACTACAACATTTGAAAATCGCGTAACTCCGAGTACTCGTTGGTCGGGATAGCGTTGAGACATAGCCATCCTGTGATGACCATGTCTCGCCGGTTCCGCGTAAGCTAGAGGTGTGGGATTATCAAAATGAAGAGACATAATTCTTAATACAACTTTTATTAAGAGTAACTTATAATATTTAAGTTCTAATTTGACAATTATTAATTAAAGTGAGAGTCAAGCCCCAAATTAAATCACGTATTTAAGTCAGATCGCGCAATTAGATCCTCTATCTCAATTATCCTAAATAATCCTGTTATCTATTACTTATATCTAATATTACCTTTTCCAGTTCTGGTCCCTTGACCTAGAGAATATAATCTATACTTTATCTATGAAGATTCTTGATCCGCAATGCAGCTAATTCTTGACTGCTTATTCTTGGTCCGCAAGATTTCACACTAAGCTTTGTCACGCTATTGATCAGAATGATTCCACACTACAACCTCTGAGCCTGCTACGCTTTATTATGCTATCTATGCTATATCTAGGTTTGCCACGCTATCCTTTTATAGTATATCTCATTTACATATTCGATCCGTTTCTCTTCTTGGTATTGGGTTGGAAAGGTTTTGCCATTAATCGTGGCCGTCAAAGAACATAGGAGTCATGTTAATCAGAAAGACGCGAGAACGTCACAACCCCTCAGAAGAAAAACGTGATTTACTTAAGGGTTCTCAATGCCCTTAATAAATTACGTGTCTAAATCTCTATTTCTAAATTTCTTCGCTTTCTGAGTTTTATTTAAATTTTAATCTTAAATCTTCATTTTAACTTTTATAATTTCCAATATCTATCTTGACTTTAATTTTCATTGCAATTTTAATCTTAAATTTTAACTTTTATAATTTCCAAAATTTATCTTGACTTTAATTTTCATTACTCATCTTAGAGTTTTAATATTCAATTTAATTTTAAACTCGTGACAATAAATTTTACTCCAATAACTAGGCCAACATTAATAATTACTGTTTAATTTGTGCCTACTCTCACTTACATTTTCGTTACTTAAAATATTTATACACTTAAAAACTATCATTCTGGGTGCGCAGACCCAATCTAACACTGCATATGGAGCTGGTACTTCTGCTCCCTTTCTTAACAGCCTGGAAACACTTTGAAGCTATACTTTTCAAGATTTTCAGGGTCAGTCTCCCTGAAATGAAACTATTTGAGTATCTATTTCCATAATATTAATCAATTTTACATATATTATTTATATATCACAATAAAATTTTATCTCCATCCCTACATCTGGTTTCAACAAAACTCCCAATGAGCCGCGCAGCTCGTTTATATTATTGTTAGTGCCTTGACTACGCCGCGTTTCCCTGAACCAGATGCCTCATAATACGTAACAATACAACAACATATATATATACACATTTTATACAATTACAAAACATTTTTCAATAAACCATTATAACAAATAACCAAAGGAATTTTCGCATCTCACGAAGTCATACATCGAAGTAAACAAATGTGTGAATACAAATGTTTTCTTCAGAAAAAAATTTTTTAACAAGTCAAAAAGTTCAAAATTAAATGAACACTCATTGTAGTGTTTGACTTGGCTTATAACTTTTAAGCACCGCCCGAGACTTCCTTCTTTGCAATAATTCTTCCGACCACTTGTTGGAAGATCATAAAAAATGAAACAATACAACCTGATTTTTATATTCGGTCTCCCAAATTCACGTTCAACGATGAGGTGTCCTCATTCTTCATTCCTTGTTTGTACTGGAATTTCTTGTTGTAAGGCTTGTAATCTCCTTGTCTTCCTTTCCTTGCCTTCCCAACTGTGTTTTTGGCTGGTCGTGGTTCTTCTGTTCTCCGTCGTGGCCTTAAATTATAATTCTTTTCATATGGAACTTCAGTTGATTCCCTCCTGCTCTTTTTCTATCTCTGGAAATAGTACTAGATGACATTTGTCTTTATTATTACAATTATTATTAACCTTTCTTTGCCACTTTCTTTGTGGTCCACTTGTCCCCATACACCTGATCTTTTTAATACCTTGGTTATATTTAAACCTTTTATTTTTATTTTCATTCCCTACTGAACTAGGTAGTGATCTGACCAGTGATTTGTTTTTATGGGTCCTCTCTGTATTTTTATTTTGATTTGATTGGTTACCAATCCCTTTTGCCTCTAACCTACGTTTCACCGCAGATTTTTCTTTCCCATATTGTGACTCATTTAATCCTTGGTGTACTTTTTCCGAAGTACGAGTTTCCTGACTTGATCTTATACTATTTGGGATACCTGTTCCTACTTCGACCTCGTCACATTTCCTATGACGATATATTCTTATTTGATCTACGTTAACTGTTAATTTTTTTCCTGATTTCCATATTACAATATTATTAAGGTTCTTAACTTCTAGGACTCTATAAGGTCCCTCAAATTTTTGTTTAAATTTAGCACATACTTTGTTAGCAGCTGAACTTACAGGGTGTGTTTCTAATAAAACCCAATCATTTACCTTTATTTTTATGTCCTTTCTACGTCTATTATAATATTTTTCCCACCTTTCCTGTTTAATTTTCGTACTTAGTCTACTGCAAATCTATATGCTTCCGGATTATCCGGTGGTAACCCATTATTTTTCTTGCATAATACAACAGGTGACGCGTATGGGGACTGAATTGGAACAATCGTTTCCTCTTGTAACATTTTTTGTATGTGAAAATCTATTATTGCTTGCTTAGTGCGATCATACTTATAAGGCCTTGAAGCTACTGGTGGGTTATCTCCCGTGTCAATTTCATGGTATAAGACATAGGTAAGACCTGGTTTGTCTGAAAATAACCCTTTAAAACTACTAAAAAATTTTTTGTAGTTTTGTTTTCTACTTCCCCAATTTTGTTTTAGATAAATCTATCTCAACTTTTTCCTCTTTAATTGGTTCAACCACCTTATTTATTTGAGAATCTGGAATTTTCAACGATTTTTGATTAAAATCTAATACGATTCTTGACGCACTTATGAAATCGATACCCAGAATACATGGGTATTCTAAATCTTTCAGCACATGAAATGACCAATTTCTTTCGAATTGTCTGATTCTAATTTTCAATTCTACAATCCCCTGTTTTGGCATTTCGCACCCTGTGCTGTTATTACCTGGGCTCGCGATTTTTTTATTTGTTTATAGAAAAATATTTTCTATATACTTCTTCCGATATAAAAGATTTATCTGCTCCGGTGTCCCATAGCGCTTTCAAAAATGTGTTATTTAATAAAATAGGCACGTGGGGAAGTTCTACGGGTGCTATACATATCGGAGAAAGTCTAATTGTCTCTCTTGTCGACACCCTTGAGGTTGATCATTAACCTTTACAATATTTAATCGTCCCCTTTGCGTCCTATCACCTCGATTGAAATTATCCTCGAACCCTTATTTCTACGGTCTCCTCTATTAAAATTATCATTTTCGCTCATTTCGAAATGAGTAACCTATTGCTGAATCTTTGATCATTATTATTAAATCTATTCCTCTCAAAACCCTCTATTATTTTGACGGCTATTCTCGTAAAACTCATTTCTGTTATTTGGTCTACTCCTTTTTTCCGAATTCCCCCAGTTTCTACCATTAGCTTCAAAATTAGGCATCCTATGCGTATTTTTGACCTCGTCTTTCTATATTATGGTTCTGATAACCCCTTTGTGATTTGAAAAGAATATCTCTCTTCGAATTTAGCAGGACTTCTAAAAGTTGTATCGTATTTTGTGGATTTCGGACTTCCACGTAGTCCTGTATCTGTGGTTCGAGTCGAACTAAAATATGATCCACTAAGTCTGCTTGGGACATTCCTAATTCTAAACTTCTCTCTATTTTTAGTAATCTATATACAAAATCAGTCGCCTCCTGATTTCTTCCCTGCTGTGATGCATAAAACTCCGACTGTAGTTCTTTTTTATTTTGATCGCGGGAAAAGCCTTCGCTAATTCAGCTTTGAGCTGCGCAAAATCCGTGGCTGTATTTTGTACTAACAACGAACCAAATATCGAATACCAATCTTGGGCCCTTCCCCTGAGATGACTTTTTAAGTAAGCACATGACAGATTACTTGGGATTTCAAGTAACTGAATATTGTTATCGATGCACTCGATAAACTCAGCAACATTCTCCGACCCTGAAAGTACATTTCAGGTAGAATTGTATTTCCACCTACATTACCTAACCCAGAATTAAATACGTTCGGGCGCCATTGAGACATAGCCATCCTGTGATGACCATGTCTTGCCGGTTCCGCGTAAGCTAGAGGTGTGGGATTATCAAAATGAAGAGACATAATTCTTAATACAACTTTTATTAAGAGTAACTTATAATATTTAAGTTCTAATTTGACAATTATTAATTAAAGTGAGAGTCAAGCCCCAAATTAAATCACGTATTTAAGTCAGATCGCGCAATTAGATCCTCTATCTCAATTATCCTAAATAATCCTGTTATCTAATTACTTATATCTAATATTACCTTTTCCAGTTCAGGTCCCTTGACCTAGAGAATATAATCTATAACTTTATCTATGAAGATTCTTGATCCGCAATGCAGCTAATTCTTGACTGCTTATTCTTGGTCCGCAAGATTTCACACTAAGCTTTGTCACGCTATTGATCAGAATGATTCCACACTACAACCTCTGAGCCTGCTACGCTTTATTATGCTATCTATGCTATATCTAGGTTTGCCACGCTATCCTTTTATAGTATATCTCATTTACATATTCGATCCGTTTCTCTTCTTGGTATTGGGTTGGAAAGGTTTTGCCATTAATCGTGGCCGTCAAAGAACATAGGAGTCATGTTAATCAGAAAGACGCGAGAGACGTCACAGCGTAAGTCGAGGTATTACTGTATATAATAAGTAATATATAAAAAAAGAAATTTTTAAGTCTCAATTCCTACTTAGATCAATAAAGAAAAATTTTATGTTAGCTACTTTTTATTAAATAGTTACAATTAATATAAATGTGTATATACATATGACAGAATCACAACATTAAGTGGTAATTAATTTTTATTCATTATCATTAAAGTATCGTATTGTCATCCAAAACAATCGTGTATATAAAGTTTCAGTTCAACTGAATGCTTTAACACGTGAGAAAAAAAAACCTTTTCAAGTTTTGAAACAAGTTGCCAAAAGGGTCGCTAAGTCGCCAAAAACGATGCCAACGTGGCTGTATTTGTAATTTCTTAAATAATTACTTTTAATCAAATAATTTTTACTAATTATAATTAAATTATTGTACTATCATCCAAAATAATCCTGCATATAAAATTTCAGCTCAATTGAGCGGTTAAAAATGTATTTTATCAACGATTGAAAATTCCCCGAAGATAAATAAATAAATATTTAGAGAGTGTGAGCTAAAAGTAGGAATTGAAAAAGATGAAAGATTTTCCACAAGGGGGCTTGCTAAGAATAGTTCTGCTAATTTATGATTTTGTTTTAATGAAAAGTAATGCATTAATTTTAATGATTTTTATCTATATTGTTGATCTAATAATTTTTGTCAAAACAGTGAGTTTATGCATAATATTATCTTTCATCTACTTATTTAAAACTTGTTAAATTTAACAAAAATATTTTCCTTAAGATTCGTAAGCCCTCAGACAAATCACAAAAACGAACTTTTAAAAAAGGAAGGAAAAGGTTTTTTTTTAAAAATTCCCGATGACATAACAAAGTGACAAGCTCTTGTAATAAAAGAAACACATAAAAATTCAAAGCAAGAGAAAAAAAAGTCAATGTCCCATTAGCAGATAGATAGCAATTCATTATCTTTTCACCTCCGAGTCTCCGCGCAGAACAGAGCATCCCAACACACACACAAATTATTCCTGTCCATGACTTCGATTTTCTTACAATGTTCAATTACTTTACAATTCTAAAAAATACCGATACAGTGAAGGTTATCCGCAAGGCAGTCATGACCCACCGCAAGTCTAAATTCCGAACAGCTTTTTCACGGGATTTATCCGAGATATGTCGGTACAAGCAGGGACGTCTTCTTTGGACCCTCGGCCCCTACTCAAAATTAGGTTCTAGGCCCCTACACCAATGTAGGCCACACTTATGAGCCTTAAAAGTAAACAGTACACAGCATACGTTCTCAAATACTCGTACAAACAATAACCCGAAACTAATAAATGTGCATGATTTACAATACACATACCAGCTCAACCGGCTTCAGCCTTTTGACTGAATGAGTAATGATGGTGTATGGTGGCAGCTGGACCCGGGCTCAGAGCCTTACCCTCGGTGGGGGCCACGTTTCATTCTCGGCTCTATCTTAATAATATCATGATCCGGATAAAATTTTAATGGTGAAATATTATTCCTGCTTTAATTCTCCAAAAAATCAGGGAATTTCAAGCTGCTTGTCAACTGGCAAAAGTGGTGAGAGTGCATTATTATGTGATGACCGTTGTCCATGTCTAGTCCTTGGCCTAATACCATTAGTAATCATTCAACTCATTTAGTCGAAATGAGACCAACAATCGATCCGGTTTGAGCGTAGTTTTTTGAGACAGTGGTCATTGAGATCATTTATTTGTTTTAAATTACTCTTTGAACGATTATTTGACAATGCAAGCTATATACTATTTGCTTTAAATATCTCAGGTAATTCCTACTTCTGCATAGGGGCCCAGGGCCTCACAAAAATATTTCTCTGGGCCCAGGGCCTCAAAAATATTTCTCTGGGCCCAGGGCCTCAAAGAGTCTTAAGACGTCCCTGTATGGTGGTAGGCGTTGACCTGTACGTGGACAACGGTCATCACATGTAGCCAGTTGACATATCATCTGAAATTCCCAGTCATTCGGAGAATACAATCGGAAATAACATTTAACCTTAGATATTTTTTTTTATTTAGGATCATCTTAAGTCTGAGTCGAGAACGAGACGAGGCCCCCGTTGAGGGAGAGGTCATGACCTTAAGACGCCCCTGGGTCCATGCCGATCCTCAAAATTTCTTGCAGAAACACGAGAAGTGAGCAATGCTTTTCAACTTTGTCGCATAAGAGACGAAATCGGACTTTTCTTCCGGTTTTTATCGTCATTTTCTTAAGTATTTTTATGAAACTTCCATTCTTTTCTTTTACTCATTATTTCGTGAATGCTATACAAATATGTCCTTTTTGTGCAATGTTCTATTGTTAGCAACCAACGCCATCTGGAATGAGGGAGAATCTTCTTGAATTTGGGTTATGGTAACACTAGCCGTTACTCGCACGCTTTCCGTAGTATTAGATGACATTGTAACACTATACATTTTCTTAGGTCTTTGTTATCTCAGTCTTAGTATTAAGCTTTCCATTGTATTGAGAAATATTCTTACACACCTCACCACTTGATTTAAGAAATGTAGGATTTTTGAATTTCTAAAACAGAAATGTATTTATCATTCACGTCCCTGTATCCCCCATTCTCGTAGTCAGTATCTTCAAACTCTATTTTTAGCTGATCCCTTCTCAAAAAAAGTATCTTGCTCACAAACTTACAAGTCTGTATATATATCGTTTAAAAAAGGAATTCTTTACTTGCGACATAGCCATCTGTCGATAACAATGTCTTGGGGTTTCCGCGTAAGTTAGAGGTGTGGGATTATCTCGGAAGGATGAGACATTCTATAATTCTTAATATGACTTTTATTAAGATTTTAACTTAAATTACTTAGAGATATCAAACACAAACTTATATTAAGTGAGAATAAACCAAAGTACGCCGTTTTAACTTACTCAGATCGCGCAATTCGATCACTTATCAATATAACTAATTAGATCCACCTAATCTCGATTCAATAATGTACTAGCGTTCAGAATATATTCTCCCTACCTGGGTTGAATACTCAATGATACAGTTACTTTCAGGTAGACTGATGGGCTCGTGTGCAATAGTATGCACCTTGTATAGATTAGCGGGGTGGGCGTCTTGATTTTAAACCGTCGATCCACACTTTTTCATCTCCGAACTCAGCTCTCTCTAAATTGCCCTTTTTGCTCACTAAACTTTCTATCCTTTTAAAGGTTATCTTATTTGCATCTTTGCTTCGTTTAACTTCGTGGATTTGGGTTGGAAAAGTTTTGCCATTAATCGTGGCCGTCAAAGAACGTAGGGGTTATGTTAGAAGAAGAACGCGAGACATGTCACATACTTACCTATAACGCCTTCTGTAACCTTTCCTCTTTCCTCTGAAGTCCATTTACGCCAAACCCGTTCTTTATGGATCTCTACTTAACAGAAGAAACATGTTAGGCAAGTTTCAAGTCTGTAAGTCTAATATTTCAAAAAGGGGAATTGATATATATACAGGGTGTCCTAGGATAATTTGGACAAAATTTAAGGGGATGTAGAGGAATCACAAGGGTTCAAATTTGCATAGCACCCCATGGTGTGAAACGTCTTCGTTCAGTTGTGACGGGCTCACGTGTCTATTCATTAACATGTCCTTTGGGTTCTTTTGGGGCCAGGATTAATGGCAACTCTTTTCCAACCAAAACCCAAGAAGTGAAACGTGAATATAAGATGCAAATTAGATAGCTTTTTAATATCATAATTTTGAGTAAGTGAGATGGCAATTTGGGGAATGTTATGATAGAGAGTGATACGATTGTGAAGTGACAGCCAACAGAGGTTACCCCGAAGATAGAGCCATTAGGTCAAGGCGCATACCATTGCACTCGAGTAAAGACGCAACTCCTTATGATTAGATCGGTGATCGGATCAAGGTAGGATTGACTATTCATATTAGGACTTGTGATATTATTGGAATTGAGATAAGGCAGGTTAAATATTGATAGTGGTCCAAGTTACACTATTTCGGTATTATTTATATTCTGTGTTTTGTCATCGTAGATTCTCTCACATATATTATTATCATCTAATCTGTTAAACGTTTAAGTTTAAGTTCTTAATAAAGCCCTATATATTAAGAACATGGATACATCTAGTTCTTTTGTTAATCCTACACCTCTAGCTCAACAGATAATCAAGGAGAAGGGCACCCTAGGGGGGCAATTTCCCCGGTGCTAGGTGGCGTTGTTCACAAGAACATTGGAGGAAACAGACCTACCTGCATTATAGCAGTCATTTGAGCTGTCATCGTCCTCAGAGAAGTATGGAACAGTTTTACAAACATCTAGTTGGCAGACGTGCACATAATTTCCAGATTCCCAGAAGGAAATGCACGAGCAGCGGAAAGATTGTATTGTGAAAGGTACCCACACAGAGATGGACCGGACTACCGGATGTTTAGTAATTTGAATTACAATTTGTGGTGGTTACTCTTTGAAAATAGTATAAGTGTAATGGTTTGCCTTCATGCTGCAAAACGGGATGAACACTACTTCGAGATCCTCATACGGTAGCAGCGACGGATCGTACGCTGGTGCTCGGGTTCCTTCGAACGGTATCCGACACATTTTATTCTATGGTGGAAGTTCGAGTCACTAGTGGCTCGACCTCACTATGTCTCTATTACTTTTGTGACGGGCTCACGCGTCTTTTCTTTAACATAACCTCTTGGTTCTTTGATGGCCAAGATTAATGGCAACTCTTTTCCAACCAATACCCAAGAAGCGAAATGCGAATAAGAAATGCAAATAAGATAGCTTTTAAAAGAACAGAAGTTTCAGTAAGCAGGATGGCAATTTGATGAATGTTATGTTTGGAGGAGATACAAGCGTGAATTGACAGCTTATCGTAAAGTTACCTAGAAACCCAGCTATTACTACAAGGTGCATACCATTGCACACGCGCCCAGACGTTTCCATTTAAAGGTTGAAGTTAAGTTTGAATTAAGGTAGGTCGATATTAGGACTTGTGTGTAATATTATTAGAAGTGAGTGTAGGCGGATAATATAATTATTTAGAGAAAGTGGTCTAAGTTACGCGATTCGGTTTAACTATCTTTTTGTGTGTTGATTCATTCTAGATTCTCACTGATTTAAATTTATTTAAATTGTTAGACATTTAAGTTATATTTTTAATAAAGTCATATTAAGAAGTTAAAATGTCTGTTTATTTTGAAAATCCCACACCTCTAGCTCACGCTGACAATCAAAGATATGGTCACCAAAGGGGGCTATATCACACTTTATAATGATCTATATTTATGCAAATTAGTAAACAACACGTGGTCAGGTCCATCTCTCTGTGGGTACCTTTTGCGATACAATTTTCTGCTGCTAGTGCATTTCCTTCTGTCAATCAGGTGTACATCTGCTAGCTCTGTATGCATAAAATGTTCCATACTCTTCGGCGATGCAGGTCTGTTTCCTCCAATGCTCTTGTGAACAGCGCCACCTAGCGCCAAACGAAGATATTTCCAGCTATGGGTTGCTGTCCAAATCTAAATTCTTGTGATGTCCCCTACCTCCCCTTAAAGTTTGTTCCAATAATCCTGGGACATCCTGCATATATATAGCACCCCCATCACCGCAGTGGAAGTCAATTTCTACAAAATCTGTTCTTATGGCGATACCTAGTCAACAGAAGAAATAAGTTTAACAAATATTTAAAGTCTCAAAGAGTCTAATAGTACAATAATAGGAATTTTTCATCTATAACGCCCCTCAATCCTCATTGGGAGTCAGAGGGTTTAATAGTTTTGGAGATCTGAAGATGAGTGAATGAGGGAGAAAATGGACGAGAGTCACTTTTCTCATATATATATATAGAGAGAGAGAGAGATGGATAACTATCATGGAATCATATCCAAGCATTATAAACTTATTGTGTACAATCTATTCCAGACGTAATAGTACTTTCATATCATTTTTGTAATTTATGGTTCGACAATTTTAAATTAATATAAAAAAAAGGGAAAATCACGTTTGTAGTTCTAAGATATGTAAAATCTTTACTTCTGATAATAGCTGATTACTTCCAATAGCGCAATCTTGTAATTAATATTCACATTGAAAATTTTCATTGAAGTTAAGTTATTTTTCTTTTGGTATTTTTACAACTTATTTTTCAAAATTTAAATGTTTCTTATAAATTTATTTTCAGATAAAGTTATTGAAAATTATTTAATGAATAATAATTTTTTATGAAATAATTACTTATGAGTCACAAACCAATGTAGTCATTTTCGGATAAATTTACTTTGATGTCTTCTCACTAGAAAGGGGCATAACTTTCACTGTAATGAAATTCTTACATTTCAAAAACAAAAAGGATTTTTTTGGGGGGATTTGTATGATTTTATACTAAATAAATTATTTAAAAAAGACAAAGTTAGAAAATGATCTTTAGAATGGGATTCTACAATAGAATTCTATTTTAATAATTAAAAATATTTCTATGATTAAAAAACCCTGTTATAATTAAAAGAGGTAATTGGATCAAAAAAGAGCTCGTAATTTGCCATGAAAGTGATAATAATATATAATATATCATCTAAGGAAAGATTAATTTCGTGCTGCCATCTGGTGATTTACCGTAGAACTTTTTCTTCACAATCATCATAATAATAAAAAAAGGTCCAGCATGAAATCAACATCAACAAAACTCGTCAACTGATTAAATTAAATTAAAGCTAAGGATCATATGTTAAATAATCATTTAAATTAATTTATATTTGCCAAAATTTTGCAACATACAACAATTTTTTTAAGAAAATGCATTTTGTGTTTATATATATATAAATACAAGTACAATGTGTCTCTAGAACCGAAATTATCAAATTACCTTCATAAAGAAAGACTGCATTTTTTAAGTTCTCAAAAATTCCCATTGCTATCTCCTTCTATTAAAGCGTACTTTTCAAACTGGAACGTATGCACATATATATAATGGTGTGCTTATAATATTTGTATTTTGAGTTAGGCAACAATTTGGATAAAAATTCGTCGCACCTTAACAAATGTAGACAAAACTGTCTTCCGGGTTATTTTTAAATTTATTGCTTAGCTTGAATCACACACTTACGATTTAGTTGTCTTTTTTTTAATGAAAGTCTATTTGTATAAGAAGAAAAATTGTCAATAATTGTTATGGATAGAAAAGTAACAAGTGTAGTACCATTTTGGAATCTTAACTAAATAGGCCATCTTTTGAAAAAAGTGTTCTTGGGTAGTATATATGTAATATTTTTCTTTTTGTGGAGAGTCAAAATTAGGTAACATCATTTTCTCAAAACCAATCAAAGTATTTCAATTTTAACTAAATCAGCATAACGTTTTGCTCGATCGGTGACTGATTAATAAAACATTGATGTATGATCATGTTAGTGCAGCGTTTCTCAAACTGTGGAACGAACTCCCTAGAAGCGGTGGAGGGGTGATAACTTAACGAGGCGGGCTCGAGCATATTAAAAAGTCGAAAACAAAAAATTATTTAAAAAATTTTTTTAATTTATTGAAAGTAAACACAAAATACATCTGACATAATAAATAAAATACACATTTACATTGATATAATACACTTATATATAAATGTTTCAGTACTGTACAATTTTATAATTTAACAATATTAAGGTAAGAAAAATTTTAATAATGTGAGAGTGAAACAGTCTCCCCGTGGACTTCTCATATACAAAAATATGTACGAAAATTATCTTGATAATTTCTACGGTTTATAATTAATTCCTTAACTGCTGAAAAAAGTTACGCTATTCGTTCTCCAATGACACCGTTTTCCACGTAGGCGCGCGTATGTGATATATTGAGGGGGTGGTATAGAAAAGGAATAAATAAGCAAATCCTTCCAAATACTGTCAAGGTCCTTTTATTGCATTCCAAAGCCTTCAGAATGGTTTTATGGATAGCAGTGAACAGAAAAGATTGTACTTCGGAAAGACGTTCGGGGCAATTAACGCTTTGACTGAGTGAGACGTTTATATAAGCCGGTGGGACTGAAGAGGTTAAAGTCGTACTGTAGCTTTTGCGTCAGAGTATCGCATCTTTGCATCCCATCCATCCTTTCTGCCTCTACACGGGGGGCGCGCGCAATGAAAATTATGATTGAATATTAGGTCGCAAATATTGAAAGTTTGAAAAGCACTTAATTACCGAAAAAAAATCGTTGTAAAATTGTGAAATTTGTGTTACGATTACCCAATGATGTGATGGACGATGTCAATTTTTTCCATATTTTCAAAAATATCCTAATTATCACTTGACCAAGTGATAGGGAATTATTTTATTTATTTTTTTTCAGAACTGACGTGACTTCCTCCCTTTTCTCCCTGTGCCCACTTGATGTTGAGTTTCGGGATACCCTGTATGAAAATTAACATCTTAAAATTAAACATTTTAAAATTCCTCAACAAATTTTCTTACAAGAAGTAAAATCTGTAGTTATATTTGGCACTCCCTCAAAAAATCTAGATTTCTTATATGATCTATTTTGATAACTTATCAATGAGCTTACACTCCATTTCACAGTCAATGAAACGTCATTTAAACCCAATAAAGAAGAGTCTCGAAAATTCTGTCTAATGTGGACCAAGGGGAGCCGAGTTTGTGAAAATGCCGGGTTATCGAGAATAAGATTTTAAAAGAATAAGTACAATTGTATGTATCGTTTGCTTGAGAATACTACAGAAAATAATCTGCCGAAATACCCTTAAGGAAAAGTAAGTACTTTATGAAGGCATAGAGTACCTTTACCATATAAAAATGAAAATTAATTAATGTATAACTAAACTCAGTGGCGCAACAGCCCATGAGGGCCAAGGCCTACTAAGGCCATTTCTGTATACGTAATCTTGGGCCTTGAGGTGCATGAGCAGATGTTCCGATCAGGTGATCAGTCTGACACAAAACCCCCAATGTTAAGTTCCCAAGCAAGCTTGGTACTCATTTATCGACCCACTGAAGGGATGAAAGGGTGATTAGACCTGTCCCAGTCCAAAGTTCGAACCTCGGATCTGTGGTGTGGAAGCGCGATGCACTACCACTCAGCCACTGGGCTTAAATTAATATATAGAGTACAGTAATTTATAGCACATCATATACACCTAAAGAAAGAAACTTTTTGTTTATTTTAAGGAATAGTCTAAAATGAAAATTAAGTAGCTGAGACTATGCTAAAACTGACTTTTTTTTATATTTTTTTAAAGAAATGCGTATGTCCGGTTGTCTTCCGTACTACTTTCTGCGTTTTATGCTTCATCACGAAGACGACGAAAAAACATCCCGAACGCACCCTTTTGCTCAAAATACAGAAGGGCGGTTTCTGCTGCCTTTAATCCCTCACTATACGACATTTCAGGAGTTTGAACGGCATCATCAACGTTAATATCTTTATCACATTTTCAGGTATTTTTTCATTAACTGTGACAGCAGTTCGTGTGAACGGATCTACATGTGGGGTTTTTCGACCTTCTAGTGTTTAGCCGAGTTATTTGGACTGCCGGGTATTCGAATGCCGAGTTTTCGGGACTCCTCCGTTTTACCATGTGTGTGTTTTCTTTTTTTAATTACAACAATTCCGAACGTTTCTGTGATAATGAAAAATTACATACAGATTCTCCACGTATAACATACAGCGCAATTTAAATTGGTTCCATTTTCATCCGATAAATAGCAAAATCGCAATGGTCATCAGAGATACTACTCTTATGTGATTTATGACTCATGAAGGTCAAATGGGTTAAATTCATGACGGTCACATGATGAAGATAATCACGTGTTCTCCACTGAATTCAAAATCGACATTAAACTTGTACTTGTTGATCTACTTGTAAAATTTAGATAAAATTTTAAATTTGATACCTGTGTAAAGATGTTCAAGCATTGAGAAAAAAAAAATTCATTAAAAAGTTTTTGGAATTAAAACAAAATATGTGTTAAAAGTGTACATTTAAATCAAACATATTTTGCTTACTTATGGCCGTTATTATAAATTATATTATGTGTTTTTTACAGAAAGTTTCTATAAAAAGCACAAGGCCACAGTGAACTGATTGAATGGAAACACGTGATAGTAGTTATCATGTGACTATATGACGTTACATGAATTTATTTCATTATTTGGAATACGATTTCCAGTTGTCGGCGAAAGGTTTGTTACAGGCACAGCATTGGAAGAACCTTTCGAATTTAAACTTTGTTGAGCCTCATGTGGTCTTGTGGTGTGAGTGGTCAGTTGGCATATAATATTTTCTTTTTTATTTTGATCGTAATTGTTAGAACAGTTTCAATTTGGAAAGTGAACTGTTTTGTGATGATTTTTTTTACAATCGGTGAAATTTTTTTTCATGTATTTGTTACTGCTCAAGTGTAGGAATCAGTTAATATGCAGATTATCTTGGTGAAAAGAGGCTACTATCCATTTAGAATTAACACTGTCATTCCTTAGTAACAATAACAACTTTATTTACAACTACTAACTACTCATACCTTATACATTACTAAACTACCTAACACACTCTATAACTCCCCCGCACTATCGAGGGTACAATTGCTCAACACAACTGTTGAAACGGGCGCCATCTATCACTTTAAAACTTGGTAATTATCCATTAATAAGAGAGATCCCTTAAAGTGCGGAAAATTGTTTCATTTCTCAAATAACCTAATTAATCTGCACATTACTTGCTTGACACTTTTTTAAGTGAAAATAAGATCTTTGGTTGAATAACAACAATGCTTCTGTACTCTAAAGTTTCTGTACTTCTGTACTTTCCGCTCCCACAGCTGGTGTGATGATATGGGGTGCCATTGCTTACGATGCCCAGTCATCCCTAATATTGATACATGGTACAATGACAGCCCAGTGGTACATCCATGACATTATTCAGCTACTTGTGTTGCCACTCATGTAACGGCTCGCAGGAGCCGTTTTTCAGCAAGACAATGCTCGGCATGGGTTTCATAAGACTGTCTCCACACTGTTCTCTTATTACTTGGTCTGCCCGATCCCCAGATTTGTCACCAATCAATCATATCTGGGATCATTTGGGACGGCAAGTTAGACAGCCTACGAGTTTGGTTGAACTAGAGGCGCGTTTACAACTGTGGAACGAGATGTCTCAGGACATCACATGCGGAACTTGTATGCCTCAATGCCCGCACGTATCGCATCATGCATTCCTGCTAGAAGGGGTCCAACAGAGTACTAAAAATTCTGTTCATTGTATTTTTTCCTGCAATAAATTATCCTTTTTCTGATTTTCTAATCACTCACTTATAACAAAGTAGTACTTACATATGTAAAATTTCGTTTCATTTTGACTATTTTTTTAGGTGAGCAAATTCTTATGGCAATCAGTGTAACTATTTTGAAGTTAAGAAATAAACGATTCTCTAAAAGATTTTACTGGTCGATCGGTTGTTAATCAATATCACAATTAAAAGTAATACGAAGGCTGTTAATGTTTGACTTTGTTATTTTGAGCAATGGTCAAGTAACGAAAGCAACTTCACGACTCAAATTTCCACGCCAACGCGAGGACTTCAAGTCCTTAAGTGGCCACAAAGACTTAACTGGATTACTAATACCCTTTCAACGTTTGTGACGAGCTAACGTGTCTTTTCTGTAACATAACCTCTGGGTTCTTTGACGGCCAAGATTAATGGCAAATCTTTTCCAACCCAAATCCAAGAAGTGAAATGCAAGTGTAGATGCAAATAAGATAGCCTTTAAAAGAACAGAAGTTTTAGTAAGCGGGATGGCAATTTAGAGAAAGTTCTGTTTGGAAAAGATAGAAGTGTAATTTGACGGCCTACCAAAGATTCACGGATTCCTAGCCATTACTACAAGGTGCATACTATTGCACGCGTGCCTAACAGCCTATCTGAAAGTGATTGAACCGTTGCGTGATTCAAGGTAGGACAGATTATTTGATATCAGAATTCGTAATATTATTAGAATTGAAAGTAGGCGGATAATATAATTATTTAGATAAGTGATCCAATTACGCGATCCGTTTTAGCTACGGCTACGTGTTTTGGTTTATTCTCACTTAAAATAAGTTTGTCCAATATATTAGAAATTTAAGTTAAACTCTTAATAAAGTCATATTAAGAATTCTAAAATGTCGATTTATTTCGAGAACCCCACACCTCTAATTCACGCTGACAACCAAAGATATGGTCGCCAAAGATCGACCATATCATACGTTAAGTGCTTATTCATATATCTGTCATAGTCTTTGACGGATTTTTTCGGGGTATACTACATTTAATTACTTAAAAGAAGAATTTAAAGCTCAGGAAATTTTAGTATGTTGTTGATACGTATTTTCAGATCTAAGGCTGCATATTCTAATAATTCTATCAATTGTTAAATATATGTTGTTGTAGTTGTTTCTTATCCCATTTAATCTTTCTCTCGACAGAAACATCGACATCAAATCCATTAACCCATGCATTTTTAAACAATGAAGAACTGTATCAGGACTTGAGAGCAGCCGGCTATTATGACAATCAATTAAAGCCAAGATGTAGGCAGGAGCGGCTTAGGTCACATTGCAAATTGGACAAGGAGGGTAAACTTTGTGGCGGTGTGATATCTATATAAACCAGTACTAGACGATTGTTTTGACGATTACCAGAAGACGATTATTTTGGCGTGATCACTAAAGTACTCGCTTACGGAACAGAAGATGCTCAGATTGAATCTTCCTTCCTTCATTGGTGAACCTTGGCAGTACAAAAGAACCGCACCCTTCACGCGCAGCTGTCGTGGCGCCATCTATCCAGCGCAAAAGTAACCAAACCGTCAGACATATGACACAATTAAGCCGTCTAACACAAATGACTCAGCCCACACAAGCCGTCACGCACGAATGAAGCAAATGCTCACACGCTCCCACGAATATGGTGTCGTTCGTTCACCTATTCGCAGAATAACTGGCATGAGGGTGTGATATCTATATAAACCAGTACTAGTCATCACGTGAAGACGATCGTTTTAGCGTGATCGCTAAAGTACTCGCTTACGGAACAGAAGGTGCTCAGATCGATCTTCCTTCCTTCAACTTTAAGAGTCGCCACATGCCGTTGAGCTCGAGTATGTCCACTGCGAACCCTAGTAAGTATGTTATCATCTCGCCTAATGGTTGTCCCAATCAAAGCAGAACCAGGACGGTTTCCATCATACTACTCATGTACGGAGGCTTGCCTCCAAAAGGAACTGATATCTTGTTTGACCCGGCTAGCAATTTCTGAAAAAGTAAGGCAGCCACCATGTGTTTACGGTTGACCTCTCGGGCCTGACCATCTGCAATCTCATTCCAGTAGACATTCACGTGCGTCGGTACCCACTGAAAAAAGGTCTTAACATTGGCACTAAGGCTATTTAATAGCTGGACAATACTCGTTGTCGTTCTGTCACCATGCCTCCACCATTCAGATAGATGCTGAATAGAGCTTCAGCTATCACTCATTGCCAGCTGAATATATAATTTGAGTTAGTATATACAATGATTTTTCTCTTGTTTACTTACAAAAAATTACTTGTTATTTAATTAATAAAATTAACTTATTGATTTTTCAACTAACATAACTTTAGAAACTACAGTAATGTTATTGGCAACGGACTTTGTGATTTTGAATTATTTGAAAAGTAAAGTAAAGTTGTGCTGCTCTATATTAGTTGGAGAGCACTCCACCACAAAGATTTAGAGTTAGTGTGTATTAAAGTCACACTATAAAGCTTCACAAGGGTTATTGGCGACGGACCTCGTTGTTTTGAACCGTGATTAAGTGACGAGGACATCTGGGCTGACACTAAATTCTTCGAACTTCCACACCACACCAATGAGAGGGGATTGAGTCTCGGCAGATTTAGCATGCATTGGCTCCTCTACACGGTTGGTCTTTGGTGATACTAAGCTCGAACTCATTACACGCCGACCCCGAGTCAGTTACCATGACCACTAGGCTACTACAGTCACCCAAGAATTTTAGACTCAGTTTCATTTAATATGCAATAGGCATTATTATTCCGCGTATTTAATGGAATGGGGAAGTTTCGTTGAGGCTCAAAGCCTGCAACCCTGATCATTTAGTTATCATGTCAGTCATAAATAATTTGAAATAATGATAATTTTAACGTTCGAATTATATTTTTTTCTCTGAAAAATCATTCATTTTCCAAATATAATAGATCTCATTATTGCTATGAGAAAATGTGAATATATATGGTATTTTCTCACAATACAAATCTCGTTCTTTAAATATACATATATTTTTATGCAATTTAGCTTATTTTCATTTCGTTCTATATAAAGAACATTTCTGCATAGCAGTAATTAATTTTTAAGTGCACGTTTTAAAATTCGATTCGATTTTCTAGATATTAAAAATAAGAAAGAAAAAAAAAACATGGTTTATATATATTAGTGTAATGATTTAAATTCTAAGGTATTTGAACATTAATTCATAGTTTTTTAAAATTTGAAATACTACTGTGTCTTATATATTGTGTTGTTCGCTTTTCAAAAGTTCATAAAAACAATAAAATTGCTTTATTCTAAAAACATATATTTATTTTAAAAAATATAACTCATTAATGTCCATTTAATTTTTTATTTAACTGATAAATTACTTTCCTAAATCTGTAAACGCATAAACCAATTTATTTCATTCGGAAAAATGCTAATATAAATATAAATACCTGTTAAGAATCACAGAAACACATACAAAATTTGTCGTGTGGCGCAATGGGTGCTGAATCATATTAAATATACAGCGGCTTTAAAGTCTTTATGGAGAGTTAGGTACTAACTCATGCATCTACTGCGTCATCTTACAATAATTTAAAATTATGAGGCGTGCAGACTGTTAAGCGAACCGAACTATCAAATTGGACAGTCTGAAACATTCACAGCTGAATGATAAATTCCGACTGTTGATAAAATTATGTTCCATTTCCATAATGGATCTACTGTGAATCCATTTACTGCGACTATAATTTGTTACATCGAATAAAAACTTGATTCGAGATCATCATTAAGTTGCCATTCCACACATTATAATTGTTTATTAAATTGATGCTTGCTATTTTTGCTCATCGAAGTATTATTATATAATCATGTTGTTGTTTTTGGTCTTAGAATCATTTGTAGAATTGGAAATCTGCTTTACTAAAATGGTGGTCAAGAATCCGAAATAACATAAGCTTATTCGTAAGACTAAATATATTAATTTATAAAATCGAATAAAGATTTGATTCGAAATAATCTTTAAGTTGTCATGTCCACACGTCATGTTTACTTTAGTACGATATAATTTAATCGATGCTTGAAAGATTTACACATGAAAGTATTATTAGAATCGTTTAATCTAAGAAGCATTTGTAGAATCGAAATCTGCTATACGAATTCGGCATTGCACAAGAATTTTATTCTATATCTAAATTAAAGAACCAGAAACAAATGAAGAAATTTGTGTGGTGCTTTATTGATTTTTTTGCATTAAGAAGATAAATGCTTCGAACCTTTCAAATTGTACACAATAAACAAATAATACAAAGAAACATTAAGAGTTACAGATTTTTATTGACTAGACACATTTGAAAATACATCGGGTTACGGATATATAAACTCAAAAACATGGAAACATTTCAGGAAACATTTCATTCCATAAGTAGTTGAGTAAGAAATTTGGTTCAATAAAAAAAAAACCATACAGTACACAGAAACTGAATACATCGCCAAAATACGGGATTCAAAATTTAGATACGAAAAATTCCTAAGCAAGAAGCTTAAATAAAGAAGTAAATTATAATGGATAGATGAACATTTTTTTTTATTAATTAATGGAAAATATATTCTGACTGTTGTGATTATTAGATAAATTTATGTCATATCAAGTTTTGATAGTTTAACAGCAGAAATATCATTTACAAACAAAATTTTTTTGTCTAAAAGGTTTGATAATTTTTGATTAGTTAAAAAATGATATGTTATTTAGCCTTCATACTATGAAGGTTTTAGGGTAAAAAGTATCATTTGGTAGCCATATTTAACAATAAATTATCTAAAATCATATTTTTGTAATTAAAATGTTTCAAATATTATGCTTTTTGATTTTTAATTAGGGATATTGCCCTAGTATAAAGTTCAAATTTCTAAAAAGAATTTTACAGAAACTACATATGACATGAAAGAACTAACAATCTGTTCTTATGTGTATCAACAAAATATTTAATTTACAAAATTGATTTGTATTTTTAAGCAAAAATTTTTATCAACAATCTTCCCGAAAGCAACTATCAGATAAAAATTTGAAAAACTCTTCAAATTTATAAAGTAAAATATGAAATATTTTAGCAAAGAGATTATTTTTTATGAAAAATAAAATTCGAAATTTCATAAAGATAAATTTTAGATTGATAGAACGTTTAGAGCCCAGTTTAATCAATTATAACGAATTTTGAGAAAATCTGACTGACATTAAAGTTCATATCTTTCAATACTCTTTTGATAAGTATATCATAATAATAGATATATTTTCTATTAAATATTCGAAATAAGTTAAATTAAAAAAAACCTGAATTTAATAAATATTTTATATCGAAAAGTAATTTTTCTGGACATAGTAATGGCATTTAAAACATATAGCTTACAAACTGCGAATTTTAAATTTATTTTGGTCCAAATATTAATTTCTTTAAAAAAAAACCATAGTTTTCTTTTTCATTTCATTTGATACAAAGCATTTTTTTTAAAAAAAGAATTTGTGAAAAATCATTATGTATAATTGTTATTTATATTAAACTATACAATATAAATAAAACAGGCAGGAAGTATATTATATATAATTAGTTTAAATTTTAATTTAATTTTTTTTTTATCATACTAGGCTTAGCATCGTGACAATTATGCATTCTTAAATTAATTAAAGGAATATATATTAAAAAATAATTTTGGTTTTTAGAGATTATGTTTCTACCATAACTTTTTTATAAATTAAAGGTAAATATTTTTTTACTTTATTTAGTCATAGAATTTCTTACTTAACAATGTTTTTCTGTAAACAGTCAATATTCAGGTTTTAATGCTACTTATTTCCAATATTTTACATAGATAGTTTTCATAACTTAACATGAGGTAGAAAAATTTCGATTAAAAATGGACATAATTAACTAAATTAAAAATAATAATATTAGTCATATTACATTTTATAAATAAAAAATAGACTTGATAGAGGTATAGAGTTTTTTATGGGATTGTTTTTAAATTCAAGAAAAATATAAATATTTTAAATGCAAAATTTTTCTTCAAAAAGTCTTGAATATTATGAAAGAATTTTTATATTATTGAAAATTGCAGACCAAAAGCAGTTATAGAAATAATAATGATATTTTTAAAGAATAAAATAGTTTATAAAAAATTACAACACAGTAAATTCGAAATATTGGAAGGAATAACATAGCAGACACATATAAAATAAAAAATAAATAACACATTAAATAAAAAAATTTAATCATGATGTTTTAAGAATTTTAAGCGATTGTCAAAATTGATGCCGTTCAAAATTTTAAAATCAATTTATTATTTTAATTTAATTGTTATCGTGTAGATTTTTGTTCATATGTATATGATAATAATAATAAAAAATCTTCTCAAAATTTTTTGAAGTAAAAATAAAAATATATATAATTTAGATCATTCTCAAAAGTATAAAAGATAACAATTAAAATTTCTATGAAAAACCTTTTCTGAACTGAAATGAAAATTTTTTTAGCAATTCATTAGTTTTAAGTTTAATTAGCTATTTTATACTATTTTAAAATAGTTTAAATATTATTTTAAACATAGCTTCAATAAAAAGTCGATAATTTTACATAACCGAAGAAATAATTACTTTTAAATTAAAATTATTAAAAATACAAAGAATTGGTTTTTAAAGTTTCTTTACAAAAATTCTTAATTTTTTCAAAGTTATCTAAATTTAGTTATTTTAAATTCATAAAATTCGTATCATCAAGTAATTTTATTTTCCTTAATCGGCTTTTTTTTTTATAAGAACATAATTATTTTACATCTTATGCGAATAAATTTCTCATTCGCAGTTTTTATAAACAAAAAGCAAGTAAAAATCAAATATTTAAAAATTACATTATACTACAGTATCAAATTGCAGTAGTAAAACAAAATTTTAAAAAGAACAAAATTATTTATTTATAATATTCTAAAAAAGAATTCCTACCTCATAACCACATAGTATTCTCCTAATTAAATAATTTCAGTTTTAAAAAAAAACTTTGATTGTGTGTCTTTGTTAAAAGCTTTGTATTGCATTTCATTCTATACTTTTAAAAATGTCTCTCAGCATTTTGAAAAAAAAAAAATTAAAGAAAAAGTGTGGCTCTAAAAAAGTTTTGTACAAAGTTTTCATAATTAACGAAAAAAGATTAATTATGTTCATTTACGATCGAATTCATTTTTTGTTCTGATAATGCATGGCAACCCAATAAGACTTTATTTCCGATGTAAGGTTACCATATTGGTGACCTCAGCAATTAATTTTGGCTAAGATTTCTGTGTTATGCAAACATTTTAAGTGGAAAAATGGTTTGATCCAAAAACGTATCAAACAGAAAATCAAATTACGAAGAAAGCGATTCTCAAGCGTCACAATCGTCGTACAGTTCTTTATAATTTAAAAATCTGCGTATTTCACGCAATTTTTTCTTGAATTACTGTTCAAGAGTCAATGATTATAATGCATCATTCTATTGATAAAATTTTTTAATTAATTAATTAATAATTTTTGCACGAATTCACTATAAAACAAGCAAATATTTTTGAAAAATATTGAACTTCAATTTATTGGTAGCTAAGACAACAGCCTCCTAGTGGCTAATAAAAGTAATAACGAAATTTAGCGAATACGTGAAACCAGATTGATGTACAACAGTAGCAAAAGAATTTACGCAAGAATTTCATAAATGAATAATTAATTAAAAAATGCATGCGAGAGAGAGAAGCACATACCTGTGTGGTATCTCGATTGCGTGCAATATGATCAGATTCATTCAACAGATGTAACTCGAATTTAACGCAGAATATATCGAATATAATTTGAAATCATAATTTAAATTTCTTCACGTTGAGTGACATCTTATTCGATTTGTAAAGGAAAATCTCACGTAGATGTATTCGTCAAAATAAAATATTGCGGAACTAATATATTATTTTAGTGTAATTAGTAACTGATTTTTTGATTGAATAAGCGTAATGTAAATTAAAAGTTTTAAACGTTTTATAAGCATTCATCAAAGTTTTAATATAAGCAGTTTGTATTCTCATACAAAAATTCTTCAATGTATAAGTGTGTTTTTATCGTCTGCTTTCAATTTAATTATTTTTCTGAATATTATTCATCTAAAGTTACGATAATCGTCTGCTATTATTAATTCCGATTTTAGAATTGAAATCTTTCAAAGATATATAAAATACTGGATTATTAGAATAATTAATATTACTAATTCTGTGTGATCTTAAAGATGGCATTGTTCTTATTTGTATAAATGCGAAAATATATTTGCATTCGGAAGGATTATTACATTTGATTGAGCTTCGTATTTATTCGAATTACAATTTATTATGCTTATATGATTAGATTAATTAAAAGAAAAACATGTTGGAACAACATAACGATTTATTGCAAAAAATCCTGAGAATATTGAACCACATTTAAGTGACAAAAATATCATCTGTTCTCGCAAAGTGACATTTTACACATGATATCACATCTTGCGAGGAATATGATATCGAATAAAATTTAAAGTTCAAAAGCTCCAGTTATTTTGTATAATTCTTTAAAACAAAGAAATCTCGATTTCACAATAGGCTAAATTCATCACTGTAACACGATAAATGTAATCTTGATCTTACACATGTATGCCTTCTTGTACTTGTAAAATCCAGATACAGTTTCAAATTTGATAGTTGGGCAAACATGTTAAAGTATTAATATTTTTTCAAAATAAAACAATTGTTATTTTATTTATGTGTGTGCCTAATTATCAACAAATATGTACTTTTTAAAAGAAATCTTCTATAAAACTCGAAAGATGGTAATAATGAGACGATAGAACTGATTTAATGAATGATTAAATTAATCATGCGACTATGACATCCAATAAGTTTTTATATGAATGGCTAGAAACACGTGATTGCATCTATCATGTGACGATGATGTCATATTAATTTAGCTCATTATGAGATCATGTCAACCCTACTCTCTCATTAGCACATAGAAAGAAAAAAAATCTTAGATATTCTTCAAGTTTCTAATGAAAGTATACCAAGAAATTGCCTTTACTAAAATGTATAAAAAAGAAAAATCTGGCTTAAGAATGAAATGCAATATTTCCTGTATTTATAAAGTTTTTTTAAACTGAGTTTTTTAACCAAGAGAACGTTTGTGGTTATGTTTATATGGATTAAATTTTTAATAAGATTTTTATTATTAGTTTAGAGATTCATTATGTTCTTTAAATTAATAGATCGATTTTGAGCAATCGTTTCGCAGTGGTTAAAAAAGATTGAGTATGCATTAAATGAATTTGAATACATGCATAAATAAAACACATCCAATTCAACAACAAACACATAAAACTTATATATTGTAACATAAAATTGTGCGTTGATTTTACTTCAAAATATGCACACAAAATAAACGGAGGTGAAATTCCATAATTGACACTCTTCTCAAAAGTAGTTGGAATTCTAAACACTGAGAAATGATCTGTAGTTATGTAAAAAGATTATGAAACGACTAGATCGGCTACTGTGAAGTGGTTTTCGTTTTCTTTTTCTTCCGGAAAATTCGAAATAACGAATACAAAACTATTTCGAAATTGAGGAAATGCATTTATACACTGAAACTATCTGATGTTTTTTTCTTTGGGATTGAGGATAAAAAAGAACAGCATTTTTTTATATATATATAAGTCGTGATTCTAACAGTTTTTTTCCCCTTGTGCAGAATCCGAAAAGTTTCTTCTTTTTTTTTCTTGCATTAAAATATGAAATTCAAAGACGATGAGAATTTGTTCGAAGAATATCGAATGGATTATACATAACAGCAATTAGCCATTGTTGAACGACTGTAGAACAGTGTCGAAGCTTCTTAAGGGAAGTCTTTCCACACATTAAACAGTTCAGTTTGTAATGTTCGTGCACTGAATAGAGCTTGTGTTCATTATTTATACTTCTGTACAATATAAGCTCTGGCACTCTGTGTTCATATAAGTTGATATTTGATCATTCGAATTAGTTAACACGCACAACACCGTGGAAGAAATTTCAAAACAAAAGCTTTTAATTATCTTGCTTCAATAAGAAAGGCTTAGCGAATACATATTTAAAATTAAAGAATCAAGAAATTTTTGTTGAGGTGGATGGTAAAGTTATATAAACACAAAAAACAGATATCTGAAGATTGGTTTTCGTTATTCTTTAAAGATTTTTAAGAAGTTAAGCCTAAATTTCGAAGAGTAGAGAATGTAATTTTTAAACTTGCTTTGCATTTTATTTTCTCGTTGTTTCTTGTAAACTCTTTTAAAATGACTCAAGATCATGAACTCATTTCGAAAAAAATTCCCAGAAGATTTTAAAAATTAATCATCAAAAGTTCTTAAGAAAAGAACGGACTTCAGCAATAGCACAGAACTTTTTAAATTGAATCGAATGTGAATTATTCCATTAAGTTCTGTAATAAATTATCAAATATTATAAGTTTTCTAAATTATACACATCTCTTCATTGCTGCAAATTATTCTTTTCAAATTCTTTTATGCATACAAAAAAATAAATAAATAAATAAAATGATGGAATTTTTTTTAATACTGCTATAAATTATAAATAATTCACAATAGATTATAAATAATTAATAGTACCTAAGGGAAAGTATACAGTTTTCCCTATATATTTAAAATGAAATTCCTTAAATAGTGTAAAAACAAGGTTTTTAAAAAATTCTTGATAATGAATAATCAAAAAAGAGCAATAGGTCATATGGTACATCGAGTTGTGAAAAAATGACTTCAAATAGCTTTCTTTTTAAATACTATATAACATAAATTAATATGCAAGTTAAAATTAGAAAAATTTGATTTATTTTATTCAGTTCTACTTTATGCAGGACACGATATTTTGAAATAAATTATATTCAAATTGTAATTTATGAAATTCATTAGATTTGTTTCTCATCATGATTCAGAAAAAAATAGATAAATATTTCTGGTAAAATTCATTAATATTAATTTTACTTGCATAAATATATTTTTTTTTCAAAATGCGAAATCCAATTTTCTAAAAAAGAATTGACAAGACAATTGTGTTGTTATAAATTAGTGATTAATATTTTTCTTAATGTTTTAAGGGTATGAATCTTAATTTCGAAAGTATTGAACAAGCTCAAATATTTTTTTAATTCCTATTTCAAGAAACAAAATTCATTTGAAAATAAGAATATATTTGTTATTAAAAAATGAGTGTCGCTTTAAAAAGCACTGACAGATTATGAACATCTTTTGAACATATACACCCGACTTGAAATACAATTTAAATATTATTTGTACACAATTCAAAAGCATAAATTAATCAAAACAGTTTTACTGGCCATTTTAATGAGAAGTTTTGTAATATCCAATAAATATTACTAAAAGAAAATTTGCAGCAAGAATGAAAGGTCCTTTTCTTGTTCAATGACAATAATTATAATAAGGTAACACACATAAACATTCTCCATGCCCTTCGACAACAACATATAATGATAAATTCTGTGGTTCTGGTAAGAAATATGTGTGTTAATAATAATAATAATAATAAACATTCGAATCGGATTTGTTTTTTTAAATCTGTCATCCACTGGACACTGTTAAGGAACAAAAGACACCAACCCTAAGTGCATGGATTCCAAGCAAACGATTTCATACTGAGCCGTAACTTCGAATCAGCCTCGTGCTGCGTACAATAAAGACAAAACTTTTTGCTTAACCAACTTGATCCGCATGGAACGATAACACTTCGTTCCACAGCAACGTGCAACATTTCTAGTTCGGTTCATTCATCAGGAACTTTTATTACGATGCTTTCATACTCTGATTTCTTCCAACCGTTCGGCAGTTGGGCGTGTTAAGACGACCTCTGTCCCTTGGATTAAAACGTATATGAAACTCCAGCACCTTTGCGACTCAAAATAAGGTTCGCTGAATGGAAAAAAACACTTGTCGTCCTGTCATTACGTCTGGTATTGTAGCATGGGCGCTGCCGAGAGGTTGGGATGGGGTGTAGTGTTCATCCTTAGCGCGGGGAAGCTCTTGTTGTACCAGTCTTCGTCTGCGTCTTGTCTCATGGCCGCCGCCATGTTGGGGTTGGCGTGGCCCATGGAAAAGGGCTGCGCCGCCATGGGCGGGTAGCTGGAGGCCATGGGCTGGTACCGGCCGCCCATACTGTTCATGGCGTTTGGGGGTGGGTACTGGTAACCCCTAGAAGCCACGGTAGCGGTTGGGTAGATGTTGCGCATCATGGCGCCGTTGCAGGTGGGGAGCACAGAGGGCGCTGCGAGTGCCTTCTGTAACTGCTTTTCCTGCTTCCGGTACTTGGCTCGCCGGTTCTGGAACCAGACCTGGAAAAAGAAGGATTTTGCATCAGTGTTATATCTTTCAAGAATTATCTTCGGTCATTGTAAAGAAAAAAGGACTAAGAACTTGGAAGATTTCATATTTAAGAAATGCGGCTAGGCAGTAATTGTTACATTTTAATTCAACTAGCGTTATTGTTAAGAATTAACTTTATCATGTTCCCTTTATTTCTGTTGGAATACTTTTTTGCTGTTTGAATTATGTTTCACGTATTGTTTTATTGTACTGTGATGACAAATGAATTTTTCACTTTGAAAACTAAAGTGAAAGATTATGCATTTATGTAAAGTTTGCTACTGTAAAAAAATGTTTCTGTTTTTGTAAACTTTAAAAAATAAACGCATTACATAAAATTTACTACTATTACTATTGTTCGTTAATTTTAGGTAAATATACAACTATTATCGTTTTAACAAAATTTGATATAGGAAGGAATCTCTTACTTTTTTTTAGAAATCACACGTTTCAATCAAGTCGAATACACAGAATGTGCTACTTTCGAGAAACCAATTAACAGTACTAAGTCAAGTATTCCTGTATACAGATCTATCAAACTTTAAGATCCTTAATCAGAAGCTCATAGACATTTTGACAAATAATTTTCAACAAATAACTTAAGCCATGTTCTATTGTATAAACCAGTGATTTCCAAACTTTTTTAACCCATGAACCCCTTTTTATTGTCAAAACTTACTCACGAACCCCTTTTTATTGTCAAAACTTAATCACGAACCCCTTTTTAAAATCAAAACTTGCTGACGGACCCCCTTTTTATAGTTAAAATTTGCCCATGGAGCCTTTTTTAAAGTCAAAACTTGGGAAAGTTTTGACTAAAAAGAGGTCCAAGGGCAAGTTAGCGAAAAAAGCTACATAAATGCATAGTATAAAAATTACAAATTAAAAAAAAACATTTTGTCGAAGAATTTTTTTGTTAAAATTATAACTTTTGCTTAAAATTTAAAAAAAAACTAATAACTTCGATGAACTTGATGAGCTGTGTTATGAGTGCATTTATGTTCGTCTCAGTGTTTGCGATTACCAACCGCAAATCCTCAGAAGCAGTCGGTTTCTTTTTTTTTTTTGTAATGAGGTTTTTTATGGCATTGAATCCACGTTCTACCAAAGTCAACAACTTCTGTACAATAACCCATCATGCAGGATATGCAATCGGGATCTGTTTTTGTAACCAGAATTGGTGGTGTCCTTGTTCAAACACACACACACACACACATTGGCTTAAATGCCTCATTAGTTGATATTTCAATAAAATGATTCTGTATTAGTATAAATTCATTTGTGTTTGGAATTTGAGTTAGCCCACGCACAAAAAGTGTTCAACACCCAGCCGGAGACACCCAAAAGTGAATAATTATTATTTATTTAAATTTCCATAAAAATAAAAATGAATCCAAATGTTTTTATTTTTATTAAACCTTGCGCAGACCCCCTGATGTTGTTCAGGGACCTTCAAATCAATTTAATTTTTCACGGACACCCTGAATAATATCGGGGACCCCTGGGGGCTCATAGGGAACCACTGGTATAAACCAGACACTTCCACAAAACGTTCTACGTACTAAATAGATTTCTTTATTCGAATCATTAATTTTGCACACTAGAGAAGGTTAACATAAGTAAATAATTAACTCAATAAAAATAGGAAGTAAATTGAAACAGATATTCAATAGATTATAAAATTAAATCTAAGCCTAAAATGGATATATTCCAGATTCAATCCGCGCCAAGTATAATTATCATTTGTGATATTTCCATTATAAAGGAAAGCCTGGTTCCTATTCCCATCTCACAACAGTAATCTCCCCCCCCCCCAACTTGCATCTAAAAATATCATTATATACAAAACATGAAAATGAAGTTCATTTCTGCTTTTAGCATGTTTGAAGAAAGAACCATGAAAAATGAATGGGAGATGATGGAAAATCAATAGAGAGAGAGAGAACACAAGAAATCTACTGAAGAAGTAAACTACTGTTGCAAATTTGCGTGGGAAAAGCAGCTGGCAACTCCAATTAATTGAATAATAACAAACTTATAAATGGACAAGGACGAACAAATGACTATACGAAGACAAATCGATGTATATACACAAAGAAATATTAAGACAGATTATTTACATTAATGGGAATCGTTACAAACAAGCTTTACAGCGCTCCAGAATTTCTCTCTAGAACAGTTCCACAAGCAGGAAATCAGACAAGTAAAGTCTCTCTCTGTCTGACTGCAGACAACGCTCAAATAGATTCTAATTTCGACTGTCCTACTTCTGAACTCAGAGGTCCCTTATAAATCATAACGGAAATTTCCAGACGAGTCGATTCCAGAGAGTTCTCCTTGGTTCCTTGGCGATATAATTTTTCACCGATTTTGTCGCTAAGGCTGATAAAGTCGCCAATCCAGTAACTTTGTTCACGTCTTCTAGGGTTGCCATAATTTTATTCAAATTAATGCTGGAAAGAGTAATTTTCCTGTAAAACTTTTTTTCTCACAAGCAATGTATAATTGCAGCGAAAACAACATATTTGGTGTGTTTCAATACAAACTATACAACATGTGTCTGTGTGTTATTGTATTTATTACTGTGTTAATCATAGAACATAGCTATTCACAATACTTGTGTGAAGTCGTCAAAGTGGTGGTCTGCGAGAAAATTTCGCTGGTCCCCAGAAAATGTGGAATATATTTACTCATCACGTTAAGCTATGTTTTAAGATGCATTGAAGCATAATTCGATTCATAACAATAGTTTAACATTTAAAAAATCCTATTAGTGTTCCGCAGCATTTACATTATGAATTTACTGGTCCGTGAGATCAAAAAGTTCGGCGACCGCTGCACTATACAATCAAAATAAAAGCCAAGTCAACATAGCGACAACGATAATGCATTTCATTCCTTAACAAATTACATTAAATTGAGCGTTATGGAATATTATGTTAATAATATTGGTGGTATTATTTTTTTCATTAAAGAATGCCAATTTTATTCAAGATAAATGACATCAAATATTAAATTATTAAAACAGTTAAATTTTTCTATACATTAAATAAAATCGCCTATATATTTGTATATTACTTTTAAAGTGATAAAGAACTACACATGTATTTAAGCTTCATATTTTTATAATATTAGTTGCTTTTTATATTTATTTTTTTCATTAGACATGTATATAAATCACATAAATGAGTAAAGGAAAGGATCGGCTAAAATGTAAAATAACTTTTAGAAAGGGTCTTCAACTCATTGTTAAGGGGTTTCATGGAATAAAAAAAACCAAGATCTCTTGAGGCAAAACTCTTCCCCGTAAGTTTAATCAGTCATTGATTTGGGATTGGATACGACTAGGGATTGCAATACCGGCATACCGGGATGCCGAATACCGGTATTTTGAGCCATTTGTACAATTTTGTAATACCGGTATTCACAACTTTAAATACCGTTTTTTCGGTATTTCCTAGAAAGTTTTTAAACATCGCCAACATAGCAAAATAGTGTACGTTTTTGTTTTTATGTCTCTCTAACGGGCGAAATTAAATAGACTGGGAATATAAAGTTACATTGTACAATCAAGAGAAGTGATAAAATAAGTGAACCATCCAAGGAAGCGGGCCAAAACTATCCTATTAAAGCTCAGACTGATACTGCACACGCGCAGGTCGTAGCCCGAAATTAGTATCTGTAAAAACAAGGTTGTAGTTGTGAAGAAAGTGCGTATTATTTCGATATTTTTTAAATTGGTGAGTTTGTTATTCACGTTGTATTTGCAATCATTCTTTACGGTTCAAAATATTTGTCAGATTCATTTTTATATAATCATAAATAATAACCCATAATAATGAACAAGAATAACAATTAATGCATTATGTTTTTAAGATCACATTTAAATTTTTTTTTCATCCACAGACTGAATAGTAATATTTACATTTTTTTGCGATTTAAATAAATTACTTTTCTTTTTTGTTCCTTAACTTTTTTGTTATTTTATATATATAAACTATTATAATTTATAAGTTACAAATTATTTTTTGCGATATTTATACTGTCTAAAAAATTAGCAAATAAAAAAAACACCTGACTTTTCTTTATTCTTCTAAAATTTCTAGTACTGGTATTAAAACCGGTATCCCGGTATTAAGATCTAAAAAATACCGACTACCGCTATTGAAATTTTGATCCTATATTGCAATCCGTAGATACGACATACACAAAACTAGATTATTTAAATTTATTTCGCTGAGAAAATTTCTTCATGTAAATAAATCACAAATATTCTCGACAAAGATTTTAAAAAAATAATAATAAGTTTTTTTTAAAAAAAATCGGCAATTAGTAATAGAGATATCAATAACCACATTTCAGCATTTGATAAAAAATTAAGTATTCACATATTTTCTTAACAGTTAAGTTTCATAAAAGTCCTATTAAATTCAGAACTGTTACAAATGAGTTCAATACATAAGTATGAAAAAAAATGCTGCAAGCAATCATACAGGTTATAGTAAATAACCCCACTGTTATAACTAAAAAATAACAAAGAAATTATAGATTACATGGATAGAATATATATATATATATATTTGTTCTATCTATAATTTTAATCTTTGAGATCTTTCAAATTTTATTGATATAATTAAAATACTATTATAATTTTATAAAAGTAATGTACTTAAAAATGGCATAAATTATGATAGTTTACTCATTGCTCTATTTCTGCAAGAAAAATTCTTATACAACTCATAATGGTAGTTACTAACAGCATGTTAAGGTATCCGACTACGTTCGGAGACATTTTTTAATTTTCTAAAAATCCCTAAAATTTTTGCATTTTTAATTTCATTTTTATGCACTATAATAAAAAATACAGTTAGAAATAATATACATACATAACAATTTACAAAAATTTTAACTTTTAAAGAAATTTTAGTTAAATTTTGAATTTTTTTCAAATGCTCTATTTTTAAAAATAATTTATATTTTACAAAAAAAAAATGCTGCAGCACATTTTTTAAACATATGTCTAGAGGCTGGACTAAAAGTTTTAAATTATTTCTTTTGAATCAAAAGTTAGAGCTAATCGAAGCTACGAACTATAAATTTCATTTATATTTTCGATACTTTTATAAGGAAATCAACCATAAAATCACTACAAATTGTTCAATTTCTTAGCTTTTAGTCCAGCCTCTAGGTAATACTATTAATAACATTTGTGTAAAATTTCATGCAAGTATCTCTACTGGTTATTTAGATATCACATTTGAAATACCAAGAAATTTACAAAAACAGTTTTGAGAAAAATGAATTTAAACTTTAGAAATGCAATTTTAAAATAAACTATTACTAGTACATACTTAAAACTCTCCTGATTTATATAGCACACCTTCAGACTTTGATATTTTATTAAATTTTTTCTTTCTTTGGGCCCTACTTTTTTTCTGGCTGATTTCGAACGAGGTAAAGAATGTCGTTTTGAGTCATTGACTCGAATGATGTCGAAAGATTTGTAGTTACACAAGGTATAGTAACCTGCATTTATGCCAAGGGCTTTCAATAACCCCAACAAACAATTGAAACCCTTATTAAAAATAATAACGTCAATATAAGCACCCAAAGAGAATGTTTTCAGCTCAATAAAAGTTTCCTTTGGAACAATTTGCCACAAACAGCCATTGAACGACTCATTTGCATTTTGGGTTTTACCGTGGAGACACTTCTGTAACAATTATTTATCACACAATTTCATGTACTCGGATTTAACTACATTTAAAATTTTTGCAAAAAGACCTGCACTTTTTTCTAAAAATCGTTTGCCGGTTGCTTTTGAGTGCTGGTATGCACACCAACTATCCGCTCCGATTGGACACTGTCCATGCATGGGTTTTTCACGGCTTGAGCAACAGCGAAAAAATGCCTCTATGGTAGCACTTTGCATTGCCTCGATGTTATGAGTATTACTTCTAATGGCAATGCCATAGTAGTTTTGGATTTTATCGATCATAACATCAATGAGTTTTCCTTTCCCACCGAGGCTTTTCTGGGTTTTTTTAAGCTTTCTTAGCCGGCTACCTACTCTTTTTTGGATGTGTCCTATACACTCATATTTGGTGACACTATTGATACCGTACATATCTTTCATTGCAAGGTATCCTTGGGTCACCATCACCATAAAAATGAACGTATTTCAGATTTCTCGTGGTACAAGAACGCTCGAAGATTCTGTACTCACCGACGGATTCCATGCTTGAAGCAGATACAAGATGATTGCAAGAACATGTATGTAGAACTGGACTCTTAGAGTTCTTCAATGTATTGTAAATTCTGCAAAATTTTGACATGATCTCCAAACCTAAAAGCTTCCCAGTGTCAATGGATAATGCTGCAACACAACCATTCAGGGATGAATGACCACGTCTTTGCCAAGTACCATCAACAGATACTCCACATTTTGCAACTGCCGTGTTGGAACATTTTTTGAAGTTTCTCACTTCTAAAGCAACGTCATTCATGGCATCTTTAGCTGTTGATGTAACTGCAGCCAAGAGCTTTTTCTCACATAGTCTGTAAAAACGAATATCCTCTTCCAATTACTCGCATTCCACAAACAAATTGCAAATTTATGGCACTTTGCTTAACTTCTCAGTAGATGAAAAAGGGAGTATGAAATAACATTTGGAGCATTTTACTGCTACATTGGAAGCCAATCCAAACACAGAATCTTCATACATATACATATTACTTTCGAAACATTCTGGGAAGCACAAACTGGCAAATACATTTGCCAAAATATTTGAGTCAAATATTCTGTTACCTTTTAATGTTCCATTTAAACATTCGTTGTTCTGAGAAGAGTCTTTCAAGTAATTCAGTTTCAGTTCGCTACAAGTCTGAACATTTTCACTTTGCTTTGGGTTAGTAAATCTGTTACCAGCAAATTTTCTTCTTCGGGAAACTGACTTAACTCGTTGGTTACCCATTATAATCAGGTAAAACAAAATCGGAATATCACAGAACAATAAAAAAAAAAAATTCAATTAAAGCGAAAAAGTTAAGTTTTTAAGAAGAAATGCAAGAATAAATTTCTAAGGCCTAAACCAAAATAAAAACAAGTGAGGTCATAAGAAACAGATGTTGCCAATCGCATAAGTCAAAATAAAAGATTGAAATTGTTGCCAATCAATGAAATAGCTTTAAAAATTCTTAGATATTGTTTTTAAATTTATAATGTGATGAAACTGAAAAAACTAGCGGTAAAAAGAATGTTTAGAAATCAACTTCCGGTTTCAATTTCACTGCTTCCGGTTTCTTTTGATAGCGGTAATAATATTTTAAACACCTGTAACTTTTTTTCTAATTATTGCACAGACAAAACAAAAACAGATTTAGAAAGATAATTGTTTGAATTTTCAAAAGATAAAATAAAAAGAAAATGTGATTTTTGACCAAAAATGACGTTTTCAACGTAGTCGGATACCTTAAAGGCTTACCGCTGTAGCGAACTTTAGCTCCGTTCTGAAACTCTAGGTGGCAACGCGGACTGATCCGAAGCACTGCGCATGCGTGAGTGCGACGCCAGAGTCAGTCAGTGATTACTTTTCAACGAGAGCGGTAGATTTTTGTGCTCCATCCGCGAGCGTAGTGTGAAGATTTGGAGAGAGTGAATTCCTCTAGACGAGAGAGAGAGTATTTTTTTGGTTGGATGCCACACCGACTTACTTTATTTCTCTACAAATGTCATAACTCGGATTAATTATGATTTGTACTTAAAACGTGTAAATACTGTACATTTTTTCCTGTATGAGAACTGTCCTGTGTGTTTAAAAATAAACCCTCAAAATACCAATCAAGTTTCCTCACTTGCATGGCTAGGACATAACACCGCTAGGTGTATCAGCAAGTAATTGAATATTTAACTTATATTGACACCTTTATGTACATAACTACATAGACAGTGACATTATATGATTTATGTCGATATACTGATGATTTTTATCTTTTTTAGAAAAAAATACTTTAAACCTAACATAAATTTTTAACCAGACTATCTTAATTTGATTCTGACAAACGGTAGCGTTGATAATGCTAAATTTTTCGCTGCAATAGATATTAAACAGTAATTAAAAGAGACGAAATATGCATTGATTTTTGGGACAAGAAAGCAGTTTTTAACTTCAATATTATTTAAATGCCACATTTGAATATTAATATGCATATTTCAATATACAGAAACTTATAATATAAATTATATTCAAAGTAACATATATATATATATACAAAGCAAAGGTATTCATATAGTTGACTGCTTCTAAATTTTTACTTTATGTATATGAAAAACCTTGTGGCAAGTTCTTGAATTTATGTTTGCTCATTGAAAGTAGGTTTTTTTTACTGGTTCCCCTTATACAATAGTAGTTCATTTGAATTTAATTCTTTAATGGATTAATGTATTGGCACTACACTTGCAAATTTCAGGCTTAAGTTTTTTTTTTCAATCATGGCTTATTTTCTTTGATTTTTTCTCGTACTATTATGTATAAATATTTTTCTGAAGGGAAAGGTTGGGATCCCACAAGGCAAGCTTAACCCTACTTCATTGCCCTAAGTCGGTGACAGCTTTTGAAAACAATAATTTCCCATTTTAGTCAATTGGTTATATATATATATATATATTGGTTTGTTGTTCTTGGTTTTAGGTATTAGAATTTTCCTTTTTCAGTTATGTAGGATATTTAATATGACTATCAATTTTTAAATTTATTTTTATTATTCTGATTATATATATATATAGAGAGAGAGAGAATTGTATAATAAATATTGAATATTGAATAAAGCATGGAGCTATTAAAGAACCTTTTGAGATCAAGTTAACTAAAAAGTATTTCTAATACGATGTTACCACCTGCACGCTTCTAGTAAAAAGTCATTAAAAAAATTAGTTTTCTTCTTACCGGTATCTAACAATTTTTCCAAGAACTGCATGAATTTTTGCTATTAAAGACTGAATAAAGTTCACTTTACTAACAAATGCTATCTTCGGAATGTGTTCAAATTAGTATACATGGTAGTAAAATTTTATGAAATATGCGTTTTTAAGTACATTTAATAAAATTTTCTCGCATGGGGTCTTATTAAATTAAAGGTAAATTACAGAAGCTTTTAGCAGTAAAGGGCTACTCGCCAATGCTCTAAAAGATTTTAGTTACTTTGTATTATTGATAAAAGTATGTATACATAAAAAGTTGATTGGAGGAAGCTTTAAAGGATAAAATTAGTAAATGCATTTCAATGCCCCAAATAATTTTCGATTTTTCTATAATTTTCGCTACTAACTTCTAAAAATAAATATTTAAACTTGGAAGACAACTAAAATTGAACATTTTTTACATCTTTCATGAAAAACTGATCTTCACATCAATAGGTGAATATTATCTAATATATGCGAAGCTAATGATTTAATGTAAGCCCAGTGTCTGAGTGTTAGTGCATCGCGCTTCCACACCACAGGTTCGAGGTTCAAACCCCGGGCTGGGCAAGGTCGACTCATCCTTTCAGTGGGTCGATAAAAGAGCACCACGCTTGCTTTGTAACTTAACACTGGAGGTTTAGCGTCAGACTGACCACCTGTGATCAGAACACATCTGCACCTCAGATCCCAAGGTTACGTATACTAATATGGGCACAGTAGGCGTTGGCTCTCATGGGCTGTTGCGCTACTGAGTTAAATTGATGATTTAATATTAAGGGGCTAAGCATATACAGTCGGACCTCTATTTTATGAAACTCTATTGTACGAATTTCTCTATTTTGTGAATTCTTTCCTGGAAACAAGAACAACAAAGAAAATTTTTATTTTAGTTACTTTTTATTAAATAATTACAATTATTATATATATATATATATACACATGTGACAGAATGACAATACTGTGTCAAAATAGAAAGATTTTCTTTGCAATTTTCTATTTTTTCTTTCTATATAGGATTCTGCACTATTATTTTTGTGTTTGTTACTATTTATTCATTCATTAAATTTAATTATTCTAATAAAATAGTATAGTAAAAAGAAATCACATTCTTAGAAATTATTCCATTTCAGGTGGGATTTGATCCCACGACTTTTGGATTGGAAGTCCAACGCGCTACCCATTGAGCTACAGGGACTCAACGAGCGTTTTCTTTTTTGTATATGGTGTTGGACTATTATTTTTGTTCTTTACTAATTGTTCATTAATTGAAGAGTTAATATTTGAAAAAATGTATTAACATCAAGTGTCATCCCCTACAACAGTGCTTCTCAAACTTTCAATATTTGCGACCCAATATTCAATCATAATTTTCGTCTCCCCCCCATACAATAGTAATGTATTGAATTAAATAATACTATTCTTTGATGCTAAAACTACAATACGACTTTAGCCTCTTTTAGGTGCAACCGGTGTATATAAACGTTTCGCTCAGCCAAAGTGTTATTTTTCTTGGACGTATATATACGTCTTTCCGAAGTACGATCTTTTCTGTGCAGTACTTTTCATAAAATTATTCAGAAGGCTTTGGAATGCAATAAGAGAACTTTGACAGTGTTTGCGAAAAATTTACTTATTTCAGATTATTTTTGATTATTTTTATATTACTTTCCTCTCCCCCTCCCCCCAATATATCACCTACGTGCGCCTGTGTGGAAAATGATGGTGCTGGGTAGCGTAACTTTTAATCGGTAGTGAAGGAATCCATTATAAACCGTACAAATTATCAAGATAAGTGTTAATTTTTGTATATAATCTTATATATTGTTACGTAGATACGAGGATTCGGGGATTTTATGCAAAACAATCACAAAGCAACTAAACAGTTTTTTAAGAGCGATGCGAATTTTTTATCAAAACTCCAATCCTTTAAATACAGGATTCAGCAGCAATATTTACAGAGTAAATCTCCGAAGGTCTTCACACCTTCAAAAGCACTCAAACACAATTGCCAGTGTTTAAAATACACGTATATAGCAGATTATTCACAAGCACAGTCGAACTAATCGCTTTTCAAAACAATGTTCACTCTTCACTGATTGAAATCAAGACTCACCACCGTCCCGGAGATCATCTTATTTATAGGCGCCACAGAAACTTCCAGAAATATAACCGCTCGTGTCATTGAACGTGACACTAGTGGAAAGATCCACTACTTTCTAGAAGATTTCAGAGGGTTTTGAACTCGCCAATGACGCCAAAATGGTCGCCAAAGTCGCCAAATTGGCCACCAATTTGGTCGCCAAAAATGATGCCAACTTGGCTCTACCGCCAAGATTTCGCCAAGTTCTCATTGAATCACCATTGTAACTTAAAGGGCGGCATTGCTTGTGAATAGCACAATTTTAACATGAAATAAATATAACAGAGTAATATAAATGCATTAAACACTCAAATACAAATTATTTTCACTATATACACAAAATTCGTAACAATATGATAAGCCCATGGGGTTACTAGTAATTATTAAACTTGTTCTTAACTTAGTATTGTTAAATTATTCATAAAATACCTTGCGCAATACTGATGCACATTTATAAGTGTATTATATCAGTATAAATACATATTTTATTTTTTATTATGGCAAAATGTATTTTGTTTATTTACTTTCAGTAAACTAATGTTTGAAAAATAATCTTTTATTTTCAACTTTTCAATATGCTCGCCTCCTCCTCGTAGAGTTATCCCCCCCCCCCGTGGGGGGGGGGGCCCCCCCGTTGTAAAAAGGGGGCCCGGCAAGTTTAAAAAAATGTATTTAAAGTTGATTGGAGAAAAAAAAAAAAAATTTTTTTAACTATTAAAAAATTCAACACAAAAAAAGACATATATATATATATATATATATACATTTAAGGAGAGTGAACTAATAGTAGGATTTGAAAAAAGCGCATAGAAAATAAAAAAATACTTTAAAGATTCCCATTTATTGTTTTAAGATTTCATTCCATAAATGCTTTCAAAAACTTTTTCACTTAATAAAACTTTTAATTTTAGAAAATTACTTAGTAAACATACTTTCATCGTTGCATTATTTTTTCTTCCTCCAAATCCGTTTTCGTCATTTCAAATCCTTAAAAAACTATTCCTTTTTTTTTAAAAAAAATAACAACAACCTTTAGGTATAATCAATAATCTTCAATCTTCGAAACACTATCTTTCACTTTTTCCAATTGACTTTCAATTGGTTTGAAGTCACATAATCTCTTACTTTTAGGCTCAACTTTTTCCCATTTGAGGAACTTCTTCATTTTCCCCTCTGTTAAAAGAGCATTTCTTCCCCATCAGGATCCAATATCCAACTTCTTTTTAGTCCTTAAGCAGGGAGTGAGAGAATGATTGCTTGATCCTTTTAGAGACAACATTAAATGTCTGTTCGATGGATAATGCAACTTAAGGAGACACTATTTTGTTTCACCTTTTATCGATGAAAAGTTTCACTGTACAAAGAAAAAAAAAAGCGGGCTTATCTCTCAATTCCTTTCAAATGTTTTTTTCTGCCAATTTAGACTGAAAAGTGACGAGAACTTCTTTTTTCTCCTTCAAATTCTTCTAAGTGGGTTTGTTTTGTGATATCACCAATTTGTTAATAGATTGCTTTAAAAATATTTTAATCGATGTCATCCATTGAAATAATAATTTAGTATTTTTTGTCAATGTGCGGCAACAAGATATTTTTCTGAAGGCGACATATTATCCTAAAAATGACAAAATATCTAGTTTTTTATTATCTCACTAGCTGCATGGCCCGGCGTTGAACGGGCTTTTTCCGAGTACATAACTTTTTGCCAATGGACGTTTCCTCTTCCTCTCTCGATTTCATTACTTCACGGTTTGTGTGTGATTTCTATATCATGTCATTAAAATTCTCTGTTTCGAAATTTCTTCCAAATCTTTGTCCCGTTGGACGGGTCTGTTTCCTCTCCATTTAGACCGGCGTTGCACAGGCATTTTCTCAAGAGTATAATCTTATCCCAATGGAAATTTCCTTTTTCCCTCTCGATGCCAGGACTTCTAGGTGAGGGTGTATGAACGATGTGAGGGATCTCTATGCTTATGTCATTAAAATTATCTTCTCCGAAATGTCTTCAATTTTTTTTCCATTACAAACAGGTTTCTTTTCCCTCCGCTTAGACCGAAATTACACGGGCTTTTTTGTGTATAAAATCTTTTTCTCTTTTTTTTCCCAGTGATAAGATCTTTCTTTAAATTCTTATTTTTTCGATTTGTAACTTACAAAACTAATCTAGTTTTATCCACAAGAAAACGGACAATGTACGACTTTATTATTAAATAATTAATTTTGTAATGAATAAACATTAATTTATATATCCATTTTTATTAAATAATGAGTAAAAAAAATTATTACCATTAACTATTAAAATGACTGTTTATTTCTGGATGTTTGATTATTCAATTAAAATATGTAACTATAAAAAAGAAGTATGGGAGAGAAGACCTAAACATTTGTTTGCATTCACTGTTTAAAGAAAGATTTAAAATAAAAATAACAGTATCTGATAAAAACATTTCAGCATTTTCTTACATTTTTAAAGTTTTTCACTAAATTGCTCTTATAAAAATAAAGAAAACTATCAGTTGTGATGTATCAGAAAGTTTTAATTGCGTGACTTTTCTAAATCCGCTGCTGGCCACCGTAAATGCAACACCAAGAAAGACAAGAGATAGCACAACAAAATTTATTTTGTAGATAACATGTTGACCAAGTATCAAATGATTAAATTTATAGACTTCTGTGAAGTGTGATTCCTTCCAGAATCAGTAGCCAGAGTAGCCGCCATTGTTGGAGATCACCACTGCCACACGCCTCGGCATTGATTCAAA
>BMAV01027722.1:150099-161824 GCA_019973955.1 Trichonephila inaurata madagascariensis | reverse complement strand
CCCCCGCAAATAAGTCAGTGAGAGCTTGGCGCTAGTCTGTTTCATTGGTGAAGGATTTACCACGAAGATGATTGTACAGGGAATGGAAGAGGTGGTAATCTGATGGTGCAAGATCAGGTGGGTAAAAAGGATGCACAAAGTCTCCCAACCAAGCCACTGTATCGTATTCCTGGCCACCCGCGCGACATGCGGCCTCGCTTTATCATGTAATAACAGTAAACTTTTTCAGTTAACCAGTGCTGGCTCCTTCTGATGCAGTACCTGTTGCACATGTTCCAATTGCTGCGAATACAGGTCCGCAGAAACCGTTTGGCCCGTCGGTAGTCTCATAGTGAACCATTTGACGACAAGTCCACCAGACACAAAGCATAATCTTGCGTGGGTGCATAGGTGGTCTTGCGCTGTGTGGAACAGTATTCTGGGGGGACAACCAATGTTTGGAACGCTTGGGTGTGTCATACAGTATCCACTTCTCATCACTAGTCAGCACCCGATTGAATATGGATGCGCTACCGTGGCAAGAAAGCAACGATAAAAAAGGCGGCCAATCGTTGTTGCTTATGGACTTCCAACAGCGTGTGAGGAACCCACTTGTTCAGCCTGTACCGTCTTACCTAAGCGGTGCGGAGGAAGTCTAACCGTTGCATTGGAAGTGTTGAATTGTCTGGCAAGTTTACCACACGTTTGACAACTGTCCTCCTCAATGGCCACCTGCAGGGGTTCGTCATCCAAGGCCTGTGGTCGTCCTGTTCGAGCTCTATCACAGAGGGACAAATCTCCCGATCTGAATTTTTGAAACCAATGCCTTGCCGTACATTCATTGACAGCACTATCCCCAAGCGCTTGACATATTCGGCGACTTGATGCAGCGGCTGATAAGCTCACTTTGAAGTCGTAAAGTAAACAACCCCTAACGAGCTCCTTCGATACGTCCATTTCGCTTCGCTACTGTACGAGTTCCGATTCATGAATGTGAGCAGTGGACCTGCGTTTATAACAACTGATATTCCTACTCTCGACTGACGGTTTCTCAATCACGTCATACACGAATTTGCATTCTATGAGGTGCTCACGCGTCTTTTCTGTAACATGTCCTTTGGGTACTTTTGGGGCCAAGATTAATGCCAACTCTTTTCCAACCAAAACCCAAGAAATGAAACGCAAAGATAAAATGCAAATTAGATAGCTTTTAAATAACAGAAGTTTCAGTAAGTGAAATGGTAATTTGGGGAATGTTATGTGAGAGATTGTTACAATTGTGAAAGGACGGCCAACGGAGTTATCCCGAAGATAAAGCCATTAGGTCAAGGTGCATAGCATTGCACTTGCGTAAAGACGCCACTCCCTAGTATCGGAGCTACGATTAGATTAAGGTAGGATTGACTATTTAGTATTAAGACTTGTGTTATTATTGGAATTGAGATTGGGTGGGTTAGATATTGATAGTGGTCCGAGTAAGGTTAGTTCGGTATTACTTGTATTGTGTGTTTGTTCATCGTAGATTCTCACATATATAATCATTATCTAATCTGTTAAAGTTTTAAGTTCTAGTTCTTAATAAAGTTATATTAAGAGTATGGCTACTTCTCATTCTTTAGTTGACCCTACACCTCTAGCTCACGCAGATAATCTAAGAGAAGGTCACCCGAGAGGAGCCTTTTCACAATTCTTATTCTCACTACTTTCAATGGAAACGTGCAAACGGCAAGAACTTTTTTGTTTACCTTGTATTTATATAACTACAGTCGAACCTCCATCTTACGAACTCAATAACCTCTATATTGCGAATTTTTCTATATAGCGAACATTTTCCTGTAACCAAAAACACTTCACGATTTTCTTCGTAAAATATCCCCCCAATAGCGAAGTTCATTTTTTATATAACGAACATTTTCTTTTGTGTGATTCATTTTTTCCCCTCCCTATTTTTAAAGTATTTTTGGACATTTCAAGTTATTCACTCTTTTAACTCATTTTATGTTGGTCATAAATCTTGAACTGGTTTTTATTAGGTCCGAGAGCAATAGAATTGTGGGCGATATTAATGGCATCATCACGATTAAATAGGTATCTCAAAGCCAAACGGAAAGAAAGCCTTACTAAAATGAGGTTCTGGAAATGCTTAGAGAAAGAGTGACGTAGAAAAGGCTAGATCTGTGCAGAGCCACAACAAGGGGATTTTGCACCAAGACAACAACCCGGGGCACATTGTGCTCTCTATAAAATAGTTCTTGGCGTAAAAACGCATCTCGAGCATCCATCATATTAACCAATTCTCACTCCATAAGAATTCTATCTTTTCTTAAAGTGAAAAATGCATTGATTGGAATACATTTTCAGTCTGTAGAAGAGGTGGAGCCAAAAAAACGGCAGACTTACTGAAGATGGTAACACCTAATAAGCCGCAGCATAACTTTGAACGGTGGAAAACTTGTATGCTGTTATGTATTGATAGAGAAGAGGAGTATGTTGAAGGGTATTAAAAGGTATATGTACGTCGCTTTCAATAAAGCTTATTTTTAAGACTAGTCCGGTTATTTAATTGTCACAGTAGTATATCATTAAACAAATAAATTTAACTATTGGATTTTTATTAAGATAAATAGCCCCAGAATAACCCTAGAACGAGTCCGAGAATTTAAATAAGAAAACTATAATGGTGAAAATCTAATATTTATAGTAGTGTACATATTTAATACCCACCCAAACACTCAAGATTATTAAAAGTCTGTCTCTCATTGCTAAGACAATTTTTTGTGCTCAGTTATTATGGATTTCTAATCATTCGTTTTTCAAGTAACAAGGTGCTGACTACAGAACAGTCACCTATTTTTGTTCATGTCATTCTTCGTTTATGCTTTTACCAATAATGAAATCAATTTTCCAGAGTAATAACAATGAGAATTTATTTCAAAAAAAGGTTACTTGATTATTGTAAAAATTATGTGAAGTAACAAGTATTTTTATTAAATGGGCAGGTCACGTTATCAGAATGAACAAAGACAGTACCACTAAAAAAGTCTTCAGTGCTCAACCAATTGGCACACGTAGAAAGGGCAGTCCAAATCTTAGATGGAGTGATGGCCTAGAAAAAGATCTCATAGTTTTGAGAACTAAAAATTGGAGAACACTGGCAGGAAGAAGGCGGCTGACCTGTGGAAAAGGCTTCTTGAGAAGGCCAATGCCCACACCCTGGGCTGTCGAGCCATTATGAGATAATATTGGATTCTTCTAGAATTCGTTCAGTGATAATTAATTAGAATTTAATTATACTTCTGTTATACATAAACTATGTACAATAAACTTCAGGAGAATTGGAAAACTCTCTCTATATATATACTGACAATGTTAAATTGGCTGTTTTCGATGTACTTTTTCTCAAAATCTGTTTTATGTATATCCTTGAAATATTTCATACAATTAAAGTATATCTTTCTCATTATACTGAAATGAGCTTTTAGCTAATTTTGAATTTTTTAATAATTTATGAAATATTTTATCAAACATTGCGAAACTGGACCCATTTTTCACATAAGAATTTTGTAAAAAATAAATTTTTGAGTTTTTTTTTCAAAAAGCTGATTTTAGTATATATTAGCCATCATTATAAATATATCATAAAAAATTTACATAAATGTGGACAGTAGTTTCTCAGAAAAGGTACATCGAGCATCAAAATTTACATTTTAAAATAAATAGATTTTAATGTATACAGTGAGGTTTCTAATCGGCTAGGAAATAAAAAAATAAAAGGCTCAATTTACAATAAAAGATAAATGTTTTAGTTTATATCAGCCGTTCAACTTTGAAGCAAAAACGAAGTACTTTGTTTACATTTTTCGCCATTCAAATGGGCATGGTCCAGTTTCAACGATTATTTAAAAATAGTTTTTAACCCTTTGATGGTTATGAACGAGTTCAGCTCGCAATCGAATCATGCTTCATAATGCTCGCCAACGAGTTCCACTCGGGAGCAAGATTTCGACAGAAATGGTTAGAAACGAGCACTACTGGGGTTGTGAAATTTTTCCCCAATGCGCGCTGACGCGATCAGCTCGTTCGCCATTATTATTCTGCATTGATTATGTTACAAACGAATTCTACTCGGGAAATTTAGTTAGTTTTGCTGTCTACAGATGGCAGTACGGGTTCCATTAATTTCTTATCATAATGAAGGAAGAATTTTTTTTACCTTGTTTTTTTATGCGTATTTTGGCGCGTTTTTTAGGGTGTTTGTTAAGTAAAATGGCTCAAAAGCAAAAGTTAGATAATTATGATTGTGATACAGAAAGCTTATCAAGTTTTGAGTCTGTTGAAGACTTTGTTCCCAGTATATCAAGCTCAGAAGACGATTCAAAACGCATTTATTTAATCCTTTCAATTGAATATTTGTCTTACATTTATAATTAACTATTATTGTTTATATAATTGATTATAATCATTTATAATTTAATATTTAATAATTATCATTTATTAATTACTTTAAAGTACGTAAAAACTGTTATTTATGAACTACAAACATTTAAAGAAATTTTTATAACGCGTGAGGCCAGCTTTCTACGGCATCGCCAGAGAAGGGTAACATTTTCGCAAGAAAGGCGGGGAAAACAGCTGCCACTTTCAACTGCTGTTTACTCGTAATTCTGCGCGAATTAAGTAAACAAAAACTGCTCATTTCCCTATCATTCAAAGGGTTTAAGGACTTCTAATTACCCTAGAGGTTAAAGTAAGGTATTTTTAGAAAGGTTAAAATCTATACAATTTGAAAATGTAAAAATCTCAAATTGTCAAAAAAAAAATAAGATTTTAGCTTACCAACAACCTTTCAACAGCATTAGTTATATCTATCACCAAAAATATCACATGATTGTTTCATGTTCTTAAGAAACATCACTTCTAATTCGGATGTTGATGCAAAAAGCTCTTCTGTTACAATTTTTTCGAGTTCGAATTTTGTAATACTGTTGAAGCGAAGTTATATTTAAATAAACCACTGAAGTCATTGATGGTCTTAAAATTAATTCGGCGCTACAGTGAAAAACCATTGTTAAAGTTCATCAGTATTTTGCATTCTATTTCTTTTTTAATGAAGTTGATTCATGTGACGTCATAGTCACATGATAGTGAAAGCCACGCGATTTTAGCCAATCAATTCAAAAACACATGTGACGTCATAGTCACACGATAAAAACTAACTTGTGTTTCCAACTAATCAGTTCACGCGCTCCGGTGTTGCCAAGTTTTGCTCTTTGCAGAAACTTTCTCTTAAAAAGTACATAAGTATACAAAATGCATTTTATTTAAAAGTATAAGCATAAAATAAAACTTTTTTTAATTTAAAAAAATTCTTTTGAAGAAATTTTTTCCCCCTAACATTTAAACATCTTTAACCAAATATGAAATTTGAAATTTTATCTGAGTTTTTAAGTAGAACAAGTACAATTAGTTTAATGTTTGTTTTGAATTCAATGGAAAACACGTGTTTGTTTTTATCATGTGACTTCATGAATCAAGCCCATTGCCAAACGACGCTTTTCACAAGCTCGCAAAACACAAATTCTATTCTAAGAACAATATTTTTACGAGCTGCCACATTTTGAACATAAATAACTTTCCCCATAGATGTATCTTTATCAATAATTTCCATTTATTTAACATACTTAATCATTATTAAAATTCAGATTATGAATTATTGGTCTATTTATTAAATGCATTAATTAATTAGTATAGCTCAAATTATTTTTTTATTCATGTTTCGAAATCAGATTCTTAATTCGATTCAAATTCTTAATCTGTTGTCTTAACACCTCAAAAATATCACTCGAAAAGTATAACTGGATAAACAACTCGAATAATTATTAATTCTCCAGTTATTTAGTAGTTATTAATTCTTTAAAGCTCATGAATAGCAACTCAAAGCCATTATTTATTCTCATAATTTATATTTTCTCTTATTATTTCTTCACAAAATTTGAACAACTAAAACTGTACTGTTGCCATAAGTGATTCTAAGTTTCTAAAATACATAAGAAAAACAAAGGTAATAATCAAGAAGAGGATCAACACCTGACAACTCAAGAATCCTATTTTAAGCAAAACTAAATTATTTTTATTACATCAATTGTTTTTCGAAATAAATGATTTCTTCCATTATTTTATTTTATGCATTTTTACATGATCGATATATTTTAATTAAGGGGAAATTTGTTTTAGATGGAATTAATGATTTACATTATTCTATAGAAAAAGAAGGTAATAGTTTTTTTACCATTATTCCAAATAAATCCGTTGAAGCTTTTGAAAATAATCTTTGAATAATCAGAGCTGCCAGAGGTTACATGTAAAATCATTGCAATCGTCAAGATCTCGCCCTACACGACAATTTTAATCTTTTCACAAATCAATTTCAAGAAATGAAAAAAAAAAAAAAACAGATAAGATTACTATAAATAAAAATTTACAAGCATAATTTCAGGATAAGTTTATAAAATAATATCTGAAACATAAATTTATATTATTTGGTACCAAAATTTTAATTCTTTTAAAAAAGTACACAAAAAGAAATGCACAGAGAAGAAAAAATTAGTTTGTTTTAAAAATTCGGTACCTTTCTTAACTGTGTAAGAAATCACCAACATTTTTAACTTTGTTAATCGTATTAATAATAATAAAATTAATGTGGCAATTTTGAAATGTGAAGGAGATAACACGTCCCTAACAAAGCATACTTTTTCTATCGCCACGATTGAGACATATTTCAATGTTCATTCATTTATTTATTTTACGTTATTTTGTTTCTTTTTATTTTCTTCCAACTGAACAGATTTGTGTGTCAATATCTTTTTTCCTATGTGTATTTTAAAGCACTCAAGCATTAACTTATACCATTGGCGACTTTTGGCGAATTATGACATCTTTGACGATACATTGCTTGCATGGGGTTAATACGTACCCTTTGAAGAACTTAAGATTGGACCAACGAGTCCAAAGGTTACATTTCAATATCAATATTTAAAAATAAGATTTACTGAAAATCAACATCGGAGCTTTATGTCTTATTTGATTTGAATGAATGTAGTCCTTGTTTAGTCCAATTCTTGGAGGCGAAAACATAACGAGGACAACAAGACTTTTTTTCTTCTTCTGTATTAATCTCTTGAGCTTACAATTGGTCTAAACAGCTACAATAATAAATTTAATTTATTGTTGTAGTCGGAGATAAATAAGATATAAACTAAAACAAGATTATTCCAGAATAATTGGATTGAAAATAGTTACAACGATTTGCAAAAATTTTGAGTTTTTTTTCAGTCGAGTAAACAAGTAGTGGTGTTTTTTATCCCATTCATAATCGTCTATAACTGGAATAGGAATGTTCAAAATTTTGAGCTAATCTTCTAGATTATTTTGACAGCAAAGTTTTGGTTTTAAAACAAAAACTTTTTTTAGGAGCAATTCGTATTTTAGCTAAGACGAATTTTGTATTTTAGTAGAATGTAGCAGTTCTTCATTTAAAAAATTTCAGAATTAACTATTTTCTTCAAAAATGATACATTGTACAGCTGAATTTTAAACAATCAAATAGATGCTGATATTTTGCATCTTTAAAATTTAATGAATCTAAAAGCATCTGTTTATATTTTCTCTGGAAGTTATGACTGCTTCTAAATACAAATTTTATTGAATATAATTCAGAGTACGCTGTAAGAAAACATTAATTTAATGTATAATGTACGTTGAATAATTGTGCGTTTTCAATATTTAAAATAGACGAGAGATAATCAGTTAGAGTTTTACTTGGTTATACACTAGCCTCCAAATGTTAAGGAACAACCGGTTTTTTGTGCCTTATTTGAAAATCAATGAACGTAGAAACACCAAATTTAGATGACATGTGCAGTTATGTATTGACTTCAGAATAGAATTTTACTTAACAGAAATTAAAAAATGATTTACAACAAAAAAATAAGGCAATCTCGCTGGAAAAGTCCATTCTTGGAAAAAATAATAATCACAGTTTTATGTGGTAAAATGTCATAGAAACATAACAAAAATGGGTTTTAATAAGAGATATGCCCACCCCTAGCTTGAATGCGTTGGCGGCATCGAATTTCCATACTGTCAATTAAGTTGTCGGTTACCGAAATGGGAAGCGAAGACCAGATACGGAGTAAGCTTTGTTCCACCTCTCCTAAAGACTTTGGAGGAGGACTTAAAGCAGCAATCTGTCTACCAAGATAGTCCCAAAGATTCTCTATCGGATTTAAGCCTGGAGATCGAGCTGGCTATTCCATTCACTCCAAACCAAGACCCTCAAGATATTCCTCAACAATTACAGCTCGGTGAAGTCGTGCATTATCGTCCATCAGAATGAAGTCATTGCTAATTGCACCGGCATATGGGTGGACATATGGATCAAGGATCTCATCCCGATATCTCACACCAGTCAGAGTTCCTCCCTGGAACACATGCAGGTCAGTGTGACCACCGAGTGTGAGATCCCTGCCCAAACCATTATTCCACCATTTCGGTAATTGTGTCTTTCATCAGTGTTGGATTGATGATATCTGGTTCTTCGTTCCCTCCAGATGAGCAGACGTCCTGAATTGCTCTCCAGTGTGAATCTGGACTCGTCTGTAAAGAGTACAGAAGTCCATCGCTGTCTGGTCCAAGAAACGTGTTCTCTTGCCCAAGATAAGCGGGCCCTTCTCTGTCGTCTTTTGAGGGGTACACACACAACTGGTCGCCTTGCATAGAGACCTGAATTGTGAAGACTCCTTCGCACCGTACTAGCGGATATTCTTCTCCCTGATGCTACAGAGTGGTCTGCAACAAGTTGGGGCACAGAAATCCTTCTTCTCCTTCGAACCGAAAGAGCGATAAAGCAGTCTCCTGCAGGTGTTGTAGCTCGTGGTCGGCCTGGAACATGTCTTATTGACACAGATGCTTCGGTTTGATATTGATTCCAGAGATGGTGCACCACACTACGAGACACATTAAGACGCCTAGCAGCATTAGCCTGTGACAACCCCATTTCCGTCCATCCGAACACCCTTCACCTTAACGAATCGGGCAAACGGCTTTTCTCAGACATTGCGAGACCCCACTGCCTATTGTCAACAAATCTTCTAACAAAAGTTGTAAATCAACAAAAGTTACACACATAATTACGAAAGCCTGATATATGCATATTTTTCTCTCACTCATCTATATCTGTTCTTTCCTATTTAAAAAAAAAGTGGTAGCAATTGATTTTGCATAACTTTGTATAAAGTTCATTTTTATCATTTATATGAACTATAAATTTTATTGTTACTGTCATTTTTTTTACGGTGAGCTTCGAAAAACATGTTATTCTTTAACTTTTGGAGGCCAGTGTATATCTTTCTATTTATTACAATTTTAAGAATTTACGTATTATCACAACCGTATTGACGACATTATATAAAACGAAGCACATGGTTGTCAATTCAGCGTGTATGACGCATGCAAAATTGGGGTTACCAACTTGGTGAGTTGTCTAGAACATTGGCATCATTGCGATAGTACGTAAGTACCCAATATTATTACAATTATAGTCTAATAGTGCCATTTGGATCACCCCCACCCGTGTTCCAGAGATATCAAGAAAGACGCCTTGGTGCTGCTCTGTCTCTTCAATGTAGCAGGCATAAGGAAACATCTCTCAATAGATCAATCAGAGGTCACCTTAGATCATTGTCCTATCCAACGGTAGCAAGGTATCTTCCCAGCCTGCTCCAAGTATTACAAAACCCAGGCTACCTTTGACCACATCTTTGATTGTCTGGGACTAGACAAGCAAGACCTTTATTCTTCTCCAATGCTCGTCTAGGACTTTTTTTACGAGTGAACAAGATGGTGGACCCGATTTAGCTCTGCTAAAAATTTTAGATTCCAACAAGAACAACAATTTTAGGTACTTACTTAGATAATTAATTTCTCCAAGCGAAAAGACAACGCCAATTCATATAATGTCACCAAGTACTATCATCGCTATTGTATTCGAATATCTGAGGAACGGTTTCTATTATTGGCTGTGTATCGCGGCATTTGGCTACGTCTTTTGATTTGATGAAATTGGGTAATGGTATATATAGTGCGTAAGTACTCAATTTTAAATATTCAAAGTGATTTATATTTAGTTAAATAATTTATTTTTAATTATTTAAATTCTTTAAGGTTTAATTTGGCACTTAAACTGAAAAGTGTAGAGCAGTGCTTCTCAAACATTTTTGTCTCAGACCCTTGCCATGTTTTTCGGCTTTGGGTAGACCCCTGCTTAATTAATATTGAGTTTTTGAAAATTTATTAACTTATATCTCTTATTGATAGCTGGTACTACTATTCATTTAAAAGAATTAAATTTCTAACCGTAATGTAGTATAGCGTTTAAAACTTAAAAATCCCATTTTAATTTTTTTAATTATAAGTTAATTAATACATAAAATAACTGTTACATAAAATAACTAAACAAGCAAATGATTTTAATGGGAGGGATGAATCTGGTGCTACAATAACAAATTTTCAACATTCAACATCTTATCAGGTTTCATTTTAAATCTCCTCTGTTTTTTTTAGCAGTGTCCAGGTTTTTTTTCTTTCTTTTTTTGTTTTGTAGATTGGCAACCGCACTGAAACTCCTTCTCACTAAGAAAAGCAATTAAAAATTTTCTCATGATATTCTATAATTCAGGACAAATAACAGGTTTGTCTTTTTAAAGACAAAATTGCTGACTTCCGTTTCTGGACTTCTTTAAGATCTTCGTTAATGCTTATTCCAATCAGTTCCTATTGTAATGTGACATTTCTTTCAATGAGACCATATGAATTCATTTCTTGCAGTGGTAATTACCATAGTCAAAGCATTCTCAAATCCAGTTTCAAAATTTGAATAAACGGCATTTAAATGTTGAAAGTAGGTTAAAACGTCCTGTGACAGATTCTCTGTGACAAATTGAGAAAATTCGGGACCTCCAGTATTATACTTCTTCAGCTTAATTCTAGAAAGAAACGCTGAAATGTGGTTCGTGTTTTAATAAAACTTATTCTATCACCTTATAAGTGCAAATTAACCTAATTAAATTTAGTAAGTAAATCTGTTAAATAGGTAAAATTTGGTTTCCGCTTGATTAAATTTTGATTAAACGATTAAATCTAAAACTTGATTAATTTCGAGTCAAGATCTAGTTTAATGAGAACCACTATAATAGACCCCCGCCCCCCTTACACCTCAGGGACTCCAAATTATTTTTTCGCTAACGTGGACCTCTTGCAGGTCGTCGTGGACCCCTGGGCGTCGATGTAGACCACTTTGGGAACCACTGAAGTAGAGTTTCAGCATTTAATAAAATTATAAGAATTATTATATATACCATTAACGTTTCGTTTCATCCACCAATTCGTCGAGTAAAAAGATATCGCCAAATGGTGAACTCAACAAGAACAAGACAAGAACACGAACAAGATTATTGTGTTCGCACACGCTTACGAACATTTTTCTACGATATAAGTACAAGATATCGAATAATTTTTTTGTGAATAATGTTTAATTATTAATTTAAAAGATTGACGAAGTATATAAATAAAAGTTCTCTGTACATATGTTTAAATTTTACCCAGATAATGCTGCTTCGATGAATTTTTTTTTTGGGGGGGGGGGGGGGAAAAAAAAAATTTATATGCAATTTTTTTTTTTTTTTTTTTT
>BMAV01027722.1:106693-149999 GCA_019973955.1 Trichonephila inaurata madagascariensis | reverse complement strand
CCCCCCCCCAAATACTAACTTATCTCCTGTATTTTGTTGTTGTTGTTTCTTTTTTTGACGCCAAATAATTTTTCCCAAATTGAAAAGTGGTCATCTTGAATATACTGACAGTTGCTCGAAAAATGGTAGATACACCAGTCCAGGTAAGGCTAAATTTTCCTTCTCGGATGGCAAAATTACCAATTTGACGTTAAAATCTCGCCAAGAATTGGCGACATTTTTTCGTCTTTAAATTAGGGGCTAAACTAGGATCAAAGATTATTCTAAGAGACTAAATTGGATTATTATATGTTTTTGAAAGTTCTGAGGTTTAATAAAATATAGGAATGTTTTCATAACCATTTTTTGTTCCATGGAATACTCAAAGCTCATGAAATATACAGATAATTTCCTTTCTGCTCACACAAATGCGTAATATACATTACATAATCTCGTAAAAGACATTAGTTATTTTAAAGAATCAATAATACAATAAAAATAAGAATACAAAAATGTACACTTCTTTTTTAGCACGTTAAATAAATCCAAAATTATGCTTCATAAAAATAAGAATTTTATTTATATCTGCTTTTACCAGTTATTAACTGAATTCGCAAAATGTGTTATTCTAATAAAAATTCTTCTAAGATATGAATTGGATTCCCAAGTAAAGCTCACTCAAAATTAAGTATTTATTACTGATCGATAAATGTATAATCTTAATTTATATGTAATTAAGAATTTTAAATATGATTGAAAATGAAGTCCACACACACACAATTATATTCAGAATTTTAAGATAGTTGTGAAGTTGCCCTGTTTGTCACAAGCTGTATCACAATATGGCTTCCTTATATATGGTTTCAGAACAAACAATTGTTATATATTATGTATTTTTTTATTTCTTCCGCGATATTTTCCATTCCACATAAAATATTTTCTTCTGTAGAATTAATGACGTTTATTTAAAATTAAGCCGAAAAAAAGGTAAAAATACATTTCTCTGATTCTTTTGAAACGTGCCCTCAAAATTCTTTTTATTTATTTATTTACCAAGGAAAAATGCGTAGAGATTTTAAAAAATCCTCAACATGCCTGCCCACACATGTGTCTATATTTTAATCACTTAACAAACTTTTACCATACAAAACTTTCACGTTCCACCCATCACTGTGTTTAAAGTTCTAAAGTATAGTAATTCTAAATTATAAATAGGAAATATCAACTAAAATTAAAATGAATCAGCATGATTATATAATTGTTATTTAACGGTTTTAAATAATAATAATGCGAGCAATAGGATGATAGATACAACTTTTAATTTAATTAGTTTTCTAATTAGTTTAAAGATCTAATTAGTTGTCTTTGGAAATAAGTTTGAGTAGGTTTTTTTCCTATTATAAGTTTATTTGGACCTAGTTTCTTGTGTAACCCACGTAGACTTTATTGCATAAATTCAGTCCATTCCTTCTCCACCCGCCCACACATACAAATGAATATATAATGATAATAAAAAAGTAAATAACATTCGAATGATAAAGCTAATTAAAATAACTCAATTAAAAAACTTTCTGTAATTAGCGACATTCGGAATGTAGTTGGTTTGTTTTTATAAACTTATGTCGTAACCTTATTAATTGGTGTCGTAATTCTATAAATTTGATTACACTTGAGAAATTGATATTACCTTAAATTTGATTTTCGGAAGTGTTAGAACCCACCTATAGAGGGCGTGGCAATAAAAAAAGAGGCGATAATGCATGATGGGAGTTTTTTGGGAGAGGAAGAGACTAACAACTGTGTGAAGACATTGTAAGGTGAATGATGCTTGTAAAATTGTTAACTGCCTGAGTAATTAATGTTAATTATTAATCATTATCTGAGTGGAATCTTAAATCATATGTGACATCTACACGACATGGAGTACGTTAAGCTTAATAATGAAAAAGTTTTAATAGAAGCAAGAAAAGTTGCTTGAAAAATGGAATAAAACAGAAAAGTCTTGTTTCTTAGGAATTGAATCTTTGTATTCAAGAGAAAAAACGAAGTAAAGAACATTTATTCTGTTAAAAAAGGAAGGAAATATCTAATATTCCTCTAAAAAGACAAGCTGATTGTATAGTTACAGTAAAAACTCCTCTTAGCATACAAAGTCGAGTTCACATAGAGATTTCTATTTTGCAAAATGATATTTTACTTACAAGTTCATGGATAAAACTCCAAAATACATATGGAAAATTTTTCGTTTTAGGTGAGAATCTGCATAGGGTTTACACCAAAATGCATTACTTTCAAGCTATTTATGAATAAGATTGCCTCTAAAACCCATATGGATTTCCGGAAAAACCAAAAGAAATGGTCCTGAAGTATTAAAAGCCCATTTACGACTACGAAGGAAACCCTTTATTGCGTTGCGACCACGAAGCGGAAGACCTGCAGCAAAACAACTTCTCATCCAAAAATGAAAACCAGAAACATTTCCGCTTGCCCCTAAGAAGAAAGAAATCTACTTTTGCATACAAGAATCCTTAAAGTCCAATGGGGGCACGCTGGCTTTGCCTTATGCATAATTGATAAAGATGCTGCCTCGTCCTTATTTCCTTTCTTGCCTTCTAAGTTTTGAATCCTAACTTTAAAATTTGCATATTGAGGTACCTTTTTTCTTCTTCTTGTCCTTTGGAGATTTATTCCCCGAGTTTCCTTGGGTGCATATGCAAAAGAATGCTTGTTTACTAGGGAAACAAATTCCTTCTCCAGTGCAAAGAGGTTTTGGTTGCTCAGGCAATCCCATTGTTGATGCCCTTTTATTTTAGAACATTCTTCTCTGCCATTTATTCGTACTGCGTTTTCTTCTATTTTTTTCTCCCCCCCCCCGTCGCTGCCTCCCTTTTTAAGGTGAGAAAGGGTAAAAACTCGAATCCTTTTGATGGCGGCTTAGTACTTGGTACAGAGCCTCAGCTGTGCGTGTGTTACTTCTACTTGATCCGTAGCTCACTTACATAATTCGCGGCGCTTACTTCGAAACTTTTCGTTCTATTTTTTTTTATTCTCTCTCTCTCTCTCTCTCTCTTCCTTCCCCTTACTTCCCTTCGTTCTTTTCGGTACCTTTCCTTATCTTCTGCCGCCTTTCGCATTCGTATAACCCGATTTCATAGGGGGGTGAGGAGGCAGCTGCGTGCCCGAACGCGAAAGGAGGGAGGGGCTGGCAAAGGAATGCCCGTTTCATATGCAGAATCCATTACTGCCGCTCGCCTGGCTTTCCGCGTACGCTCTTGTCATACCAAATGAAGGCCGCTTGTTTTTCTTGTTCCTTCTCTCTCGCCAGCGCATCCGAAGGAAGAGAGAGGGAGAAGACCACCCCCTCCCTACCAGTTCCCCATCAGCCACTTACAGTACGAGGCTGGCGGGTTGAAAGGAAAGAGCCGCATTAAGGCGGGAAGGCGCTCCGCTCTTGCTCTCTCCCGCTCCTGCACCCTTAATGAAGATTGGCATCTCTGCGCCGAAGCTGCCGCAGCGACAACTCACAGGCTGCAAATTCGATTTTCTCTCGGGCACCGGGAACGTAATGGACTTGAAGACGTTTCATCGCACGCCCGAAAAAGCCGGAGTTTCCCACCACCGTTGCCTTTTCCTCCTTCCCTTAGACTCCCTCCCTCCCAAGTCCCTTTTGCGCCACGCTGTACTACACTCCCCTTCTACTTCCACCGAGCGAACTAGTACCGCTACTAGTACGGGCTGCAATCAGTGGAACCCGTAATGGCGAACAGAGAGAGAGAGAAAAGACAGAGATATATCCTCGGCGAAACTTAACGGATTTGATTTGGAAGGTTCCCCGGCTAAAAGGAAAAGGTAGTAAGGGGGAAGGAAGGAATGGAAAGGACAAGGGTCTGATAAAGTTCCCCTAAAAATTACTTTAGTCTCATTGTCGGTACGTTGCAATGGCGAGAAATCAGATTAGAGTCCCGATCTCTTCGTTATGTGCCCTGCTTTCGGGCGCGAATGCAATAAGTGGCGAAGCGTGTCAACGTATGCTGCTGCACACGCGGAAAAGGGGTGTTACAACATCCCCTCACTCAATAAACTATATTAGAGAGGTGACCCCGCTCAATTATTTGCCCACACATGTGTGCGCGACGGATTTTAAACGAGCTGACATTATGCGCTCGTGAGGGTAATGAGCTTACTTTAGCCGTCCCCCGACGGGAGAGCGATATGTGGTCCATTAGCATCATCCATGCGTTGATCTTTGAATCTCAGTTACCTAATTATGCTTAGATATGATCGGTTTTGGGGGAGGGGGTGACAAGAATGGATTGGGGTTTCAGATATGATTGGACTGATATTGTTGGCCTTACGAAAATGATTGGTTGATTCAGTGATACTGAAAACGAAATTGGGGACGTCGTAGAGGTGTTTAGATGCATCTGGGTGAATTTAATTGATTCTGACAATTGTCTCGGAGCTTTCGCCGATGTATTTTAATGTCTGCTTTGTGAGAAAGACATAAGGCTATTGATAACATAAATTTTTGAAAATTTCTTTTACACAAAAAAAGATTAGTTTGCTTAAATCTTTATTTTGCCAGATTCAATAAAGAACATCTAGTAGATGTGCTAAAGTTTTCTTTGTTCAATACAAAGAAAATAATTGAAACTCAGAAGTAGAAAAGTGCCCCAAATTTAAGCCTTTTCTTTTATTTTTAATTAATTAATTAATTTATTTATTTTGGTTGGAACACAAATAATCTTTTATCACACATGTTGAATCTTTAGAAATTTAGAAAAAATAAAATGTAATGTGCTTCATTCTTAACACTGTGATGGGAGAAGATTCTGAGATATCATGGGATCAAAATTAACAATAAACATTAAGTATTTTTAATGTAAATATTTAGCTTGTGAATAAAATAAAAAATAGTAATTTGAGTGGAGTAGAAATCCTGATTATCCAATTTTAAAATGTAACCTTTTTAGTTAACGCAAATACAAAATTTGATTATTCCGTAAGACATCTAAAAATATATCTTCAGGTTAGTCAAAATATTGAAAAATACTCTTATTATCAGAAAAAGCACCTCTTAATACATTTGTTAATAGTATTATTTATTTTTGAATGGTTCGCTCTTAGGGATATTTACAATTTATGTAGTAGGGGATAAATAGGTTTTGGGGAAGAAAGATCAGGCAACAATAACTCAGAAAAAATAGAATTTGAAATCTCAATAAACCTAAATTTTCCAAGATTTTTCTGAATGTGATGTAAAATTACTTCTTAACAAAAATGGATGTAAAATGCTTCTTACAAGGAATATGTGGTTCAGTCAAGTTTCAGTGTTGGTAAGTTTCATGGATAAATTCTTAATAATCAAATAAAATTGAAACTGAATTTCAAGTGCATTTCTTTCCTATTACAACCAAAACAGTTGTCCAATGCACTGTCGAATCAATTAAGAGATCCATACTGTGGTGGTCTCCAGTAGTTTGAATTAATATTCGCTATTTAATATAATACAAGTTATGCTTCAGAATGCCTCAAACACACACATAGTTAGCGTGCTTAGATCTCTTTTATTGGGGGGGGGCACTATAAGAAAATTGTAATCGTGTAATCTATGCGGTAAAAAAAGAATCTGTTGGCTTAGGGGGGAGGTTGAGCCCCTAACCCCACTCTTGTATATCGCATTAGCCTCAAACTTCTCTCTTCAGTTTAGTAGTCCCTAACTATCTGTAGTCACTAAATATCTATGGTCCTTAACTACCTTGGTTCAAAGACGAAGCTAATAGTTTAAATTATTATATTAGATTCAATGAATCACTTCTCAATGCAGTGCTACGCAGAAATAGACGTAAATTCCATTAAAATTTTTGAGCATTATAACGCCTAATAAGATTTTAACATAATAACTAGCATCATTACTTTGGAGAGTGTATATTTATCTTAATAATGCAAAGAAGTTATTGTAAACATTTTTAAAATTTTAATTGTTTCAGGAAGTAACCCCTGTGATCAGGATCGTTTTATTCAAACGGCTAAAGTAAAGAAGTTCTGCTGAAATTCTGGAGCCCTGGGTTTTTACTAGAACATTAAATTAATATAGTATGTACCATAAAAGCCCAGTGGCTAAGTAGTAGTGTATTGCGCTTCCCCGCAACAGGTCCGGGATTCAAATCCCGGGCTGGGCAAGGTCGACTCAGCCTTTAATCCTTTCAGTGGGTCGACAAATGAGTACCAAGCTTGCTTGGGAATTGAACACTGGGGATTTCGCGTCAAGTTGACCATTTGACCGAAACATCTGGGCATGCACCCCAGAGCCTAAGGTCACGTAAACTGAGATAGGCACAGGAGACCTTTGCCCTCATGGGCTGTTGCGCCACTATATTGAGTTCAGTATGTACTAAGTGGTCTCAGTGATGAAAAAATACTATTCCTATTCAAATAGAGAGAGTCAAGGAAACCTCTCCATTCCAAATGAAAGTTTGGTCTGTTTGAAAAAATCAACGCGACACGCGTAGAAAACATGTCGGGGGAGCGGCTTGTGCCTCACCGTATACACAATAAAGAAAAAAGTTTTGTTTCAGTAACATTGAAGACCAAACAACCAATATTTAAGAAACTTGGTTTTTATATTGCTTCAAAGGGAATGAATTGTATGGAAGCCTATAGTTCCCGTCACAGATTGATACAAATTTGATTTTTATAACCATTAACACGAAATGTATTTGTTACCATTAAACCTCGAAAGAAGTTAATGTGAGTAGATTACCTATCTAATCTTCAGGTTAACTAATTTGCTCTGTTAAAGTGCGGAATCAAGAGTTTTCTGCTTTTTAACCACCAGGTATAAATTTCCCTTGAGTGATTTCCGTATCTTTAAAGTTCAAAAGTTTGTTTTTCTCATTTCCTTTCTGATAGAAATTTTGATTGAACATTGACTCATCAAATAAGTGTGCTTGTCGCAAAAAACAATCGCTATGTGACACAAAATGTCACCAATCTTTATGAGCTAATAAGTAAGTATAATTTTATCCTATGTTTCGCAGATTCATTTCCTTAGTTGTAATAATATGTTACACTATTTGATTATTTGTTTAATAGTTTTTTAATTGTTAGATGGTTGATTCTATCAACTATCTTGTCGTTTGCTTGACTGTATTAACGTGTTTCTTTGGACATCGAAAAATAAATAAATACCATTATGTCAATTTCTTTAATTGTAATACTATTTTAAACCTTTTTATTCTTTGTACTGTAGTTTTTCAATTGATTGGCAATTGATTCTATTAACTAATGTGTTGATTGTTCGATTGTATTACCTTGATTCTTTAGGTATCAAAAAATAAAAAAAACATTTAATTTAAGCGTCCAGAAGCGTTGCTATTGTTCCACAAAATATCTTATTTTCACTTTAACGAGTGCGTTGTAAGTAATGTGCAATTTATCGAGTGTCTAGAAGATAATATGCAGATTATATAGGTAATTTGAGAAAGGAGACAATATCCCCTCACTTTAACGGAACACCTTAGTTACTGTGCAGATTACCTAGATCAGTGATCCGCAACCCCCGGTCCGTGGATCAAATGTGGTGCCGGGCCGCCTAAAGAACATTAAACTATTGCCATTTTATTTAAAGTGGTGCCCTTCTCTCGGATTTGAGGCAACTTTCCACTTTAAATCACTTTTATTCATTTTTGGTGTAACTATATTTTATTCTGAAGGCATATTTAAATGTAATTAAATTAAAATTGTTAAATCAAAACAATCTAAAATATAAACAATCATCGTGTCCCACCCTCAGCGGGCCGTGATAAAATTATCAAACGTTGACCGGTCCGCAGCGATAAAAAGGTTGCGAAGCACTGACCTAGATAACCTGCAGATTAATTGATTTCTGCACTTAAGCGGTGACATTTTCAACCATCGCTGCTTCAGAAAAATGTGATTAAATCTCACCTGAATCCGTGCCTCGTTGAGTTTGGTGATCCTGGCTAGTTCTTCTCTGCAGTAGATGTCCGGGTAATGGGACTTGGCGAAGGCTGCTTCAAGTTCCTGGAGTTGTTCCTGTGTGAAGGTGGTCCTATGTCGGCGTCGAGCGGGGGTGGGAGGGCAGGCACTCGCGCTCGACCCCGGGGTTGTGGTGGGGGGCGTCAGGCTGCTCGCAGATGTCACCAGGCTAGGACTCGTTTCGACTTTCAACTTCTTGAAGGCACCTTCTGTAGCTGCGCTCAACACTGCAAGGGTTCGAAAAGAAAAACTCAGTTAACTAAGGGTCTGTAAAAGATTGCTAATTATTTTTGCCAACGTTGCAAAAAAGAAGGGTTTTTTTCGTTGTAAAAATATAAAGAACGTTTCAAAGAACTTCAACTGAATTTAAAATAGATTTTGGATCTTTATCAAGAGCTTTCATTTAAAAATATTGATTTCTGCAATTCGAAAAAAAAAATATTAATGTAGAAAATATTTTTAGAAAAACAAAATTATAAGAGTTATTTTTTAAAGAAAGTATAAATTTTGCTGAATTTGCAACAAGAATATTATTTGATGTAAACGTTGCAGAGAACTGAAAAACAAGTTTAAAAGGTCCAAAAATCCTAGATACTGGAAATAGAACCAGTTTTTCATTAAATAAAGATTAACTTAAGCTTCGAGTTTTTCGATTATAACGAAAATATTCCCATTAAAAATAAAGCATTTGGAATAAAATGTACTAACTATTATTGTTGACATTTTTATAGATTTGCAATATATTATTATTATTAATAGTAATAATACTATTATTATGATTTTATTAGCAGCATGACTTGCAGGTACAAATTTGCGCTGCGTTTTTAGATGACTTTTCCTTTAAAAAGGTAATAAAAATGCATCTCAGCGTTTATAATTTATTTTTTATTAACCAATAGGTAATACAAACTAATTTATTACTCGGATGTCAATCGCTTTTTTTTAAATAAAAATTTTCAAACAATCAACATTTAATACAAACATTATTATAGTGTTAAAACATTATTATAGTGTATTTTTTGTATTATTGAGTGGAATCATTATAAGATGTAATGTTTTTAAGAAAAGGAAATTTGAATTTTTTTTAAAGAGCCCAAGCAGACATAAATTGTAACTGTCTATATTTTTTAATCATAAAATCAATGCACGAGTTAATCAAATTTTAGTTTTTTAAGGCTCCAAAAAATTTCGAAAGTTGTTCGAAAAATAAACGCTACTTTATTTAAATCCGAATAAGATATTTCCATTCAGCTTATCTGCTGTAAAAACATTTAATCTGTCACGTGATTTAAAAAATAAATCTGTTTATAAAAAACAATAATCGTCTGATAATTAATAATCATTTTTAAAAAAAGACAAACCATATTTTAAAATTCTTACATAGTTAATATTTAACTTATTCCAATAATTTACTTAAAAATTATTTAAAACTTTATTAAAAACTCCAATTACTAAATAACTTATTTAAAAATTAAATAATTTTTAGAACATTACTAACAGCTTAACTCACATTTGGCCGTTTTTTTCCCTTTATTTTTAAAATATTTTTATTCTAGACAATTTAAATAATTAATGAAGATTAAAAATTTATTCCATTTTTCCTCCGAGATGATGAGTGGCAACGATAAAAGAAAACGACATTTGTGATTAAATTAAATTTAGAATTCCATTTACTGTAGTTTTAAAAACAATTTTATGCAAGCTATACCTCATTAGATTTTATTTTTCCTGAAAGTGTGTGATGTACGGATAAGAAAGAAATAATATTAGTTTAAACATAGATGTTTCTTTTTCGATAAATATTCTGTTCAAAAGAAAAATATTGAAACAATATCAAAGAAAAAAAAGGTAAGTTTTTTTTAAAAAGAATTCTGATAAATTTTGAGCCTTGTTTTACCGTCGTAATAAATAATTTTATAACTTATTAGCGAAATAATGCTCTAACAAAGAGCAGAATGGTATTTTTTTAAAAGTTAAGTCGAAACTCTTTACAATTTAATTATTTTTGTAGACAATATGTTGCATCATTGTATTGAATAAGAAATTATTCTTTATTTAATCAATGACATTTAACTTACTCTGTTCGAATGCTAAGAATTAAAATCAAGCTAAATTTATTTATAAAGCAACTATTCTACATGAAACAAAACACTAAAATTGGCTAATAAAGTTTTCGTGCAAAATTTAAAGAAACTCCAATTGTGCTGTTTTTACAAAAATTATTCGTTACTCTAAATTTAATGACTGAAAAATATTGTAAACATGTGAAAGAGAAAATTGAAAATTAAACATCTAAGAAAATTTAATTTTTCTATAATGCTTCCAGCATCTGTTTTACTGCGCTTATTTTCAAATCCATTTATTTTATTTTATTGAACGTTTCAAGTTGGATTTTTTGTCCGATTCGAGTTTCTTGGTATTATTTGATATTGGCACTCAACGCGCCAAATTGTTTGAAATTTTCGCCAAGTTGGGCGATAACAAAACAATGTGGATACCGTGATTTTTATCGTTTGGTACTTTGATTGCTATAATGTGCACGAATGTTATCAATTTTTAATGACTTATTTTTTTATTTCGGTAACCCTTTTATTTTCAAGCCATTAATATTCGATTTTAAAAACTTCACCATTTCCATTTTGGACATTGTTGTTGCAATATTCGTGTTATTTTGCGACTTCTCTCCAAGGAATAAAGGGTATCTCAGAAATTATTGGCGAGTACAAGGAATTTCTTTTTTTAAGAATATGAACGAACCAGAAGGTTCATCAAATTTGCTCTTTGGGTCATTTTTGTTCTGTTAGGGTTAAGATTTCTTATTTTCGGTTAAGATTTCGCTAATTTCGGCCATATTAAATGTGGTAGAGATGAAAATATTTTTCCTAAAAAAAAAGTGGCACATTTTTTTTTAATGCTGATCAAATTCCTGATAATAAATGTGTTAGGCAAAATTATTTTTTTACTTTTAGAAAATTTTAAATTTTCTTTTTTTTTTCTTAGTAATTAATTTTTCTATCGACCCTAAATTATTTTTTAATGTTTTTAATGCAATTTTCTTTTTTAAAATACAAAACTTCCATTTTTTTCGCCATTTAGAAATTCCTCATTCTATTTTTTTAATCCTGATACTCATACCTTTCAGTGCCATTTTCTGTTAAAAATAATAGTACATTTATTGTTATTTCTTTTTTAATATTTTTTTTAAATTATGCCATTCTACTGTCTTCATCTCCTTCATGAAATTTCAGTCGCCCCCCCCCCCTTTTACAATTAGTTTTATTTTGTATCAGTTGTCCATCTTGGACAAAAAAAATTACTTGCCGCTAAAGACCTAATTGGAGCGATTAAAATCCCGCCAACTACGCCTTTGGTGGATAGCCTTTCGATAACGAATTAATTCCAGTCTGTTTAATGTGTACTCTATAAACCGGTCTTGATTTTAAATTACGTCCGATTGACTGGCATTCCACTTTTTAGATCCGTTATGTACATCATTTACCTGCCATAAAGCACAGTCTTTAATTATAATGAAATAAATCAAAATTTATTGATTATGACTTCATTAGACTACTAACCACGCTATATCACTCACTATTGTTCCATTATAGAGTTGGCTAAATCTTTTTTTTTTTCTTAATCATTTAATAGATTCGTATTTTAAATCATATGGAAACTATTATAATAATTTTATATTCATTTTTAATGCAGGTTGATTTTAGTTAAGCTAAAATTAAAAGAGTTTCTTATGTTACAGAAGTGGAAAAGAAAATTATTCCTCATATATAAATTTATTAATATTTTTTGTTACTCAATAAAAAGTGCCTTATTGAGAGCTCTCTTACTTAAGGGTATCAGGACAAGCTCGAAAGAGTAAAATGCCAAAAATAAGACTCTTTGCTTACGGGACAAATATCTTTAAAAATTTCCAAAATGGCTTAGATTTTTAATGATCTTAATAAAAATATTCTAATCATTCTGTAGAAATACAAAAAGATAATTTTTTAGTTAAAATTAATTTTTTTCTATTTAATTTAAATTGGACACATTTTTTGAAATCTCATAACACATGCTTATGTTTAGGTACTATTTTTTAAAGAAGTATTTCTTAAATATGTAAAATATTTTTTGCACATATATAAAACAATACACAAGATATGGTGAACTCATTTTTTAGTAAAATATTAATATAGTTTCTTTAAAAAAATTATAAAACTTAGTAATTTTGAACTTTTCTATTCCCCCCCCCTCCTTTTCATATATAAAATTATTTTTTAAGAAACTAAGTACTACTTCGACGAAAAAATAAATAAGTTCACTATATGCACAGGTATCTTGTGTAGACGTATAAGGAATTTGGAACCATATAGTGCAATAGTTTTTTTTAAAGTGTATCTAAAAGCAAAAAATTATGCTTTGGAGAAAAAGTGAGAAAACTAAACATTTGTAAACGTTTGTTTACAATTTTGTCAATTACTTTTTTCATATTTTAAGATTATTTTATCAACGAACATATACATTTTTAGATTCAGAAATATATGCACTATTTTCTTAATACTAAACTTGAAAAATCGATTTTTTGAATGTGTATGATGTCAATGGTTCCGCTAAGATAGAAGAACTTTTTTTAAATATATATCTGCTACAAAATTTTAACTTGATCTCTTAACACAAGGGAATAAAGCCGTTAAAGGCTAAAACTGATCATGAATTACGAAAAATGAAAAATTTATCCTTACCTCCGTTTTGGACGTGTCTTAGTGTGGACGACGTGACGGAGGTCGGCATCGTGTAGAAAACCATTCGACGACCCTGAACAGCTGCACGAATATAAAAGAAGGAAAGAACATTATTAATCTCTCAAAAAAGTCTCAATTCTTTAAACAACATAAATAAATTATATAAGACAGTGGTTCTCTAATTGTAAGACGCACCCCCTAGGGGGCGTGATGATCCTACATGGGGGTCACGAACATATCGAAAAATCAAATATAAAAGATTATTTTAAAAAGTCATTAATTTACTGAAAGGAAGCAAAACAAAATACATTCTGACATAATAAAAAATAAAATGCACATTTAAACTCATATACATATAAATGTGTCAGAACTGCATAATGTATTTGATGATAAATTTATCAAAACTAAATTAACAAGGAGAGGGCACGACTAAGGAAATTCATTTGGGGTTGAGACTTGGTGTAATAGTAGTACTCTTTTAGGGTCAACCCTCAATGTAATTCCACCAAATGGCCAGTCAATTCGAAGGAAATAGCCTTCGAAATTCATGTTTAGCTTTTATACAGTTAAGGTTTAATTTCCTCCAACGATTCCGTAACGTGGTTGGTAGAACGCTTGCTTTCTACGCCGGTGAATAGGGTTCTAATCATGCGATCAACTTTTTTTCAATTCATTGAATTTTTATAATAAAATTAAATAAATTTATTTAAAAAGGACTAATTAAATAATTTATACATAACTATACAATAATTAAATTAATAACATATGAAAAAGACATATGTTATTTTTATTATATTAATAATACATATGTTATTTTATTATTTTTATTATATAATTAAATAAATTTATTTATGAAAGGTTTATTAAATATTAAATAATATTTTATGTAATTACTTTGTGTTTTATAAAGTAAAAACATTACTGTAATTATATAAATATTTATATTACATTTTATAAATATATTATTATATTAATAAATAATATTTATAATAAAATATATAATAAATTTTCAATGATATTTTATATAAAAATTCGTTACAAATAGTTTTATAATGTGAGATACAATATACTACATTACATATAATATAAAATAATTTATAAAATATACTATTATTATTATTAAATTAATTATTCTATAATTATATAAAATATTTAATAAGTCCTTTTTAAATAAGTTTATTTAATTTTTTTAAAAAAATTAAATGAATTGAAAAAAAAAGTTTATTGCGTGATTAGAACCTTATTCGCAGGCGTAGAAGGCAGGTGTTCTATCAACCACGCTACGGAATCGTTGACGGAAATTAAGACTTAATTGTATAAAAGCTAAGCATGAATTTCGAAGGCTATTTTATCCGAATTGACTGGTCATTCAGCGGAATTACATTGAGGGTTGAACACCCTAAAGTAGTACTACTATTACATCTAGTTTCGACCCCAAATGAATTTCCTTAGTCGTGCCCTTCCCTTGCAAGTTTAATAATTCCTAGTACTAGAAATGGAAAAAGTGTACGAAATTCTTATATTTTCAGTGCAAAAAATTCTTCCACCCCTGCCCAAAGTTCAAAGAATGATTTATCTCTAAACTGCCTTTCTTCGCATTTGAGAGCTCTTCCGTATCAATGATCCGAATAACCACATACCTTCTTTATTTATTTATTTTTTTCCAATCTGTTCCAATTTAAAAATTAGAAAGAAAAAGTTATGTAACACTTGTTCTGATAATTAAAAATAACTTACTTAAAATATCAATTACTTAAAAGTAACAAGAGCAAAATTTAATACTTATCTTGATAATTTGTACGCTTTATAATTAAGATCATTTTATAGCTTTAGAGTCAAAGTGCATTACTATTGCATTCAATACATTGTTACTGTACGGAGAGGGGGTGTGAAGAGAGAGAAAATTATAATCGAAAATTGAGTCCTCAATACTAATAGTTTGAGAAACACTGATATAAGAGCTTAAAATTTTATAAGAATTCTTCTAATACCTATTTTCTCACTGATTATTTACATACCAATAAGGTAATATGGGCTCTTTCTCCCCTTATTTCTTCAACTCTCAATATATTGTAACGTCGTCAGTCATTCGTACCCAAGAAAATTTGTTACAGCCATACTTTACTATTTTAAATAGTATTTATTAGATTCCAAAAAAAATATTCATTAAATAGGCCAAAGCCGGGCGGACAGTCTTTATCACTAGCAGGAACAGTCCATAGCTTTTCCGGGCTCCAGTTTACTCCATGGCTCTATCTCTCCAAGTCCCCCGCTCCGTCCAAGTCGCTCCAGGTTTTCTCTTCTCGTCCGATCCTCTCCCGTCCGTTTCCTCCTCCGTCCGTTTTTTCTTTTTTCGTCCAAATTCACCCCTTTTAAACACCAGGGGCGGGTCCACCACGCGCCCCTCGTTCTCCTCATTGGCAGGTCAAAAAAGAAAAGGGTCTGCCCTCGTCTTCCTCATTGGCAGGTCAAAGAATAGGTCTGCCCTAGCCCCCGGGCCATCTGCGTCCCTCAATTTCGCGGAAAACACGAACACATTCACCATCCGTCTGGAATTCAAGGGCGCCATAACTCACATCTATTCATCTCACACCTGGGCTTCACAGCCCCACTCTCAATGCATCGTCTTCTATTCAAAACTTTCATAAAGGAATGCCTATCGACATCTGCATTCCTTAGTCATTGTATATTCCAGACCAGATGTCTGCACTTGTCCGAGGCCAGTTAACAAACAATGACCCCATGGCCACCTGCACCTGTCATCCAACATCTGTTTGGTGATGGATGGATAGGGTGATTTCAGATGAATTGGCAGGGTGGGGTTCACATCAATTGAAGACGTCACAATATTAGAGAGTAGAAGAAAATAAGGCAGAATATTTTAAATAAAAGTATTTGTATTATAATATTTTGATGCTTGTTTATTACTCTATAAATATTAAATCTGAGGTTAAACTCAAAATATTTTAATGCTTTTTCTTATTTCTTATTGAAGTATTATGTTCTAGTTCTTCATTCCCTTTACATTATGCTACAGATATTAGTATTTCTAAATTTTCAAAAATCGATGAAAAGTTTTATGATAAATATTTATGGTTTTTATTAAAGGTTTTGATTTCTGCGAGTATTTAATTTTAATTCATTTAAATAAATAAATAGTTTTCTAATAATAAAAAATTTTCTAAGTTAAATATATTTTTAATAATGACTAACTTATAAATAAAACTGACCCAAAATAAAACTGGAAGAGTAAGAAGTAGTCTGTTTTAATACTATAAAAGAATTTTGCATTTGTGTAAAGTTTTATAAAGAAGACTTTCTATGTTTAGATTCAGATTTATTGAAATTTCAATTTACTTTCTTCTTTTAATTTTATCAACTTTTCAATTCAACAAAATTTCCAAATTCCACAGAAAAAATTAAGTAACAGAAATAAATTGTGATAGTCAGAAATTTTTATTAAAGCTTAAATTAATTAACTTTATCACAACAAGAGGATTTATTATTATACAGTGAGTTACTTTAAAAAAAATGGACGTGGCTGTAATATTCATTTGATTTTATTAATATTAAAATAAAGAAAAATATTATTTTTAAATTCCTAATTTTCACCAGAAGCTTCAATTTTACTATAAAAAAAAAATGCTAATATTTTGTAAGAACGTGCTGTTGTTATTGCAAAATCAAAATTTTAAAAAAATGAACGAAGTAAATGACACGAAATGTATATACTTTTATAAGAAGTATAATAGGCAGTAGCGCACACAAAAATTTTTCAAGGGAGGGGTCCAGGGTCTAAAGTCCACCATTTTGGTAGCATACTCCAATACGTCGCCCAACATATTCTTTTGATTTTGTCGATTTTTGGAACAAAAACAATAAAAAATTAATTATTGAATAAATAATTAGCATTAATTAATAAAATTAATTATTAATAGCAAATACATGATTAAATTTTACGTAATATATACATAGTATTATAACCAATTGAAAAAAAATTAAGTGCTATGGGGGTGTCCGGACCCCTAGGACACCCCCTTGTGTACGCCACTGATAATAGGTATAATAAGTATAAAAAATCATATAAAGTCTTTAAATGCCACGTTGTCAGAATGAACGAAGCCCACACCACTAAAAAGGTCTTCAATGCCCAACCAATTGGCTCACGGGGAAAAGGCAGGCCATATCTAAAATTTATTGATGGCCTAGAAAAAGATCTCTTAGTTTTGAGAATTAAAAATTGGAGCACTAGTAGGAAGAAGGTTGGCCTGGAAAAGGCTTCTTGAGAAGCCTTTCTAGGGTAGGCTTCTCAAAAGTCCCATCTTGGGCTGTCGAGCCTCTGAGGAAGGAAGGAAAGTCTTTAAAAAAGGCATTAATTAAGTCTTGAATTAAATCCATGGGCAATAAACGTATCTCACTGAAAATTGTATTCTTACATGAAGGAGAGAAGCAGATATTTTTTTTAAAAAAATTAAAAAAAAAAAAAAACGCTTTAACGAAGAAAAGACATGAGAAATTTATGCATCCTACTAAAAGTTCATTGAATTTAATTCTGGGAGGAGAAAACTGTTCGACAAATTTTAAAATTAAAGACATTAAATGGATAAAATAAGATTTAATCTGCCGAATAAAATAAAGACTGGAGGTAAAAAATATCAATTAAGAAATTTATTTTAAAAACGTTACAAAAAGTGCAAAGACCTCTGGGGGAAACTTCTAGGAGATTTGTTCATAGGATTAATTATTTTATCACATATTTTATTCATTCGACTAAAGCGCACTATTTGATTTCAGCAAACGATATTTATTTTTTTAGATTTATGAAATAAAATCTAGATTCTCTCTTTTTTTTATTAAATGCATTAAAATAGAATTAAAAATTAAGAAAAATGTTTTTCAATAGTTGGGGATAAGATAAGAATGATAATATTTTTATCTATTGGTGTTTATTTTCTAAATGAATGGGAAAATATTTGCTTCCCTTTATAGATAATATATATATATATATATATTCTACTGTTTTAAATGGTATTTGAAATTGTATTTCACTTTCAACAATTGTATTATATGATAACACTGGAAACTTATATTCTTCAATTTTTTAGAAATTATTAGCAAATTTCCAAAAAACTTTACGTTTGTTTAATGTTAAGTCAATTTTTTCAATTTAAATTTTATTTCAAATGTTAGGGTTTCCAATTTGTATGTTATAGATTATTTATATTATATCAGACTTTTTTGATTATCGAAATGAGTTCAATTCATGACTAATGTAATTACGTGTTTTCCATTTAAGTAAAGATTCATGCCTATTCTTGCACTTGTAAATTTGAAAATCGTGTAATTATCAGCTAGCATTACAATTATTCCAAAATTCTTACTAATAACAATGCTCTTTTCTTACCCTTTTTATATAATATAAGTAATTATAAATAAAAAATATTTTTTATTTACAAATATTTTAACACTATGCAAAGTTTGTATTTTTTAAAGAAAGTTTCTGTAAAAAGCAAAAGTTGGCAACAGTTGGGTGAATAAACTAATAGCTTGGAAACACGTGAGGGCATCTGTCAAATGATCATATGATCGTGAGATCCCATGATTTGAGCCTATTAAAAATAATTAAAACTCGAATAGTAGTTTATGATATTTTTCATAATTTTAAAATGTCTATTTAGGGAATATTATGTTGATGCCAAAATTAAGTTAAAATACTATTTTCATTTATAAATACTTTTTCTATAAAATTTCTTAATGTCGTCATAAGATTGTTCATATCATATAGTTAGTTCTTTCAAATGAATAATTGAGAGTAAAATCCGATTCGTTAAGTCTTAGTAAAAAAAGAATACTAAAACAAAATATTTGAAATATTTATTTAATTTTTCTCTTTTTTTTTTACTTTATGATATCAATAAAATGGTTACAATTATTAATAGCATAGATATTCATAACTTTCTAGTTGAATCAAGATAATTAATTCCTTCACACTATGGAATTGTTAAAGGTGTATTTTTAAAAAAAAGAGTGTTGAAAGATTTCAAACGCTAGATTTTTAGGAAATGTTACTGTTATAGCTTTACACCTGAAATAGGTATGAAATTGTAAACTCATTTGAAACAGTTCTATCACCCTCTCCCTTCTCTTTTTTAATTTCTTTGTTTCGAACTTTAAATACATGAACTTTTGCATTAACAAAGAGTACGCATATTTTAAAATCTGAAATTTATATATAACAAGGTTAAGGTATCCGACTACGTTCGGAACTGTGATTTTGCAAAAGAGTGTAAATGGATAATATTTATGATATTTAGTGTCACTCAGCTTAGAATCCATGTATAAAATTAAGTACATTATGACAAAAAATATTATTTAAATACAATATATTGGCAAAAAATTAACTTAGAATAACCTTTTTTCCAAATGTTCTCCTTTTGTAAAAAATGCTTCTATTGTGTATTAATATTTTGCCTGTATTCAGTTCAGACCTCTGTACAGAGGCTCAACTAGAATTTTTGAAGTGTATAACTTGGAAGTCGGATAATCCATGTTTTACGAAAACAGAAGGGAGACATTTTAAGAAAAAAACACCGATAATTATTTCAATGGGTTGTAACTCTGAACATAATGTGAATTTTTCAAAAATCATAGTTGAGCCTCTGTACAGAGGTCTGAGTTATATACAGGCAAATTTTATTATAATAGAAGCATGTTTCACAAAAGGAGAACATTTTGAAAAAAGGTTATTCTAAGTTAATTTTTTGCCAAAATATTGTATTTAAATAATTAAGTTAATTTTTTGCCAAAATATTGTATTTAAGTAATTTTTTTTTGACATAATGTCCTTAAAACAATTTTAAGCATGTATTCTAATCTAAGTGACATTAAATATCATGGAAGTTACCCATTCATGCGCTTTTTTAAAATCATGGTTCCGAACTTAGTCGGATACCTTAAATCGATAATCTTTCTTTTGAGTGAGCGGTTTCGTATTCATATAGATTTATAATAATATTTAAAGTCGTTTAGAGCAATTCACTACATTTTAGTTTCTCCATAAAGATACTCTAAAAACAGAATGAAAAATATCTATCCTTCAAAAAAGCAATGGGCAAGGAATAAATAATGAACAGCAATCCCAATACATACTTATGTGATATACTTTATAATATACTTGGAGAATTGACTCTATATATATTAGGTAAACACACAGATAAACTATTCATCTATTTAAGCAATATATGTTATCCAGATTTTTCCGTTAATATTATTTATAAACGCTCAAGGGATATAAAAAAATTATCAACTTAACGGATTTATCAAATCATTTGATGTCCATTTAGTGGGAGAAAATTATTATTAATGAAATATGTCTTTCAATTGATTACGATATTAAAAATTAAATTTTAAATTATTGCATTTGGTTGAAATCGTACTACAGCTATATTCAATGGTTGAAGTAGTATGTAATTTTGATCCATGGTTTGGTAATAAGTACTCTCTCTTGAAGTTATGCTCTTTTAACACCTATGGTATTAAAATTTTTAAGATTTAATTAGATTTAGAAGCTAACAGATTCAATTATTCTATGCAACAATCTATTAAGGAATCATGTACCGAATCTACAACTTTTAACTAGTTTATTTTGACCTTGAAAAAAAAAAGGTTTTTGGATAATTAAATTAAAAATTTAACATTCTGCTTAAAATTTGTTTCTTTTAAATATATGCTTGTTTTACTTACACTATTAAGAAATACTCTTCAATTTTCTTCCTCATATAATTCAATTTTCGACAAATAGCTGATTGAATAAATCATACAAGTTTGAAATATGTCCCCATCATAAATCATAAAAGGAAAAAGAAAAAAAAATCTCACAGAAAGAAAAAGGGTAACAGATCTTATAGGTTTTCCCCCCGCGTTTTCCTCTTAATATACAGTGATTATTTGTGTTTCAGTTTTAATAAAGAAAATTACATATCATATTTTCTAGACATCTTATACTTGTTTTATAAGAAGAAAATTCAATATCATAATTTTTTGGAAGGCTATTTTCGCTGATAGTATCAACTTATTTATCTAAGAAAATAAGGCCTTCAGGAAAAATCATATCTACATAAATTATAATTTAGTTAATCTGTTAATGGGGTTTTAAATAAAAAGAGGTGAAAAATCAAGTGGTTCCTAATTTAATCTTTAATTACAGTCCACACAATTTGTGCCTGCGGACTTTAAATTATTTTAAAATACTTTATTTTTAATTTCGTACATTTTAAAATTTATTCATAATTTTATGAATATTTAAAGTAAGTTTAGTTACATTTTCCACGAAAAGAGTTTATTTCCAATTTTTATTATTAAATAAAATAAAAATTCTCCTTTGTTATTCCTCCTTTTCATCTTTCATATTTTATATGTTTAAGGAGTACATGTTGTCTTCTAAATTCAAACAGTTTCAACTATTTTTAATTCCAAAAATGAATTTTTCTCAAAGCTCTTATTATTAAGAATATTTTTTATGTGAACTTCTGAGGGGAATGAAATACATAAAACTAAGATTTTTTTTAATAGTGGCAAAGGATTTTTGTATGTTTTAGCCCAGAGCAATCATGATGTGTTATTTCGAGTTTAAATAATCGTGTAGAATTCCGGCCCCCCCCCCATATGCTCCCTTATTTAGTCATTAATATGATAAGTAAACTCAGAGTGCTTATTATTGCAAAGTGTACAATTATTAAGTTTATAACGAATGTGAAAATGTCAAATCTACTGAATGCACAGTTCGAAGATTTAAGCGTGTAAGTAACATAAGATGTTTAAAAAATGTTCGTGAAGAAAGTAAACTTTGGTTCATAATCATCGACTAAATATAAATAGAGTGAAAATTCAACAAATTCGTGATTGTGTTGTGTACATCGATCTTTTTCATGACAGAAGTACAATTCATACAGTATATTACTGTAAAATGATAGAAAAAGTCAAAGCAGTACATAGTTTAATAGTCCCCATCTCCAGGATGATGCAAGACCCCACAAAACTGGCGTAAAACATACACTCAAATTGAAAGAAATTTCATTGGACGACATTTGACTACATTATCGCTGTTGTTTATTGACTACATTATCGCTGTTGTCCAGAATTAGAACTTTCGAATAACTATTGACTTGGGTCCTTTAAAGAAGCATCAGGAAAAGAAAGATTTTCATCAAATGAAAAAGCAGAATGCTTGCACGCGATTTAATTCGTATACGTTTAACCTTATTTCTATTATTTTTTATTCATTCACGAATTTTTTTAAAAAAAGCTCTCAATTCTTTGCAAAAATATATGTGTTGATCTTAAAGGAAGATGTATAGAGAAATAATATTGGTGTAAATTTGTAAGTAATATTTCAGAAAAGACTTTTTAAATCTCGTTTATATTTGTTCAGTTCTTGAACATTAAAAATTATAATTTAAGTCTGTTGTTTTCAAATAATTTTATCCCCAAATTAGTATTGAAGAAGAAAACTCATAGTATAGAAATCCTAAATTTAGGTGATGGAAACAAGGGTGAGAAATGATGCTAGTAATGAATATACAGATAGGATAAATTACGATTATATTTATTTTGGAACCTATTTTTGTATATGATTTTTTCTCAATTTCTTTAAAATATATTAATGGCTCTTCTAAGCCATTTTTACTCCCGTTTTATATAGCTAAGCAAATTCCTTATACATTTTAGCTCGTTGAATACAGAAGGATTTTCTGTTTTTAAAATTCTTAAAAAATGACTAAGGCGTATATTGAAACATTTTCGTAAGAAATATCATTGTTTATTCATCATAATGATATAAATTTTTTATATAACTTCTCTAAGGTTTCTACCAAATAGTAAATTTATCATTTTTTCCCTTTTCAAAAAACTAATTCCCTCCCTGAAAATAAGTTCAAATAATTCAAAGATGTTTTTTATTTATTTTCCTTGTTGTAGTACAAGCAATGATTGCACGTAGCCATACTTCTCTCTTTTATTATATAATTTCATAAACACAAATTTTATTCCACCAATGACAAGAGAACAAGTTAGAAGTTTAGACTAATTTACAAAATTGTTAGAGTATACCGTTGGATTAAAACTCAATTAAACATTTCCTAAAGATAGCGCATTAAAGGTAAACATTTTCTAAAGGTTGTATGAGAATTCCCAGCGGTACGAACCGAACGAGGAAAATCTCGAACGAAAGGGAGCAATTACAGAAACTCTCCAAGGATCTTAACACTAATGGATTTGGGCCTTTATTCAGTTTACAATATTCCTTTCAAGTACGGCAAAGTATTGGAGGTATACAGTTTACTTACGTCTATGTATGAAGGAATAATGCTGAGATTAATTTTACTGCTCAAAATGAATAATGTATTGTAATTATTATAAAAGAAATACATTCATCTCTTACAATTTACTAACTAGAGAACTGCAGTTAAATTAAACTCCCATGTTGAGTGTTAGTCTCTATGCAGAAATGTTTTCAACTTTCTTCAGCTCTAGGCATATTTAAATTAGAAAGGTTTGAAACATTTGAGATTCCTATTTGCTTCCTTATGAATTTTTTCATAATAAATTACTTATATACCTAGGATATCCGGAATGTATATCTTTATGGTGAAAATTGTCATGAAAATTACATAAAGCCATTATTTATCTGTGAGAAAATTTGCCTGATTGAAATTATTTTGTAAGCATAAGTGTATAACGCTGAATTTTAATGTGATTAAGGAAATACAACACTGTTCACGTTTTGTAAACAGAGGAAAATAATGCCTCTGAATAATAAATACCCTTTCAGTAATATGGATCAAATTTAATACAAAATAAAAAAAATATGCATCCATGTGCATTTCTTTTCTCTTATTGATTAATGTAAGCTTGGGATGTTCAATAATTTGAACTTAATAAAATTATTTTACTTAATTCTGGTAAAAAAAAAGTGTTTGTACGATAAAAAATTAGTTTTATTCCGAATAAGAATCCTAACAATCAGTGGCGCACACAAGGAGGGGGGATCTTCAAGTCCCCTGAAACACCCAAAGTCCTTGGCTTTTTCGATCAATTTTAATCCTATATATATATATAATACGTAAAATTTAATTATTTGAAATAAATAATTTATTAATCAATGTTAATTATTTATTCAATAATTAACTTGTTACTGCTTTTTGTTCCCAAAATCCGACAAAATCAAAAGAATATGTTGGATAGCGTATTGGAGCATGATACGAGAATGGTGGACTTTCGACTCTGGACCTCCCCATCCTCCCCCTTGAAAAATTCCCGTATGCACTACTGCTAACAATGAATTCCTTTTTACCCTTTTATATACTGAAAAATCTCTTGTTCTTTAATGCTGTGATAACTTTTTTTAAATTTATTTTTTAAGACAAATCTGTGTTTTGTTGTAACAATGATTTATATTAGTACGTATATCCGATATTGAAGTTTCGATTTTTCTATATAAACGTATTATGCCTTTCATTAGTTCCAAAAATAGATTTATTTGGAATTTTCAGTAATTTTTACAATCTAATAATCGTTTCTATATTTCTGAATATTTTTGAAAATCTTTAAAGATAAAAAAAAAAGTTCTTTAATTGTACTTTTAGTTTTTCGATAGGTTTTATACAGAGATAATTTTTTGTTATGTTTTTTTTTAATTTGAATGCGTATCATAAGTATAAAAATACGTATTATTCATAGAATAAAAACTTATTGAAACATCTTTAAATGTTATGTAAAAAAAGACAATGGAAATTAATCTTGAAAGATATAAAAAATAATAATTTATTCACATGAACCAGAATAATTATTTAAATAAAAACATTTCCTGGTTATTTCTTTTTTACCCATTTTATTTTAAAAGTTAGTATAATATGCATTTAAGACGCTTTTCCATTTGTCTCAAGGATTGGTTAATTGATTTTTTAATTAACGTCGCTCTAGAACAACCTGAGGAGTAACAGCTTTGAACCACTGTGAAGTGATGAGAAAGACTCCACTTTTTAGCTCTATGGCTTTTAGCATTTGGCTCTAGTTGGAGCCTAATATTAGCCCCATCCCTGAGATTTTAAAATGTAGTACTGAAAGACTTTCAACTTTAATTAGATATAATATGACGACTAATGTGGTTAACTCTGTGGATCAAATTTAAAGATGTTAATTAATATTACTTAAGCATATTGTTAATACAACCACTAAATTTGAAAATAAAATGCTTCTAATGGGAAAAAAAAAGAAACTGTCTTACGAATGAATTTTATGACCTTTAATGGAATAAATTTATATTACACAACATTTTAGGAAATTTTTAAACACACATGCATTACGAGGAATTAAATGATATTAGATTTCTTCAATTTTAAACACTCTAATTTGTGATACTCAAGTTTTCAGTTTAAGAGATGACAAGTATATCAAATGATTTTTTTTTCTTATTCTTGCTTGTGAAAACTATTTTTAAAAAGCTAGTTTATATGACTGAGTTAAATATCAAATATAGTACCATTTAAAAAAAGAAATACTTACTAACTGACTCATTAAACTTTAACGTAATATTAACACTTCTTTTTAATAATATAGTTTGTGCAATTTGGCCAAAATTGGCCCTTGCGCCATTAAACCTTAAAGTCACTCACTCACTCAATAATACAGTTATTATATACATGTATATATCTTTTGAATACCTAGACACCCATTTTTTCACTTCAAACTAAACAAAAGTTGTTTAACTTGAATTCAGCTTCATTCGAAGAAAAATATCAATTACATAAAACTGAGTTTTTAAGTGCGAAGATCTCTATCGAGCAATTGTGAAAGGGGATGCATTTATTTGCTTTTAATTGTACTTAATTGTTCTTTACTTAAAATAAAACGAATCATTAAAGGGGAATTTGATCAAGGCCTATCTTTAATAGACATACATTACAAAGTGAGGAAATATTACTATGACTGTGTCATTAATATTAAAATACTCTTAATTTTTACTGATGAATATTTTTTTCACTAAATTAAATTATTGGATTTTAAACTGATATACTATCTTGCAAGAAATTTTATAATTTGTGATTTTTAAAAGTAAAGGGATTTTATTTATGTCAACTTTTTGTTAACAGATGGCGACACGTAATTTGTATGCTAAATAAATAAGGAACTTCTTCCAAAATTTAAAACAAATTTCATAAGTTTTCAGAAGATTATATATGCTTAAATAGCTCATAGAGGTAATATTCCATTAATGTAGATGGTGTCTAGGTAATCAAAAGATTAAGCGAACGGAAAATATCGATTTATCATAGCTAAACAAATTTATCGTTGTAATTTTATTCATTCGAACAAAAAAATAGACGTTGAACGATATTGATACCGATTTTGTTAAAAATCTGTTCTGTTATTCTGGTATAATGTTATCCTTCTTGGCTTTATAATTGAATGAAAATACAAAAATGCCGAACTAATTCATTTGAAAATAGAATGAAGGATTAGATCCAGTTAAAAATTATTCACTATCTATACGTTCGCAGTGACAGAGATCAAACTCGTGATTTCTTTTTTGAATCTAAAGCAAATTTGTTTAAAGGTAGCTTACGCGCTTACTAATCGATTGCGAACAAAAAATATGTTTTGTAAAATTTGACTTGTTTCTTATGAAGTTAATTTCAAAACATTTAAAACGTTTTATACATTTCGCAATCCCCCTCTCGTTACGACAGATTATTAAGAAAAGTTTTTGACTTAAACTATTGCTTCAATTGTAAAACCTTTATAATTAGGGAAATCATAAAAACATAAGATTGTAAAGAGTTTTAATAATTTTGAATTCGTTTCAAATGTTATAAAGATGTTCAAAATAATTGATTTTTTGAGGAATATGCAAATTTTTCTATTTCGTATTTGCATCTTTAAGATAAATTTTGAAATAATAAAAATATTCAGTTACTAAATTGGATTATTTCTTGAATAAATTTAACAAAATTGCTATTTTTTGTTCAATTTAAGCTGTCAAGCATTTAATTTTTATTGAAGAATGGTATAATTCTTTCATTTTTTTCACCCAACAGTGATATTCTACAATTTTTAAAATATTTATATTTGTTAAAAACGAAAAATTTAATACTTAATACTAATTGATAGTTAATATTTTTTCTGAGATTTCAAAAGGAGTGTTTCTCTACAATTGTAGATGGGCTAATGGATCCAATTAAAAAATTATATGGTATGCTTTTCTGATCATAATTTTCAAATCTTCTGTTACATCCTTATGAAAGAAATTTTTTCTAAATTTTAGAAACTTAAATTTAATCTCATTTTAAATTTTCAAAGAATATTCTTTCTTTAACGTATCGCATTTTAGAATAGAAACAGACCTTTCAATATTAATTTGCCTGGAATTTCACCCGAGATACATAGAAAGTCTTGTCATTTTTTAAGTTACTAATTAAAATACTGGGCCAAATTTTTAAGACTCCTTCAATTTCTCTAATTCGCTGTTCAGCTCCATGATAGTTCTTTCTAACATTAAGATAAAATCTCTTCAAATTTAAACCAATCCAATGAGATAAATCAGAACCTATTTCTTTCATTCGAAAATATTTGATTGTCACAATCTCAACTATAAACTAAATGTTTATCTGAATCATACGTGTCTTAACTAGGGATATTACTATTCCACTATTCCATAATAATGACACAGTCATCTACTTCTAAAGCGAGCTTTGGGAGAGGGGGGAAGGGCTCGATAGAAATCGTCCGCACTCACCTTCCATTTCGGAGAAGGCCTCATCTAATTGGTTCATCTTCTCCTGCATGGGACCCATGGCGTAATCCGAAGCGGCGGTGCCCAAGAATTCCATGCTGCGTCGAGCGAGCAGCGCTTCCAGTTGAGTCCGTATGGTGGAGTCCGTAGTAGAAGTAGGGGGTGTGTCCTCTTTTTTCGCACTGATATCCATTTGCAGAGACTCAATTGAAGAGAAAGCATATGGCTCCTATGAAGTACACAAACTATGAGATAATTTCCTTTGGAGAACGAAGAACGGGTCTATATTTAAGTGAAGAGGAAGATTATATCAAACTCTCCCTGCGTGATTAATTTTATTAAGAGTACTGTAGAATCCAAAAATCGACCTCTTGCTGTAGACTTCGCCGTCTTGAACGAAAACCAAACAAGGATTACATTTGAATTGATTTCTCTCACTACAATCTGTCAAATCAGGCCATGTAACTATTTTTAGGCCAGTCTTGACATGATTAGAGAAGAATCCCTAATGTTTTATAAGCGAATCTTTGTACAAAACCACGATTAACTAATTCATGTAACACTCTCATATTATTTACCACACATTTTTTTTACAAAGTAAATAGATATAAAAGAAAAAGAAGAAATTAAACCAAAATAGATTTTTCCCAATAACTTAATGATCTTTTATCGAAGAAGAATTAATTGTAAATAACTTGGAAAATAAATGTGTAAAACTTGAAATTCTCTCTCTCTCTCTCCGGAATGAAGAGAAAAACAATTGTACCCTAACTCAGATGTTAACTCATAAATATTTTAAGCGTAAGACGGAAGCATATTTTTTAGATCTATAAAAAAAGCCTTAGATAATAAAAATAATGTTTGTGGAGAATTAAAAGTGCAATGCTTTGAAATCTACACTTCAAAGGGATTTTTTCTCTTTAAAACAGTGCTTCTCAAACTTTCAATAGTTGCGACCCAATATGCAATCATAAGTTTCATTGCGCCCCCCCCCCTCCATACAATAACAATGGATTGAATTCAGTAATACTATAGTTTGACATTAAAGCTACAATGCGACTTTAGTCACTCAAGTGCCACCGGCGTATATAAACGTCTCACTCAGCCAAAGCATTAATTTTTAGGACGTATATATCTTTTATATCGTATATAGGACGTATATATCGTAGTACAATCTTTTCTATGCACTATTGTCCATAAAATTCCGAAGGTTTTGGAATGCAATAAGAGGACCTTGACAGTGTTTGCGAAGTATTTACCTATTTCAGAGGATTTACTTATTTATCCCTTTTGGCCCCCCGCCGGGAAAAAAACATCACATATGAGCATCTACGTGGAAAAAAAGTGGCATTGGTGAACGAATCGCGTAACTTTTATTCGGCAATTAAAGAATTAATTATAAACCGTACAAATTATCAAGATAAGTTTTAATACAAACTCATAAGGTCGCTGGTAATTATCAAACTTGTTCTTAACTTAGTATTGTTAAATTAATTATAAAATACACATCGCATAGACTGATACATTTATAAGTGTATTGTATCAGTGTAATTGTGTATTTTATTTTTTTATTATGTCAGAATTACATTTTGTTTGTTACTTACAGAAAATTAATAATTTTTTTAAATAATCTTGCTTTCGACTTTTTAATATGCTCGCGGCCCTCTCGTAGAGTTATCACGCCCCCTTAAGGGGGCGCGCCTCACAGTTTGAGAAACGCTGCTTTAAAAGTTTAAATTATAGGTAACATAAGAAGCCCTCGAACATTTAAAAACATTATTTAGACCCTAGGTGCGATGTAGAGGAAATTGCTTGAACCCCAAATTTACTAGTAAAAATAAAGTGCTGTTCAAATTTTCATCATTTACTCTTTATTTCAAAAATATCAGAAACATCAGTAAATAGCAGAATAATAAGTAATTAATTGGACTTGAATAAGGTTTTATTTTACTTAGAGTTTTTAGTTCTTTTAATTGCTCTGAGTGAAACAAATTGACTGCAATAATTGGAACCATTTTTACCAGTAGTTGTAAAGAAACTACTGGTTCGAAAGTATTACTTAGAATTATTTTCAACCACTAAATTTACATTTAATGAGTTAATTATGAAGGAACAAAAAATGTTATTCATATACATTTAAAATCCAAAGTGAGCATTTATAAATTTCATACCATTACTGAGTAAAAACAAAAGTCAAGTAATAAAATATAGATGATATTTTTCTAAGTTCCGAGCACAATAAAATAAAGATTAAGGGCATTTGCCATATTTTTATTTATACTCAGTTTACCTTTTAATAAATTATAAAATAGGGAAGAGGAGAGAGAGAGACAATAATATCTATGAGAGAAGCAAAACAAATGTATCTCTTATAAATTTGAGTATTCTGCTAAGTTTTTACCTGCGAGCTATCATGAGTGTATGCAACTTTGAAACTATGGAATTGTACTTATTTGAATGCTACAAAGTACATAAGGAAAAAAAAATTTCTTTGGAATTACTTCTTTCACTTTCGGTTATTGAAAATATTTCTAAATATCTTCCCTAAAGACTTAATAAACAAATAATTTAAATCATCATAAAAATATTTTAAGAAAATTCGAGGAAATTTTATTTTGAAAGGAACCATCATTATTCTTCGTTCTTTCGCATTCTATATACCATTGCATTCAAATAAATTCACTAGTCTAAATTAAAGAAGAAAATAAAGAACGTCAGCATTTGATACTTGAATCTATAAAATTACTCTGAAAAACAAATGTAATAAGGCTATCTATAAGTTTCTTCAATGAAGCTTGACATCACTTTTAAGAAATTTTATCCTCTAGGGAAAGAAATGAGTATAATAATAATACAATGGAGCAAAAAATTAATTTAAATAAAGAATTAATTAATTACATTTGTATAGATAAATAGTGCATAAATTAATATTCTAATACGAATAGTTTATTCTCTAACAATTAATGAAATATTTTATGAAAAAAATTCTACAATTAATATCAAAACTGAAAAAAGATAAATGTAATTGTTTTTGCAATACGTTAATCTTAATAAGGCATAGAATTCAGGTCTAAAAAAGCAGAAAATTCCAATTGGGTATATCTTCTCCGTATGAAATATTCTTCGAAAATCTATTTATTTTAGGAATTATAAAAAATCATACAAATTTTTTGTTTTGTCAACACTCAAAATAGTTAATAGTTTACATAATAATACAAAATAAGCAGAAAAATTTCATTATACCTTCAACAATAAAAGAAGATTTGAAAAATAATTTTAATCAATCCATTTGCTTAAAACGATACAGAATTACCTAAGAATGTGTACAAAAGTGCTAAATTATCTCCTAAATCATGAAATGAATTATACGCTTAGAAATGAATTAAAAGTTTATAAATTAATCAACCAAAAATATAGCTTAACTGAGCTCTTAAGAGAATTACTGCAAAATGATATCCATATGAGACTTTTTGACAAAATATTTATCTTTTAAAATTCAAGTACGTGGATATATATGCACGTTTTTTTTAAATCTTACTGTGTAATGAACACACACAATTTTTAAGGCTACACAGTACCCTTTTTCAAAAAAAATTTTTAGAGACAGTTACAGTAAAAATAATTTATGTTTTATATTTAGATTATGTTATTAAGCTGATTCTGTAAGTAAAAAGGTAGTTTGACTTGCCACTATTTTTTAATTTTAAAAACTTAGGAATTTCTTACGTTTTTCAAACTGTTATAAAATATTAAATTTTTAAATTTTTTCAGTCATTTTAAGTTATTTATGTTTCTTAAACTATTGCAAACGAAAGTTAGTATGGATTTGAAAAATCTATTCCCTTGTTAGTTTTTAATAATCATTTTTCTTGGAAAAACATGGTAAAAACACAAAATTTTTTAAAAAAATAACTAGAGACTTCAGTCTTAAATCCATACTAACTTTTATAGAACATACGTTTGGGAGTATTTACAAAAAATTTCAGGGCTCTATATTGAACAGAAAAAAAGCCTTAGGGATTAGAGAACACTTATACCACCAAAATTAAAAGTCTGAAAAAAATGCATTTAAAATGCATAAAACAGAAACTTATAATGCCCGTAAAGCTTTGATTTTTTAATATGTTATTTTTCAATATATGTTCTACATTAAAACACCCTTTTAATTAAATATGACTGAAAATAATATTTTTTATTCTAAATATATTTTTCAATAATATTGATAGCATTTCTTAAGACGACAGTTTATTCAGCTTAATCTTAATCAAATATTTTCACAAAAGTTTTGAAACACAAAGCATTTATGTACAAAATAATAATGATACTAACTTAGCTAAAAATCGCCAGGTTTGTTTATCAAATTTAATTTTTTTAGCTTTAAATTGGGGCAGTTTAAGAAGTTTTAGCTCTTGTACGACTTTAAAATACTAAAATATAGTTCTACAATCTGTTTAGTATAATGTAGTTTGGTACATCAAGAGGAAATATTCTGCAACATTTGAGTTCAGAACTCTTGCATTCGGAAGTATAATTGCAGTATCAGCTGACGACTGATTTTAAGTTACATCATTTTCAGTAGTATTCCATCTTTTCGAAATATTGTTTCTCACATCAACCTGAGAATGCTTTGGACATAGCATTTTCTCTACAGGAAAAAATTAATGATAAAGCTTTTAAGTTATTTTTAAGCAAAAATTGGCCATGAAATTAATCTTAAGTAATTATGAGAACTCAAAAAACTCAAAACATAATCAAGCAGAAATGATTTTACTAATGAAAATTGGAATTAATAAGCATTCCACACTAAAAGAATTGACTATGCTCAAAAATATTTTTAATTAATTTAATTTAAAAGTGGAAAAATGCTTTAAAATTAAACCGAAACCAAAACCATAGCTCAGAAAACTTCAAGTATCTTAAAATGAAAAAAATATCAAATATCTTAATCTGACAGTTCTGAAATTTGGTGGCAAGCTTCTCAATAAAATAACCCAATAGAAAATTAAAAAAAAAAGTCGGTTATTATGAAATTTTAGGGTATTGAGTAGCCTTAAAACAAATTGCTTTATATTAACTTAACACTGGAACTTAAAAGTTCGTTTTAAGAGTAATTTTACTAGTACATTAACGTTATTCGGTACAAAATTCATTAATGGAGCTTTGATTATATTCAGAATTCTTAATAAGTATTATGATTTACACAAAGAAACACAGATTATGTAATTTTTTTGTTAGTGTAACGTTAAATATATCAAGTAAAACGTAACGTACTTAAGCATTTAAAAATTTTAATTGTAGTTAGTATACTTGTACAAAGCGAAAATGTATAGCTTGGAATATTAGTATTTCTAAGTACGCTGGGAACCTTTTGTCAACAAAACCCAATCCGTTCTATGATTTTATGAATTGATTAGTATAAGAATGAGATAAATTATTCTATTTAACATTTGATTTCCTCATTCAAGTATGAACGCAAAATGAGTGTGTCTGAGAAAACATTCAATGAAAAATTTTTAAAATTACTTTAATATTTTGAAGTAGTTTGAGAGTTCTTTAGTTTGAAGAAAAAGCATAACGATATCAATAGCAAAAACATATTTGTTGAGTTTTTTTAAACGCATCACTTTTGTCGTTTTATATGAAAGTAACGAAATTGAAGATAACATACGTTTAAAAAAATATATTTTTCTTCTTTAAAACCCCAATACTTTTCAGAGAATTTAGCTTAATTGATTTGTGAAAATGATAAGGTAATTGATACATTGCTTGGGCAATTTGATTTTAAAATTTGCATACTTATCTTTTGAATTTCAAATCGAATTATGCCTCCTATTTTAGGAGCATGAATTTTAACAATGATGTATATTTGCCCTGCATTTTTCTGAACAATTTCTTAAATAGATGCAATCTTCCAATTTTTTTTCAGTTGAATGGTGTTTTTCATTTAAACGAATAATTTAATTTGTCACACATTGTGTGTTAAATGTTGGAAGAGATAAGTAACGGTAAAAAATATATTTTTTGTGTATATATATATATATAAGTATATTTTGATTACAAGATAAAATAGAATGCATGCCATTAAAAATTACTTTTAATTAATAAATAGCATTAATCTCTGAAAATTTAAGGAATAGTTTATAAAACAATTATTTTGAAGTGAGAAGCAATATGTCAGTTGTAAGTTAACAAAAAGCTGTTATTTTATCCATAACACAACCCAGATAAACAGTTGCTTCAAACCTCTTCCTATAGGGGTAATAATCTAGATTTCTGTTATGTGATAAGCATAATAACGTACTCTATTTCCCCCAATGTTTGGGGCTAGAAACCGATATCAGATTCTGAATTTGATAAACCAGTAAAGATGTTATGATAAGGACACCTTTTGTTAGGATTTGACCCTCTGCAAATAAAGTCATATCTCCTGCTGAATCTAAAATATACTTTTTCATAATATTTCTAATCATGGCGAGATCTTTTCCGAGGGGAAAAAATCACTATTGGTCTTGTGGAAATGTTTTCTATCCAATATCATTTTTTTTTCTCATTTAAAAATGCATATGCGAAAGAAACTTTAAATAAAAATAAACCATAAAAGTTCATTAAAGTAGAAAAGTTATAAGCAGATCTTCATTAGAGTAATAAATAATAATATAGATAGATAGATAGATTAATAATAATCTCTATATGTGTAATAACTCATAATCCAATGATAATAGTAATAACAAAAATAGCATATTTAAAAAATTCTTATCGTTGGTCACTAAATGTTTAAAGTAATTATTTGAGTTAATAAATAAATGTATTTTTATAATACATTTGTAAAATAACATATTTTTATAATATTAATCAAATGAATTCAATTTATTACAGTCAGCATGTTATTTATGACCTATAAAAAACGAATTTTCTTCGATAAAAATAATTGCTTTTATTTCTAGGTAAAGAATTTTTGAAATTTCTTTTTAAAATCAAAATATGCAGTTGTTGAAATATAATTATACGGATTTTTTTAACTAAATTTCCAGCAATCAGTTTAACTTTGAAAGCATTCTTAAAAGTAATATTGATTGAAGTATTTTTGAAACTTCAATCCATTCTAACATTTTTTTTTCTTAAAAAAAATTGTCTTTTTAGGATAGTTGCCTTTTATAATACATTTTGTTGTTTTAAAAAGGGGTAATTGCCTCAAAAGGAAAATAGATCGTATAGCATTTAGGAGAAAAGTGGCTTTTTCATAACTTTTTACTTTCTGATATAAACTCGAATACGACAATTAACACTTAATAATAAAGTGATGCAAATAAAATATTTAAAAAAAAAAGCTCTTTTCCTATTTTTTAGTCATGATACATTAAATAAATTACAAATAATTTACACATGTAATAATTTACATTACAAATAATTTATTTATTCGTAGAATTTTCCAGGTTACCTAGCAAAACTCACACTTCCCCCCCCCCCTCTTCCCTCTGAAGGGAGCTTCAAATCTGTTCCAAATCGTTCCTAATCCCTTTGTTGAAAGTGCATTTCGATCTGCAACAATAGAGCACTCGAGGGGGTATTCCATGTCAAACGACACGCGTCCTAACCCGAGTCACTAATTTGAGGGGCGTGTGAGCAGGTGTCATTCTTTGCACCCCCTATTCGTCCCGAAACACGTGTTTGTGTGCACGCGACCCGTGTTAGCAACCACTCATTGTCATCGCACTAACCAAACACGCTGACGGATTATGGCACTCGTATGTCAACTTTCCTGCAGTACCCATCGGGGCTTCTGTCGGCACTTGTTCCTCACCTTTTGTGACAAAGATTTAAATAGAAGAGGGGTTTTGCTTTCGACATCCCCGGCTTCCCCGTCCAGTGAATAGGGTTGAAAGACTAAGTTTCATAATGGAGTGGTTGTGTTCAAAGCTTCTTGAGTCAAGCCATTGTTCAAACTCAGTTTTATCCCCCCCCTCCGTCTATCATTATTATTTTGGAAGTAATTGTATCTGGAATTAAAGCCCTCCAGCATTTTTTTCTTTTTTATGCTGGTGGATGAATAGCGAGAACATTGTTAAATAAGAGGGTGGGGGGAATATGCATGTAATGGACTACCACTCTATGCATGAATTGAAAGCCTTAAATGAGAACGGGAAAAAAGTGATAAACCATATTGCGAAAAGTAAACCCAACAACTTTTTATTGACAAGAATGCATTGTAAGTTGTTAGTTTTGCTTGTCACGCCGATAATACGGATGAATATATTTTGAATTAATGGGAACTACTATTTTGTTCAGAATTAAAAAAAAATAATTCAGATACATTTCATTTATAATAATATATAGCACATAAATATTTGTTTATATATATATTTTCTCTTCGACTTTCATTGCCTATCTTACTTTGAAATTAATAACCAAAATATCATGCAATTTGAAAACAGACCACAATTATGTGATTTTTAGTGCCACTAGATTTAAAACGCAACAATAGTATGACTTCGTGTATCAAGGATATTATAGCAGAAGCTCAGATTGAATATTAACCTAAGGAAATTTTGTAATATTTTGTAGTTATTGTTAGAATTTTTATAATTATTGTGTTATATAGTGTCTGCGATAGTCTAAAGGTTATGGTTACGAATTCGTGGCCGACATGTCCCGAGTTCGAGTCTTAATATCGTTAAAGACCCACCGTGTAGAGGAGCTGATGTACTTTAAATCTGTCAAGGCTCAAAATTCTCTAATGGGTGGGTTGCGGTAGATTAGAGAGAGGGGTTTTTCCAGCTCAGATGTCGTCCTCGTCATTTAGTTGTAGTTTAAAATAACGAGGTCCGTCACCAATAGCCCTCATGTTGCTTTATAATGCCACGTTAGTAAACACTCACTCACTAAATTAGTGTTACATAAAACAAATATCATGTGTTTCTATTAAATTTAAAATTATCTATATAAGTGCAACAATTCAGAATTAGGAATTGAAGATATTAATGACTATATAACTGTAGTAAAAACATTTTATTCAAAAAATTAAGGATAGACTTTTTGTATAGTTAAAAATAAATGAAAATTTTGAGTCACACATTCTATAAAGCAATGATAAAAATTAATCAATACAGTTACCTTTTATGGTGTAGTAACTGATTCTAAATTAACTATTACTTAACTATTACTAACACTGCTGGCCACACAAAATGCCACACCCTGAACCATGCATGTAAACCACATGAAATTTACATCATGCGTTGGCGGTGATGAAATAAGCAAATCATTAGCATTATAGAGCAGACGCATATCACGGGTGACCGTAGCGTCACCCTCCAGAGCTATGTAAGGCGAGAACAGATTGGCAATTTAAAGTACTGCAATTGTTTTTTTTTTCGGGCGTAGTTTTTTTTTTTCGCGGGTAAGCTGTTTACCCATTCTTTGTGGAAGACATTGGGCGTCATTTGACCACATTTCTAAATTCGACCGAGAAACAATAGTAGCGTAAAGGGATTGCAGATTATCCTTCAGAGAAATCGGTCAACGTGTTGGACGAAACCAAGCAACTATGATGCAGATCTATCATAGCATAGCTGAACTCAGAAGGAAACGACGGACCGATGGGGTCGATCATACCCAACTCGCTGCACCACTGTCCATTATGGCAGGTGGATTGTGCGCATGTCAGTGATAGATCGCGCAGCCATATCACGAACCTTAGCACCACAAATTCAGTCAGTTACCCATCATTCGGTGTCCACTCGTACCATTCGACGCCGTTTTCAGCAGAGTGGAACGTCCGCAAGGCGTCCATTGCTTCATTTATTCTTGACAGGAAATCATAGGCGTTTGCGCCGACAACGGTGCGATGAACGGCGGACATAGACAAAGGAATGGAACGACATCGTGTTTACTGATAAATCCCGCTTCTGCCTGCAACTTCACTATGGTTGGATTCGAGTCTCGAGACATTGTGGTGAGAGGCTGCTGAACTGTTGCGTTATTCATCGCCACACTGGTCTTGCTACCGGTATCATGGCTTGGGATGGTATTGGATTTCACTGCCGCACCCCTATAGTACGTATTGCAGATACACTGAGCAGCCAACGCTAAATCTCTGAGGTGTTGGAACCTCTGGTCTTCCCATATATTCAGCACTTGCCATCAGCCGTATTCCAATAAGGTAATGCGCGACCACACGTGACACGCAATGTTCAAGAGTTCTTCTTTATCCATCAGATTAAATTGCCTCCTTGGCCTGCTTGTTCTCCCGATCTATTGCCATTCGAAAACGTCATGCTTGTACAACGTCTGGTCCGGGATACACCACCTGCTGCTACACACCAGATCAACTTCGGCAATATGGGGAAGCCGCACGGACTGTTGTACCCCAAGGATACATCCAAAACCTCTTTGATTCTATTCCAAGGCGTGTGGCAGCGGTTATAGCCAACAACTGCGTCTACGCTTTCTACTAATTTTGTCATCATCCACGTGTCACAAGAGGCTGTTATTTGAACCGTTTGATCTTTGTACTATATGTTATCTGCCAAACAAATTTCGCTGTGATATCTCTGGTCCTTCTTGGCGTCCCATTTTGTGTGGCCGGCAGTGTACGTACATTATAGCGTTGTTTTAGAAAAAAATAGAGCATTTGATTACTTATGCGTTTGCACTTATTGATCAGCTTAATTAGACATCTGTAAGAGCAAACACCTAGATAATCAAATGCTCATTTTGTTTTGTTTAAACAATGCTATAATAATTGCTGAAGTGTGTTAATCGATATCGAAAGAATGAATAGTCTAGGAATAATAAATTCCCTGAAACAAATAAAGGTAAATTCCCTATTTTTTCCCTCCGTTAGATGTATGACTTTTTTAATGATAAAAAAAGACAGGCTTAGAAGACAGTATAATTTTTCATTGTAGAACGTTTTATGCTCGTGAAAAAATCCGAATACAAGCCTAATCCACTTAGTATTGTTTAAAAAACGAAATTGAATCAATTTCTTACAACTTATTCAATACATTCATATATTATCTTAAAATTATTTTTAAGCTAACAAAAACAGATAATTAGGTTTGCAAAATATTTAGAAGTTCTTGATGAAAAAACATATAGTTAGTTGATGATAAACAATAAATAAAATTTTAGAATCAGATAAAACAAGATTGAACCGGACTTTAAAACACCAGTGTGACGTCTCTCGCGTCTTTCTGTTAACATAACTCCTATGTTCTTTGACGGCCACGATTAATGGCAAAACTTTTCCAACCCAATACCAAGAAGATAAACAACGATATTATGCAAATGAGATATAATATAAAAGGATAGAAGCTTTGATGATAAGATATATCGTGGAAAGCTTAGAGATAGCGTGGCAAGCCTAGATATAGCGCGGTAAGCTTAGAGATAGTTGTGTGGAATCATTCTGATCGATAGCGTGACAAAGCTTAGTGTGAAATCTTGCAGATCAAGAGTCAGCGGTCCGATAGCTTTAGAAGGAATAGAAATCCTATATAAAGAAGTTGGAATCTTCATATATAAAGCGAAAGATATATATCTCTTTAGGTAAAGGAAGGAGATCTGCAAAAAGGTAATATTGGATATAAGTAATTAGATGAATAGGATTATTAATGATAATTGGGATAAAGGATCTAGTTGCGTGATCTGACTTGAATACGTGATTTAATTTGGGCTTGACTCTCACTTTAATTAAAATTGTCAAATTAGAATTTAAGTAATATAAGTTAATCTTAATAAAAGTTGTATTAAGAATTATTATGTCTCATCATTTTGATAATCCCACACCTCTAGCTTACGCGGAACCGGCACGACATGGTCATCACAGGATGGCTATGTCGCACCAGGACACAGAATTGTTTAAAAAATTGCAAAAACGAAATTATTAAAAGATTTATAATATTTTTATTTGTGTACATATATATGTAATCTATATTTTTAAAATGAAGTAAGGATATTTAAAGTAAACAACAGTATTTTAGAAAATAAAAATATACCAAACAAAGAATTATTTCCTTATAAAAAGTTATTCAGCAATATAAGTATAAAAAATTATATGAAAAAAAGAAAATTAGAGTTTATATTGTTAATGTAAATAAACTCAAATAATGTATGATTTATGTTTACTGAATATTTAAGGATACAGTACATTAACAACAAATAAAATAAAAGCCGAAATTATTAACGTATTGAAAAAAAATACCTTTATTTTGATTCGCTCTATATGTTTTCTAAAATTTATTCGGGAAAGTAATATGTAATCATAATACTTAATGATATTTTAAACAAAAAATTATGTAAAACTCTATAAAGCTGAAAGTTTAATGTTAGAAATCATAATTTTGATAGAAGTACTTGATATAGTTTTAAAAAGAAGATTTACGTAAAAAGTATCGTTTTCAAATATTGCTTCAAAAACAATTTCTTTAATTCTGTTGATGATGTATAAGATTTGTTGATGTAATCAAACAAAATTACATAAGTAGCAATCATTAATCAAAGATATTGATTCCTTGGACTTATGACTCTCAGCTTTTTGAAAAAATAACCAATACCAATAAAAATAACCCAGGTTTATTGAGGTTTGATAAAAAAAATTATATATATATATATATATATATATATATATATATATATATATAGCACACTGTGTGTGTCAATAATTTCATTTTGAAGTTATTAAAGAAATTATATTTATAATTACTAGAGATAAAATAACAATTTTTAAAAAAAATATTATAACATTTACATAATACTTTTTTATCACTAATACGTTTATATTTATTTAATTTTACCTTCAGAAAAAATTATAGTTTGATTGTGGGATAAAATATTCATATAAAATAAGAAATTGATTGTGGGATAAAATATTCCCTCAATTCTTTCTACAGTAAGTACTATACATCCAAAGAAAAACATAATGTCATACTTTCTAGCATTATTTATTACAACATTAACTCAGAATGAAAACAATAGTTGTTTAAACAACGGAGTCTGTGTAAAGTACTTAAAATCAGAAATTATTCATAACTCACTAAATGTAATTAGTGGCATAATTCGCTTAGTATAAACTAAAGTCACACTGGAAACTACACAAGGGATACTAAAATTAAACCATAGCCAAATAATAAAGGTGCACGATGAACTGTTGCACTTCCTTCGCGTAATTTCCACACTATACAAATAAGCGATTTGCACAAATGGAGATTCTATTTATACACAATGCATACATCACGTATTATTGTGTGTGAGTATTTTATGTTAAAACACACACACACACAGAGGCTCTTATAGTAAACTATGTGTATACCTTTTTCAAATGACTTGCTTTATTGCGCATAGTTTTTAAAGTTTGAACTCTTTGGGGGCACTTAGTTCTTTTGAGAGAAGACAAAACCAATAAAGATTTTTAAAAAATTCTAGTTAAATTAGTGATCGAATTGAATGATACTCAAAATACTTTAAATATTAATGTCATTTTATATCAGAATACATTAAATCCTAAATTTCTTGAAAGAGATTGATCCTCTAATCTTGCGAACTGAACAATTGAGTGGGGAAAGTACAATATAAAATTCATGGAGAAACGAGTTAAAATTTAAATACTCCACATGAATTATGTTGAATATATTAATTTTGTTATCATCCGAGTGATGTGGATACACTGATTTTGAAATCTTAAATGATTTATCAAACTTTTCATATTGTATGCGAGGAAGATTATCTTGCGTATGACAGATTAAAAATATTCTCTTTGACATTATTTTATAATTTTGATCGCTTAAATCGCTTCATAAAAAATAAAAAATTAGAGTATTTTTAAGAAAATAGAGTTTTTTCGTTGCACTCATTTATATTTCTTAGTATTTCATATACTTATATTTCTTAAATAATGTATTTAACATTTAATACTTTTGTTTTTTATTTATGTTCTTATTATTTCTTATTGTCTTTTCTTAATATTTATAGTTATGTGTACCCAGTAGCGCACACAGGAATTTTTCAAGGGGAGGGGGGGGGGGCGGAAGGCCACTATTCTCATATCGTGCTCCAATACACCGCCCAACATATTCTTTTGATTTTGTCAATTTTCGGGAACAAAAAACAGTAAAAAATTAATTATTGAATAAATAATTAGCATTAATTAATAAAATTAATTATTAATAACAAATACTTAATTAAATTTTACGTACTATATGCATAGGATTATAATCAATCGAAGAAAAAAAATCAAGAGCTTTGGGAGGGGGGGGTCCGGACACGAGGAACCCCCCCTTGTGTGCGTCACTGTGTGTAGAACTAAAAGGTTCTCGTTCGCATTCTTAGATATTGGTTGAATTCAATGCCCTTTAATAAAATTTTAGTGCCATTTAATTCCGAAAAGAAGTGATATTTTGAAATAAACACAAAAAAATTCTTTTCATGCAGACACTAAACCTAAACGCTTGACGTCGAAAATATTACAAGTCAGGAAAAATGTATTTGTGCATTGTACAATAGCACCAACCAAGAGTTTAGCAATCATTAAAGATTCTAACACTTAAATATAATATTTAATTCATAGTTTCAATCTTATTTTTACAAAAGTTTCGATTTTTTTGGCTCTTTTCTCGTTTATTTATTACGCATCACCTATTATCAGTAGCGTAGCGGTAGGGGGAAGAAGGGCTCTATATCCTCTCCTCCTCCTCCATAAGGATGCCTGCTTATTGAAATTTTAAGCAGATCGTTTCTATTATAATAGCCTTTTTTATACCTATTTTTCAAAAAGAAATTAATGCTAAAAATTTTGTACTCCACATAAATAATTTTTTCACCTTGAGAATAGAGAGCGAAATACGCAACTAATTTTGAGGTATTAATTAAGAATTGGTCAAATCGCTTAAATCTCACTCCCACCCCTTGAAAAACCTCTGGATTCACCCTTGGGGGTTATTCAAACAACTCGATCAGTCTGCGATAGTTCTTTTACAAAAGGTTTAAATAAACAAAGTTTCAATGCAAACAGATTTAAACCTAATTCACAGATTTAAATTTTCTAATTTACTTTACAAAATAAGAAAGAAAAGCACAAAAAGATATTGCTCATAACTCAATCCATTGCTTAGAACTCAACACCCGCCATTTATTTTTACCCATCAAGAAATTCACTCGGCGATTTAAAAACCGTTTATTAGAAGAAGAAAAAATCGCATCGTCTCTTTAAAACTGACGCAATCAAATAAGTGACCAGAAACCAATTGTCGATGTAAAAGGGGGGCAAGATTCGATTAAGGTCCCATTCCGATTCAAAAATCATCGCAAATCTGATTCATTGCGATGGCATCCATAGCAACTGTCGTAACCTTTTTAAGGCTCTCTTAGCGGAGTGAAACTCAATTGGAGTTTTTGCTGCGCTGCTCGAAAGGGGAGAGGCGTGATAAAGAAGCGCGCCTCATAATTTGATGTATCGTAGCCGATCGAATGGAAATTAGTGACCGAATTTCATTTTCCGATAGGTTTAAAGACTTTGCTATGATGTGTGGGGGAGGAACAATTTATATAATCACTTAAAAGTAACGCAGTTACTACTCTTTTATCTTTGCCTAAGTACACCAAGACGATGAATTGATTTCGGCTCTTGGAATTGAGGGGGTGGCGTACAAATTGCTCCACAGCATCGTCTGGTTTGTCAGGACGTTCCTTGAGGGGGGCTCATAGCAATACTTATAAAATTTTATATCCGGCAAAAAAATACATATGAAAGATTTTTTCTTAAAAATTTTTTTAAAAAAGCTTTCTTTCTTACAATTAATTTACGGGA
>BMAV01027722.1:73608-106293 GCA_019973955.1 Trichonephila inaurata madagascariensis | reverse complement strand
TTCTTGTATCCTGCTCCTTTTGATTTTGTCGATTTTTGGAAACAAAACACAATAATATACTAATTATAGAATAAATAATCAGCATTAATTAATAAAATTAATCATTAACAACAATTATTTAATTAAATTTTACGTACTATATACTTAGAATTATAATCAATCGTAAAAAAAAACCGAGGGCTTTGGGGGGTTCTGGACCCCAGGACCCTCCCTTTGTGTGCGCCACTGACTTAATATCATTGTATCATCTTTCAGATAACTTCAGGATTTCATAAGTGGAGGAGGAGGGGAAGAAGTTAAGATAATTTGTCCTTTTTATTTACATATTGGCAGATTCTCCTTGAAATATCCCTTAGGAAAATATCCCTTACATTCATGTATTACTTTCAGAATTTTCCACAAGACAGTTAAAATTCAAATGCTTCTCCAGTCAAAATAAAAAAACAAACATATCTTAGTATTCCTACTCTCATTTTCATATTGATTAACAGCAGTAAGTTCCTTTAAAATCTGTATTCCTTCTTAAAGCATGAAAATTCTGTGGCTTCATCTGTAATCTATCTTATGTTTTCGAGACTTTTACTTATTAAAAAAAAAAGCGTAAAGTTGTAGCAAAACTTTTTTATTTGTTGTGTGCACGGTATTGAGCCGTCGCGCCTCCGCTTGCTTTCTTTGAGTGTAATCGGTTGTTATTGCAAACAGAATAAATTTTGAGTTCGAGGGGAGAGGTTTGCATGTCTCGTTTTGTTTGAATAGGGGTATTTTTTTTTCTCAATGCTACTATCAAATTAAATTTACGCATTTTTGTTATTTACATATCACGTGATTTGTATTGTTACGTGGTTCATCATCTTTTTAAAGGAAAAAAAAAAGAAAAGTTCACACAATTAACAAGTAGGTTCTTATGGAGTAAAATGTTATTTATTTTGGAACAACCCAGTAATTACAGTATAGTTTCTTCTAATAGTAAACAAAAATATCATACATATATAAATTTGTAATAGCACAGATTCAAAAATTATACTAACACGGAACGCAGCAATTTAAATCCGAAATTACAATTCTGTATGAGGCAAATGAAACGCAAAATCGCTGTCAAATGTCCTGACTACAAAAATGCTTCCCTGAATCATGATGAGCAAGAAGCTTCTGGAATCTTCTAAAAACTTTTCCGGAAATAGATTCTTAGATTCTTTTGAATTTTTCTAGATGTATCGATTTTTTTTACTTCAATTCTCATAACATTATTGAAAAAGTAATCTCGCCTGACCTATAAGGGAATTTCCCGTCGCAATATCCTTTTGGCAGCTAAGTAGAGTTCAAAACTTTCGTCAATAGTATTAAAACTGAAAAATTATGTTTACTTCAATTCTTAGAATGTTTGTGAAACATTTTTTATTACCTTTAAATAAATATTTCCAAGAGCTATTATGAAACAAGTGAAAAAAAAAAAGAAATCCCAAAATTTATTTGTTGCTGATGTGAAGAAAAATAATCCACTGCAAAATTAGTAGATACCACTTATCCTACAAACTACAACTCTGTTCAGATCTATGTGGAACGGTTCGTATACGAAACATTGTTATCATTTAAACAGAGGATTCCAACGAGTCATGCTCCTCGTGAAAGTATAAAAGTAATTTGGTCGGCAAAGTAACTCCAAAAATTACGGAAATAACACTTAATCTACATAATTACTTAATTCAATAAACTGTAATTAATAGCACTCTCTCTTTTTGTAGATTTAAACACCAAGGAATTAGGCAATGCTTTTCATTCTCCTAAGTGGATTTCATTTTCTACTTAAAATGGATAAAAAAGAACTTTTTATTTGCATTTACTTTTTAATTGTTGCATGATAACATTTTCTGGCTGAATTTTGTTTATATTAGATAAGTACATTTTCCACGGCTATTTTTTAAAAAAAATTATCTGATCCTTTTTATTGCGCCTTATATACGAAAAGGAGTTCCAGCTTTAAATTTCGTTATTAATTAAAAATAAATAAATTTAGTAATCAGAATTCAGTAAAATTTTTTGTTATCATCCTTAATAGTATTATTCATTCCCTTTTTCTGCATTAAAAAAATTTATTTTCATTTGAAAAAATTCAAAAGATCTTATATAAAAAAAACTTGGTACTTTCAGGGTTTTGATTTTAAAAGAATATGGCGCTTTGGAACTATTTTAATTTGCTGTTTTGCTTAAAAGCGTCAGAAGAGTATGCAGTGGACTAAATTTCCCTGATGTCATGGTCACTTGAAAACTGCAATCCCGTGCTTCCATCTAATCAGTTCATGCGCTTTGCTGTTGCCAACTTCTGCATTTTGCAGAAACTTTCTTTTAAAATATACATTTTTGTCAACAATAATAATGCACATAGATAAAATAATGCATTTTGTTTAAAATACACGTATAATATAAGAATTTTTTTGTTTAATTTTGAAAAACATTTTGAAGAATCCTTTAATAACTGTACATATTTACCCAATTATCATATTTGAAATTTTATCTAAATTTTACAAATAGAACGTCTGCTTTGAAATCAATGGAGAACACGTGATTGCATTTATCAGGTGACTGTCATGAATTGAGCTCATTTAAAGGAACATAGTCTGACTGCCGTAGCTACACTTAGCAACAACATACGTATTTAAATCCGAAAGAGAAAGTAGAAAGATGCTAAACTAAAGGGCTCGAAATTATGCTGGTTAAGAAATTTGGTTCAATAAACACACTCAAAAACGTCCTTTTAAGAGTACAAAGTTAGTTATTTTCAAAAAAATAATAATAATAAGAGTAATTACTATTTCTCTAAGTGATATTGAAATTAAAATAGCATTATTATCTAGTTCAAACAGACAGCTTTAAAACATATATATTTAATTAATAATTTTCTTAGAACAATCTGTGAATTTGTGATTGTTTTTAAGAATAGCATTTGATTTAACTGATTTAAGTTCTTTTTCGTATACCTATTACATTTTAGAATGACTTAAATTAAAATAAAATGAAACACACACAATACTGATAAATTTACCCTGGGAATTTTATTGAATTTTTTTGATACAATAAGATCCCCAATTCGCTCACGCTTATTTTTTGCAACCGAAACCATTATTACATCATAATTATGCAAATTTATTTTACAAATTAATAATAATAATAATAATTGTAACTATAATTAGCTGCGTTTCATAAAACAAGTGAAAAATTCTTTTTATAAAGTCTCTTATTCATCTAAATAAATGTTCCATTCTGTATTGAATCTTTTTGGTTAAGTTCTTCATTATTCAGATTTAGTTAAATTCTTCAGATGCAAGTCTATTAAAACATACATTTAACAGATAATTTAGTACTTATGTATAAATCGATTGAAGAAATTCAAATACTTTAGTAATACGCACTAAATATTAGTAAAAAGCTGGTGGGAAGAACAGATTTAAAACACACAAAGAATTTTGTTATGTGCGTGTAAAAAAATTCTCGAATTTCTTAATGCGCTCGATTGTTAAACTTTTCTGTCTGCAAACTAAAGTAATAATTGAGAACCATTGTTACAAGTTAAAATGTCTGCAATCGTTCGTTATAGTTCTAGTTTAAAACTTTTTTAAAAGAAAAATTTAAGCAACCGAAGTTTCCAAAACTGTCTATTGAATGCGAAAAAAAATATCAGACACGTTAATTGCGCTGTCTTATTTCTTTCTTACTTTCCAAGGCAGTTCTGTCTACGTATTCGTAAAATGAAAAAAGCTTCTACCACTTTACTTTTAGATTCTTATAAAACAGCTTCCCTGCAGCAGTTGAAAGTCTTAAGTTTGCGAACAAGTTCCTCAACGAATTAATTTGCTAAGAAAATTTTTTTTACCCCAGTACTATTTCAATAAATAAGGGGCAAAAATTGTTAGACTTGAGCAAACAATGATTTGTCAGCAGTTTTAAAAAATGAAAGATCACAAAATCATATATATATATGTGTGTGTGTATAAAACCTAGGCTTTGTGATATGAAATAGTTCAAAATTTTGATGAAACATTTTAATGTGACACATTGCTTAAATTCCCTAAAACATTTTCCTAAGCCAAAAGCTAAATATTTGATTTTTCTGAAAAAAAAATGTATAAATATATTTTTAAGGGAATACAGAAAATGTATTCATAATTTTAATCCCGTTGGATATACGTTCATAATTAAAGATTTTTTTAAAAAAATATTTTGCTTTAGAGAACTAAAAAGCATCTATATATAAACAATGAAAACTAAACTCTGTTACAAGAGATAGAATTCCGTCGATTATATAAATATAAAAAAAAATTTAATCGTGAAGCAGAATATTTGTTTTATAAAATAACAGAAATTTTGGGTAGAAATTTTTAAACAAAATTATAGTTTAGCTTTTATTGTAGTAGTAAGTTTAAGCAAATTCAATTGTAGTATATTAATAAATATTGTTAGCTGAAATTAATAAACCTTTAATTTAATGGCTTAATACGACCTCTTAAAATAAAAAAAATTCGTTAATTCTAAGCCTGTTAATCTAAAGTAAGCTTTTGTTGAATTCATTTGGTAGTAATATCTTTTGTAAAAATGATTAAGAATTTCAAGCTTATTATATTTCTAAACATAAAAATTATGTATAAAGTGTAATTGCTTACAGTAGTTCGCAGTCGGTTTGGTACGATTATCGTTAAAATATGATAAAAATTCATTATAGATGGAAAAGTACCAATCTCTCTTAAAGTTTTAGAGTAACGTTATGTCTAAACTTTTGGTAGTTGCTCTAAGTTAGGGGTACTCAACCTTTTTTACTGCAGGGCCGCATACATATGTCAGCCATTTCACGTGGGCCGCAACAAGAGGTTAAAGGGGGGGAGTGCTTTAGAATTAAGATAACATTGGAAATTTTTAAAATGTGGAAAATTGATCAAAATATGATAACTCCTGTTTTGCTTTTTTAAATTATTATTTTTTATATTTTTCATTTTTTTGTCACTAACACTAAATTAAAAGAATTTAAAAAACACTCCTTCACAATTTTTGCATCTGTAAGCGATTTTATGATTATCAATAATATAACAAAATTCATAGGAAGTCTTAGTTACTGCTGCGATATTACCACTGAGAAAAAACAATGTTGCTGTTTCAAAGAATATTCAATACAACAAATTTATCACCTCTTGAAAGAGATCTTGGAGGAAAAGTGTCATTAAATGATTCTGTTAAATGGTATTTTTTAAATACAGCACTTTCATGACAAATCAAACAAGTACTGATTCATGTTCGTTTTTCACTGAAAAACAGCCAACCTCCAAATCGTTCGAATATTTTTCGCTTGTAAAGTATAAAAGATCGTTAAAAATTAGTTCCAACCAAATAATTGTTGCCACTGTTGTCTGTCATCCTAATCTTAATCGTTACAAACAGAAAACGAATATCAATTCGCAGCCGTACGACATCGACGGTAAAAAAGCAAATTCGGTATATTTGATTTCTTGTCAAAGAATTTCCCACCAAATTTTTTTAACACATTGATCTTAAATAAGTGAATTTCTCAGAGCAATGGGTCATGTCCGGACTACTGATAAAGGCTCGATGGGCCGCAGGTTGAGTATCGCTGCTCTAAGCTCTTTAATGTTATACACTTGATAAGAAAAATAATCAAATTTAAATCCTATTTGAAGTTATAAGTAAAAGATGTAGTGTAATACAAAATTTTTAAGATGTTAATATTTTTTGAACACGGCTTTGTAAAATTATTAATATTAAGAACAATGATCAGTGGCGCACACAAGGGGGGGGGGGCCTGGGGGGGGGCGGACCCACCCTCAAAGCCCTAGATTTTTTTCCGATTGGTTATAATTCTAAATATATAATACGTAAAATTTAATTAAATATTTGTTATAAATGATTAATTTTATTAATTAATGTTAATTATCTATTCAATAATTAGTTTTTTACTGTGTTTTGTTCCTGAAAATCGACAAAATCAAAAATAGCATGATACAAGAATGGTGAACTTTCAACCCCGGCGGCCCCCCCCCCTTGAAAAATTCCTGTGTGCGCTACTGACAATGATTATCGTATTAATTAGCCTTTTCGATAATTTTAACATATATTAATATTTGGAAAAACGTGTTCATCTTTCTTTTACAAATTTTTAATGCATCTCTCATCTACAATTAGAAAATTTCACTAATTTCAGGGGAAGAAAAATAAAGGCAAATTTGTTTACTGTCCAGATCAAAGGAAAATTTGTTTTTGAAAGCTATTATCATTAAATATGAAGAAAAGACTTCTCAGTGAGGGTGAAAACACATAATTTTAGAAAAGTGCTTTTCTTAAGCCAAATTTATCCTTAAAACGTTTCTAATTAAATGATAAGGAAAAAAATATCAGGAAACATATTTTTAGTTATGAAAAAAAAGTATACTATACACAAAATAGAAGAATATGCCTTGTTTTCGAAAGGAGAGTAGTTTTGTGATTTCAAGGCAATTTAAAATTAATTTAAAATCAATATAATTTTTTTTAAAAAAATGAATGAATGTTGAATCAGTTATTTTTCCATTTCCTTAGAAATATAGAAACTTGTTAGAGAAAATACAGCGATACGCAAAAGAGTACATTTATTTATTATTTATTCTAAATTAAAATTATCAGCACGAAAAATGACAAGTACTAGTAAAAATTAATACTAGTAATTACATTTAAAAATTCCAACACTATGTGTTAAAACTATCATACGAAAAATTGGCTACATAAGATTTACTATTTAGGTACGTAGCATTAATTTTAACTGTTAATTTTAATTAACTAAAGAAATATTGAGTAAATCTCGATAAGTAGGCAGAGAAATTATGGAAAAGAATTTCAGCGGGAGGGAGAGGGTAAACAGAAAAATGTGATTGAGTCTGTAATTTATTTCATATATCTGAGAAAAACGTTCTCAATTCAGTATGTTTTTGGAATAACTTCTCGTATTTTTCAGAAGTAATGAAAAAGACAAATTAATAAAAAAGAAATCATTCTATACTTGTCAAAAAATGTCTTGCAAACGTATAAATTATTTTATGTTATGTACAACATTTTTAAACATTTTTATCGTTAATTCTAAACATAAAGGAATAATATATTTATAACACCGTGATTTCCTTAGTTTATATTTTTGAAATTTACTTTACAGAAGCAGAATTAGGAAGTAAATTGTTTTGCTCATATATTTTAACTATGGAATAAAAATTGCATTACTTAAATTTGCAATAAACTTTTACGGTGTATTTTTAAATACTTTTTGAACTAATTGAAGTTTTGATTGTAGAAATAATCATCAGATGTTTCATTCGACTGCATATAAGAACCAAATAATCAGCTTAGTTAGGAAATTTTATTTAAGGTATCCGACTACGTTCAGAACCGTGATTTTGCAAAAGCGTGTAAATGGATAATATTTATGATATTTAGCATAACTTAGATTAGACAATGTATATAAAATTGGGTTAAGAATAGTATTACAATAAAAAATTATTTAAGTACAATATTTTGACAAAAAATTAACTTAGAATAACCTTTTTTCCAAATGTTCTCCTTTTGTAAAAAATGCTTCTATTGTATTAATATTTTGCCTGTATATAGCTAAGATCTCTGTACAGAGGCTCAACTAGAATTTTTGAAACGCATAACTTGGAAGTCGGTTTATCTATGTTTTACGAAAACAGAAGGGAGAAATTTTAAGAAAATACGCCGATAATTATTTCAAATGGTTGTAACTCTGAAATTAATGGGAATTTTTCAAAACTCATAGTTGAGCCTCTGTACAGAGAGGTCTGAGCTATATACAGGCAAAATATTAATACAATAGAAGCATTTTTTACAAAAGCAGAACATTTGGAAAGAAGGTTATTCTAAGTTAATTTTTTGCTAAAATATTGTATTTAAATAATTTTTTTTGTCATAATGTTCTTAAAACAATTTTATACATGTATTCTAATCTAAGTGACACTAAATATCACGAAAATTATCCATTTATGCGCTTTTTTTAAAATCATGGTTCCGAACGTAGTCGGATACCTTAAGAATTAAAAATTTGCAGCCAGATAGAAATATCATTTAACTGTATGTATAAATTGTTAGGAAAAGAGGCAAACTAAACGTAGTTTTATCTTTTAACTCAGATCATAAAAAAGGAATGCTGTTTGAAAAAGAGTGTTATATCGTTTATCTTTTTGATTCCTTGTATATATTACAGAAACATTTATGTAAGAGATATAAACATAAATGTATCGAAGAAAAATGTAAAATAAATAAATTAATAATAATGATCTTTTTTATACTTAGGGAGAGGGACAAGTTTCATCCCTTCGCTGTCACGGTCGAGGATTAATGATAAGGGCAGAAGTGACCTTGACAGTGAAGCACAGGAAATGGATATTTTGAAAGAAAATTGATGAACCGATTCTGTCACACAGACCTAGTTCTATTCCATTTCCTTTAAAAGCTAATCTCAAATTTCCTTTTTACCAGTAATTCGGATAAATATTTTGTGCATAAATTACGTGTTTGACAGTTTAACTTGGTTTTCGAGAAATTGAAGCATATATTCCCAGATAAAGGTATTGACATGTGGCTTACTAAAGGCAAGCGGATCTCAATACATTTGCACGTTTCCTACTGCCATTCTAAACAGCTAATTAGATTTTTATATTCTTTTCTGAACATTGAATTCCTATCCTGGGATTAAAACTTAGCTACTTTTGAAATGCAATTTTTCTAAAAGAAAAAAGATGTGTTTTGAGGACTAATAAAAAAATAAAAATAAAATATTGTTTTGTGAGAATTATGACGATTGTGAGAAGGCTTTATAAAAACGTTTCTATACCAAATACTTCCAATACTGGAAGATATTATGAGATAAATAGAAAAGCTAATATTATTTTTAGCTAAATCTTTACGTAATACTAAGATATTAAATTCAGAATTTTAAATTCAAGAAAAAAGTTAAGCCTATAGCACTGTTTAGTTTTACTGGAAACAATTTTATTAAAAAAATAGAATATTCGTTAAATTACTGATTCGCGTGCTTTATTTTTGTGTTTTTGCTGAATATTTGCACTATATAAATAATTTATTCAATTATTTCCCAAATAAACTACAAAGTTTTTTTTTATTTTAATATGCTCGTATTAAAAATTTTAATCGAGCAACAATTCTCAAAAATTTCCGTAAGAAATTCCACAAAAATCGGAAATTTTTCTACAATTAATTAAATTTTTAAAATTTAATAGAAAAAGCAACAAAAATATATAAGTTTTACGATTGAACAATATCATTATATATCACCTATTTTTTCAGAATAATTCAAATAAGCAATCAAAACAGAAAATTCATGCATTTATCCTGATGCGTGAATGTGTGATAAAACTCGCTCCTATGCAAGAAATCGCGTCATTAAATAGAAACAGGAAATACATTTATTACCTGCATTTTAAAAAAAATTATAATCCGTATATCAATATCTTTTACCTTCACTTTTCAAAAAAACTACGTTAAAAGAAACGGTAACTTTTTATAACTATTTGAGTAATCTATTACCCCCTTATAGAGCATGTTTAAAATATTTTTACAGCTACATAACTTTGAATATATTTGCATAGCTTATGTTACTAAAAAATTACTAATCAGATTTTATGGTAGAAAAATTTATGGCAGAAAATTCGTTAAGTTATCACTGAATAATTATAGAAGGAATTAATTGGGTAACTAAAGATATGTGGCTTTTTCTATAAGATCTTGTTGTACAAATAATACCCAAAATGCAGGTATTCATCATTAATTTAAGTAAATTAGTTAATTTAGTTTTCTGATTTTAAAAAGAAGCACTAATGTTTAATATTCAGCATTAAAATAACTGAAAGTACAAAAGTAATATTTCAAAGTTAAACTATTATTTGTTTTCATTATATTTTAAAAGAGATTAATTGTTATTATTCTGAACAAGAAAGAGTAATTACTAGCATTCCTCGAATAAAAACCTATTTTAATAATGTAAACTCATGTATTATGCAAATATTTCACGAATACAGCTTATATTAGACATAAATTTGTAAATAAAAATAATAGATTTGCAAAAAAGTTTAAGGATTTATTTATACAACTTATAATCAATATATAATGATCAAAACATTAGATGAGGTAGAAAAGTGATAAATTATTTGTAAAATGTATTGTTTTAGTTACATATATTCTAAAGTACATATTATATATTTGCTATATAAACAAATGACAAAAATTTTATAATCAGTAGCAATGATAAATTACGCAGAAAAACCAAAATCATAATGATGGATTCATGGTATTTCGTAGAATTTTAATATTCATTTTTCTGATGAAATATTTTCTCTCTTAGTTTTACTTCAAAGTAAGCGAATAATTATTTTTAACGTGTTTCAATTTGGGAAGAGTATTTTATTTCCTAATATTTGAAACACATTTTTAAATTTTAGTCGTATAAAAAATATGATTATTCAGAGAAATAAAGCAACAATAAATAATAATAAGGGAAGACAAAACTGAAGGTGAGAAAAAGTACATTTTCTTGAGAAACAAACTAGCACGTAATTTTTCCTTTAAAAAGAAACACTTGCGGGATTGAAACATCACAAAAATTGACTGAATTTTTTAGGCGCTTTGTTTTATTCCCATCTATTTCTTTGAAATAAGAAAATGGATTTTAAAAATTCTTTTAAAAACTGTACTTACCATACAATTTGATTCATACGTAATTTCAAATAAGATTTATATTCTGTCTTAAGATAAAGGAGTTTCAAACAATATTAATACTTAATAAGGCGTTTTATTTTCAATATCGTCATACCTCCAGTTCAATAATTTCAGTAGTGTCACGCTATCGATTTATTAAAGGGAAAATTATCACGGAAATCAAAAGATCATAAAAAACTACATTAGTTAATACTAAAATAACAAAATTCAGAAAAGTACCTCATCACCCGCTACAGAAACAGAAGCGCACCGACAGATCCCCGACTCCAGAAGAACACTGGCGATCACCTCCCGGACGCCAAGGCCCGCCGATTCGGGCGAGATCACGTCATCCCCGCGAGACGACCCCCATGACGCCTCCCTCTGGTTGAGATCTTCATCCTGTCAAGACGTTTTCCCCGCGCGGATGACGGATTCGACGGAAAGCTCGAGAAAAAGGGACGGGGGTGACGGAGTCGATGCAATTTTATTTCGCCGAGCACGTATGCGTTATAGGTATCGATTCGTTCGTGAAGTGCATATCCACCCCTCTGCTATAGTTTGATTCTTTTTTATTTTCGTCTTCGGAACGGCCAGGAAATAGGCCAGTGAAAAAAATGGATATTGATGGAAAGGATTGCTACCGTTTCAGAGATGAATTCAAAATCTTGCGAATGTATAAAGTGGGTAGCATTAAAATATTGAAAATATTTGTGCTTGTGTATTGCTTTATTTTTAAATCACTAGCGATTACGGCGATTACTTTCAATACGAAAAGAAAACTATTCAGATTAGTTACGACTTTGAACAATGTACTTAAGGTACCTATAATGTGTTTCCCTTTTCGCAGTTTAAAATCATTTAATGTCAAAAGTCTGAAAAATTCTCAGAACACATTTTCAAAAAGAAAAGTGCCTCAGTTTTCTTACACATTCTTTATATATGTTGTAATACAAATTTCCTTTTAAAAGTTGAAATTTAGAAATGTAAAATATAGCGAATTTTTTTTCTTTAATATATAACCTATTTACTCGTAAGATCACAACATAAGAGGTAACATAGTATATACATTTTGCAAATGAACTGATCCTTAAAAAAATATTAAAATATTCTATCCCTCAATCGAAAAACGACGTCTGAATATGTAAATAATGGTAAGGCAATTTTCTACCTGTAAAAAAAATTTCGAAATTTAAGTCTCTTTTTCTTTAACTTTAAGTGAAGACAGTCCTAAAAAGACGCATTGAGATGAGTGTACCTGCTGAGTTTTGAAACAAACTTGTCATCACAACTACTTTACCATTAATACTCTGACTCTTGATCATCTCTTATGTCATACAAACGAAGGTTATTTCCTTTTAAAAGCATCAGAAAAAGTTTTACATCTATTCACGTAATTGTCTTAAAATCTTTCTGATGATGTGTTTCTGGAACCCTTCGGAAAGCAGTTGAAATATATTTATGTGCATAATAAGGATTATACAAAGAAAAACTTAATCACATCATTTTAACATAACTGCAATTAACACCTAACATACTCTACGAAAGAATTTCTTGTGAAATTCATACATTCCATTCCTAAAAGATGTAGAGTCGTAATTAAAGCCCACGGTTGGCTCATAAGATATTGATGCTAAAACAGGTATAAAAGGCTAAATTTTTCAAAATGCGTATTAAAAGTACCGTATTTGTAAATCTTTGCTTTATTCTACTACGTATATTATGTTATTCTATTTTGCGTTATACTATGTATTATTGTGTTCTCTCAGGCAATTGTACTTCAAAAAATACTCCCGGTATCAAAAAATTAATAACAGATTTAAAAATCAGCATGAAAAAATACATTAATTTCATAAGGAGAAATTAAGTCAATTTAAAAAATTGGGTAAAAAATGAGTATGTACAGAACTTTTTTTGACTCCACTATAGACATTCCGCTATTTGACGTATAAACTCTAGGAGATACGAACTCAAATTCCAAATAAACAAATTTTGCTCTAAAAAAGCACAATTATCGAATGTAATTTCAAGTTCATGTTAGGAGTATTAAATGCATTTCAGGCAAATGTATTTATCAATAAAAGTATTTCCAGTTTTGGAAAAAAAAGGAGTTCGTTCATAATTCTTTCATGTGAGTATTTTAACTCCTTATCTGGTTTCCCCGCACACATTACGGGCTACCGAAAGCTGGTACACCACAAAGGTGGTCACCGTACGGGTACATACTGATATTTTTTTTCTTCTATCTCTGATTTGCACATATTTCTGAGTCAGTCTTATAGTGAGATTATTAAGGCTAATGTGTTTTTAAGAGATGCAGTTTGTCCATGGTACTAAAATACTTCTCATTCGGAATTTAATTTGTGGATTAAGGAGGGAATTTTTAATCGAAGGAAGGAAATTAGATTCTTGAAAATATTCGATAAAGAACAGGGATCGCAAGGCAATGTGCAATTTGTTGCTTGAGAAGAAATGAAAATGGAAAGATAATCCAGAAAAGCCGATATTATGTTTGTCCCCATTGCATTGTAAAACTAAGTATTACATCATGCTTCAAATTGCGTGTGCACAGTGGAGCCCACAAGGGTGGTGGTCCCCGGGTTCGGACCCCCCCTCCCTACAAAGCCCTTGATTTTTTTCAATGGATTATAATTTTATGTATATAGTAGGTAAAATTTAATTAAGTATTGTTGTTATTAATTGTTATTAAGAATTAATTTTATTAATTAATACTATATATATATATAATTACTTATTCAATAATTAAATTTTTACTGTTTTTTGTTCCCGTAATTCGACAAAATCAAAAGAAGATGGGCTGCGTATTGGAGCATGATACGAGAATGGTGGACTTCCGACCTTATACCCCCTCCCCTTCAAAAATCTCAGCGTGCGCCTCTGTATGTGCATATATATGCACACACACACACACACACACACACACACAAAATTCTCAAACAGTTAAAAAAAAGGTACAAACATGAAATATTTTGGTGAGTATGAGATAATTTCTTTTAGGATATGAAACATTTTCCATAGCACTTATTAAAAACAAACATTTAGAGTTTTTATGTTCCACAATTTAAAATAAAAAATACTATGAAAACTTTAAAATCGAACATTATAATAAAATTCTACCATTTTCACATTCTGTTAAGTATTAAGCTTAGTTATATGCAATAAGAAAATATGTCCTCTTTTGGAACATTTTTGACAAAAAAATTGACTACTTTAAGGGGTTAATAGAAGCAATTGATAGTTAACAGTTTATAAACAGCCTTTTGGAAAGTAATTTTTTCGTAAGGGAATGTTTATATTGCTGTATACAGTTTTAGTTCTATTTTGCGGCTACATTGTATGTATGTTATAATTCTTCAAGAGGTAAATTTTGAATGTTATGAATTCGAGACGAATTTGGAGTAGTAACGAAACATTTTTCAGTATGAGTATATGAAACATTCAATGGGCTTAATTTATGAAAGTCACATGATAAACGTAACTACGTGATCTCAATTGAATTCAAAATTGAGATTACATTTGTTTTTGTTTTTCTACTCGTAAAATTTATGTAAACTTCCATATTTGAAAACTGGGTAAACATGTTAAAATATTAAAGTTCAAACATTTTTTCAAAACCAAAAAGAAAAAATTTATATTATACGTTTACTTTTAACCTTTTGCAATTTGTTTCTATATGTTTACCCTTATTGTTGATATATGTATCTACATTTTTTTTTATAGAAAGTATCTGCAAAATGCAAAAGTTGGCAACAGCAAAACGCATGATCTGATTGGCTGGAAACACGAGTTTACTTTTATCATGCGACTATAACGTCACGTGAATTTATAAACTGGCTGGAAACACGTGATTACGGTTATATGAGTTCGCGTGACGTCACATGAAATTAGCTCCTTGTACACGCTACGAAAGTTGATTAAAAAGTGCTTTTCTAGCAAATCGATTCGATTAGTTGTAAATAGAAACATTAAGGAAATTATCTTCGTTTAATTTGTGTATTTATTTTGCCTTAAACCTAATTTTTTAGTTTTAAAAAATTTACCTAAAAAAAGTATTGAGAGACAGATGGAAGAATTTTTTATAAATTAATATTTTAAAGCGGGGAAAAAAGGCATACCGTTAAAAATTTCAAAGCATTCATGGACAATTTTATAGCAAAGTAGAGTATATTAATGAACCACGCAGTTGAATTTTTGTAAAAGATCTCATCAAACGGGTTTTTTTTTCAGAAATCGTGAGTCAAAAAATACCATTGTATTTTCAAGGAATTCAGGTTATTGTTGCGAAATGGTAGAACTTTTAGTTGTACTTCAAGTTTCATAGAATCTTTAAATAAAAGGAAATTATTTATCAATCTTTTTTTCTCAAACTGTCTTCAAAGAATAAAAATAAAATAATTACATTTTTCTTTGTATAAATGTCTATTTAAAACTAAGTTTAAGTTTTTTTTATTTAACTTGCAATGTAATTTGTTCGGGTGGAATCTTGCAACTCAATTTTGAAGCTGATGTCTTCAACCGATTGAGCTGAAATTTTGTATACACGTTTAGTCTGGATGACAATGCATGTTTTGACCATTTATATTCCAATATCGCTATTAGTTAAAAAGATATTAATTAAAAACCTTAAAACGCATAATTGATTTGCCCCTGTTAATTTTTTATTCTGCCGAGCAGCTTATCGCATCGAGCTTAAAGAAGTTCCAATTTTTCGACCTTTTTTAAAAAACCATCTTATTCTTTCTATCAAACTGAGACAAAAAATAATTACATAATCGGTAAGATCATTTATTTCGCCACAATACGGTATATCTCTTTTTTTTTTTTAAATAATGATATTTTCTATTTTTTACGATTTTTTCTAAAATTAGTCAAAATTGATGCGCTTTCATAAAAATTATTTCTAAATCATTCCGTATGAATTTTTTTTCGTGTTAATGAATCGATATTCTGCACTAAGAAAGTTCAGGCTTTTCTCTTTTAGAATCAGTCATTTAAAAAATAAAATGCCGAAAACTTTTAAATTTTTAATAAAATGTTTAAAAACTTCGTCATTTTTAAAGATAATCGCATGAAATTTTTTTTTCGTTTGTAGAATAGCATTATCCAAATTCTGCCCAAAGATTGAAACATTTGGTTTTAAATTACGGATTTTAAAAATTTCTTAGTGTTTTTCGTTTTTAATGTAGTATTATAGTAAAAGCAGAAAAAAAAAATGAGTTTTAATATTTTGATAAATTTTAACTTTGTCCAATGTTGTTTTGGTCTTACAGTCTTTATCCCCCCTCCCCATTATCCTCTTGTTGCGGCCCGAGTGAAATATCTATCATATGTATTTGGCCTGGCGGGAAAAAAGATAGAGTACCCCTGAGCTGGCCTGTTCAAAATTAACCGGCAAACGACCTTGCAACAATAATGCATTGAATGAGATGAACAGACTGAGAAACCTGTCCAGTGATAACTAAAAAGTAAAAAATAACTTAAAAGTGAAAAAGCTTTTTTAAAAACAAGCTTTTATTGAATGCTCTAAAAAGAAACTTTTCTTTTAAAACTTTTTTTGCTGTCAACTTATAACGTCATTACACAACTTATGAAAGAAAAGCTTATCACGATATTTACCTGTTTAGATAAACAAGCAAATTAAATAACTTGATCTGATTGATTTTAATTTTTAAAATTTTCAAACTAAGAATACGAGCACTTAAACGTCACGACAAGCTTTTATATCATAAATTGTGCAATGATGTTATAAGTTGATATTAAAAAAAGTTTTAAAAGAAAAGTTTATTTTATTCTTTTTAGAGCATTTAAATAAAAGCTTGTTTTTGAAAAAGTTTTTTTACTTTTAATTTATTTCATGTTTAGTTTAATTCAATAATAAAAATTCTTCAATGATGAATAATTAATGCGGTTTTAATCATTCGTTACTGAAAATTGCGAACTAAAAAACAAAATTTTAAAATTGTTGAATTCTTTTTTTTTTTAATTCTTTTATTTTATTTATTTTTTTCCCTCCTTCCTTTCTACCGCTGTTCATCCGATACTTAAAAAGATAAAAACAAATATACTTTAGAAAACTTCATTTGTTCATTTCACTTCATATTCAATGATTCTTTGTTGTCGTATAATAAGTAGAAATGTTTGTTTCCTATCGAGAGTATTGATGCATTCGCTTTTGGAGTTTTAATGTTTTGTCGCCAGTCTATTATTTTAATTTTAATAACGTTTGATTTTAGCGTATTATTTTTTCTCCAAGCAGTTAGTACGAATTTTGAAAAATAAACAATAATAAATATTTAAATAGTCACTTTTGACGATAAGGCAATAATATTTTAACCAGATTTTCGAAAAACATTATGATAAGTGTAAAAAAACTTTGACAAGCCTTCTCTTACTGATTAGCGGTCATGATCGTGAACAAGTGACTGGAATTGCCGAGTCCTCGTGTTAATGTAAAATCTAACATGTCTATTTTTTTTCATAACAATACTTAACTTCTTAAAATGTAATACATTTAAAACTCAAGCCAATAAAAAAAATTATTAATGCTCTGGTACGGAGGTGGGCAACTAGCAACCCTCCTAGACAGTCAGAAAATGCGTTTTAAGCCAAGATTTCTTTCCCGTGCGCGAACGAAGATTCGTAATTTATTTTTCACTATTAGGAAAACAAAGAACTAGAAAGTCTTTCTAATAAGAGATTATCTGCAGAGTCTGGAGGATAAAGTCACAAAAAAAACTTCAGTATTTTAAAAAAATTGAGCCTAAATTCAAATTGCTCTGTTATCCCATTAAGGCTGATATTAATACAGCATCTGAGGAGCTACAACTTGAACTTATTCACTTGGAGTCAGATCACAGTGTGAAGAAGATGTTAAATACAATTGCATTGACTTTTTTAAATCTTTGTCATCTGAAAAATTTTCACGTATAAAGAAATTTGCAGGGAAATTGTTTTTTATATCTTAGTCGACAAAATTTTTGAGAAAAGTTTTTTTTCCCTGAAGATCAACAAGAGTAAATATAGATGCAAGTACAACAAGATGACATAAACCTACAGGTTGTCAAGAAAATTTAAACAAGCAATCTCACGCTTGATTTAAAAAAGAATGTAGAAAAATACGATAAGGTACATTTGTCTCATTAAACTGATTCTAAAATGAAAGGTGCTTATAGTTACAGAACCATATGATATTAGCACAATGAATGAATTGAATAAAATTATTTTATTCAATTATATTTATTGTTTTTATAATGAAAGAAATCATTTTCAAAAGGTGTGGTCATCCAGAAAATTTATATAATTGATTAACTTTTCCCATTAAAATATTAAAGAATAATTAAGAACCTTTAATAAACTTTTATATGGTGCCGGCAATATATATAACTATCAAGTTTAACTACTTAACAAATTAAAAATCTAAATATTCATAATGCTTTAAATTGTACATTTCTTCAATTTTGTAAATAATATAAAAGAAAATGCATCAGACGGGTTGATTACAGATTTCTTTATTTCAGTGCAGTTCTATACAATTTCTAGATTGTTTATTATAAAAATTAAAACTTTTCTATTATTTTTAGCATCAATTAAAATTTTACTTAACTAGCAAATTGTACAAGCAATGGACCTGGTTAAAATTATTCTTTTTTTGTTCGTATGGTTTTAGTCGTTTTTAGAAAGGTGTAACTAAGTGCTACAACAAGGACTAACTTTCATGTTGCCACAAAAACAATTGTTAAACGAAAATTACGTAGAGAATATTAATAAAATACACAGTACGCTCGTTTTTTTTCAAAAATAACGTTAAAAAATCTGAGAAAACAGCTACTCTTTGTTAGCCCATTTCTTCAAAAGTGTAATTAAATGATTATCCATGTTATTTAATCACAACATTCAGTTTAATATAGTACAAAGGAGCAATGAGAAAAATGAAAAATCTTTCACCGAACAATGATATACTTTTATTTAACGTTTAATAGCAATTATTTGAAATTGTTTTTAGTTAAATTATATATTAATAAATAAATAAATAAAATTATTATTATGAATACTCCCTTAAAAATAAAGTAATTGCGATGAAAAGTAAGCAATCATCTGTTAAGCGATATGCAGAGAAGTATAATAACATAAGCTTATTAGACATTTTGAAAATGTTTTTTGAATACTGGCTAAATTTTGGATTTTAAAAACTAATTAACTAGTTATTTTTAATTTGCGTCAAAGATAATGAGTTAATCAAAAATCTATCATTCTTTTCTAGAATTAATTTGCTTTGAAATAGAAAGTGACGTTTTGTCAATACATTTCACACAATGGAACATTAAAGCAGCATTTGTGAACACTAAGAAACAAGAAAAAAAGGAAAACCGATCATTTGAGGAACAGATGGTCTGAAATTCGTAAGTATTTAAAGTTGATTTTATCGCTTTGTGCCCTTTATTTTTTACTATTGACAAGTGGTCAATTGAAAAATACATGACATATAAATAGCGCTCTTTTTAAATACATTTCTCTTAAATTTCATTACATATTTCTAAAAACTTTCTCGATATTTCTTACGCTCTCTTAAATTTCTTTCGTACACTTCATATATATATATATATATATATATATATATTGTTTTATGCTTATCAACTAAATCTATGAAAATTCCAAAAAAAATTGTGTTAATACTTTAAATTTAGTTGTAATTATTTAAATTTATTTAATTTTATATTCATTTTTATATTTATGCTTCTGCTGAACAAAAAACAAATGCCAACATTACAATTTAGAGAAAATGCCAATAAAATAAATGCACTCTTATTTTGTAGATATGTACAGCAGTAAACAGTTTCTTTTTGAATTATTTTTTATCGTTTCCCCAAAATCTGGAAATTTCTTTAAGGAAAATTCGTGGAAAAAGGGCTTTTATTATTAAAATCACGCTTGTTTATTTATTTGATTTGAATTACAAAATGAAATCCATTAGTTTTTTTTCAATTAAGCTAATGAAAATCTAACTTTTTTGTTTTATCAATTTTACCTTATGTTATCAAATAAGTTATTTATTTTATAAAGTTTTTGCTACTATTTAAAAACGCTATTCGATCTCATGAATTCACGACGGTGCAAAATTAAATGACAAAATTCACTTCCTATCATCTACTATTCATTGTATTTTGAAATAAATTTTAATCTTGTAAGTTATATAAGATTTCCACCGTTAATTTTTTTTTAAGAAATCGGTTTCATCAATTAAACATATGCATTGTTGTTTACAGTTTCAAGAATGGGCATGCTGGACAATTATTAATTTCTTATTAGCTACTTCTATAATATTTAAGACGAGGGAAAAAATCCTTTTTTTTTTCATAGAGGGTTTATGATGAGTTATATATTCATTTAGAATTTTTTAAATAAAAGATCGACATGTATAAATATCCGAACAAAAATGTAATGTATAAAATCAGAGATTTAAAAACCTCTGATGTGTTAGGATCAAGAAATGTGATTTTCTTTTTATAGGAATAATGTGTTTCAACGTTGAATATGAAATCCAAAGAATTAATTTCCTTTAAATTAATCTCAGTGTATATTATTCTTAAATTAGTTGAGTGTGGGATGTGTTAAATCTTAAATTCAGTTTATATTAAATATATATATATATATTTTTTTTAAACTTTTTTTTCTTTTACGTTATTTTTATCATATTATGTACAGAGAATGAATGGTGGACAAAATCATATAAGCATACCAATTGCATTAAATTAGTACTTTTTCATGAAATAAAATGAGTTGTGCTTTATTTTACTTAAACAATTAAAGCATCGCATTCATTAAATAAGCGATGTTAAATAATAAAAAGGAATAGCAAACATTTAAATTCTGTTTAAAAAAAAGGCAATAATAAAGAAAAAAAGGGAAATGATTATAAAAGTATGCATTACATATAAATAAGTTTCAAAAGGGATAGAAGCTTTCAAATTTTTTTTATCCATACATAATTTAATTTATTGGCTTTAAAAAAGTAATTTTTTTTAATACTGAAAATGAAATATAGAAGGTTAAATAGTAAAATCTTATTTTATGAATTATTTTCATAAAATACTTTAAAAAATTTTTTTTAAAGAAAATCTTGCAAATGAATTGCAAATACGTAGCATTACTGTAAAATATTAATCATTATATTGTTTTATAACAGATATCAATTATTAAACACTTTGACTAGATATATGAAAGCTTTAACATTAATAAGATAAAATAACTGTAAAATTTAACATTTTATAGAAATGTAATGTTATAACATTATTTAAATAAGATAACTAAATCAATAGAGAGGCGGTAATAAAGAACTCCATACCATTTTATAATATTAGTAAAAGTGCAAAAAGTTTAAGCGAGTGCTTACGTTCCCTTTTATTTTAAATACAAAAATAAACAGCAGCTTACATCCAGCATTACATTTTAGTTACAAATTTGAAAATTTAAAGAGAAAATCACATTAAAAAAAGGGCAATTCTTCAGATCTGAATGGATAGAAGAGTTTTTTTGAGAGGTATGCATAAAAGAATCAAGTACATCAGATTTTTGTGTTATAAAATATATATATACAAAATGCGACTATATTCTAAATTACATCTTTAAAAAATACATTATGTAAGAATTAAGTAACAATCATTTTCATTTAAGGAATTAACATACAGTATAAGTAATAGAATGGTGTTATAGATTTCTCACAATTAAGTCCAAGCTTAAAAGAGGAAGCACTTTAACTTAACTTAAATATAAATCATATTATAAGGGGGGAACAGAATTACAGAATTTTCTTTTGTTTTGCATAGATTTTGATTGTTTTGATGTAATCTAAATTGAATTGTATAAAATATACATACTCCTTATATTTATTCGCGTAATTTAAAATACCAATAGAAGCTCTTAAAATGTAATATGTATATTCCTGAAGTTTCACTTAATTATGAAAATCCCTGCGAATGTTAAATAAAACACTGTTTCAGCATCATCTTTTTAGCAGTAAACTTTATTTAATAGAGCAGTTGAACTCTAGTTTATACAAAACAAGCAAACAAACAAAAAAATCATACGCTTTTCTTAAGGAAGAAAAGCTGCATCGAACAATTTACAAGTTCTCTCTCCAAAGAACAATAATTATCAAACATAGCTTAACTGTCTTTGATTTCTCTTAAGTTACATTGAGCTAATAAAGAACATATTTTTGCAATGAATTCTTTAATTTCAAACGAAATAAATGAAAAATTTGTGATTGTGCATATTTAATTCTCTTAATGGTTTAATTAATCCAAATAGAGTAAATACAAGGCATATTTTTCTTGCCTAAATGAATTTTAAGCTAACAGAGTGTTATTAATCTATTCTCTTATTCATATATATATGAAAGGTTGTAGGTTATTTGAATGTCCTTTTTGACGTAATTATATCGAAATAGATTCACTTTATTGAAGTTCATAAGATTTTTTTCAAGGAGACACATTTAGACATAAGAGAACATTCACGTAACAAAAGCCAGCAGAGACAATGCGAAAACGCTCACGAGAAGTTTGAGGTACACAAAAAAGTTCTCCCTTCAATCCAAAATCCCTCAGCTATTCAAATCAACGAAACTTCTAAAATGTTCGAAAATATCATACTATTGAATCTTTCCTTGTCATTTTGAATGCAATCGATGATGTAATATTGAGTCAGTTCACAACATAAATTTGACGGCGTTGAACTTCCTGTGAATTAAGGTTGCAGTTAATTAGGTACTCTAGTTAAATGGGTAATTAAAAAAATTAAAGACAGAACCATGTCTTGGTGAATTCAGAGACATATTGAATTAAAGAAGAGTCATCTTAAGATAGTTTTGGAATAGAAAGCATGCACAGACACATATATATAATATCTTAGATCTTAATTATAATCGGTTGATGGTTTTGAAATCATTAATTTAGATAAAATATTTAATGGAACAACCTCAGACCGAACTTATTCAATTACTCGATTATATCAAACTCAGACTAGATTTATTTTATATGCTCATTCTTCGTTTTATTGTCAGGAAAATGGTATTCAAATTAACTAATTTTGATCTGGATTTGTAAATAGGAAATAAATTAAAGGAATAAAATTATATAAATTACTTGGAAAAGGAAAAACTATAGGAAAACTTTTGTATAGTTGTACGTGAATCTTATAAATAAATAATATCTCCATTGAGTCCATAATTTTGCAAACTACATCCTCCACTTAAATTCTGGTGTTCTTTATTTAGTATTATTATATATTTTTTTAATATTTCTTGCCCAGCAGGTTCTTTAAAGTTAAACATTACTTTCGGACAAAGACAATGAAGAAAAATTTTCAACTACAATTACAACCACTAAGCCACATTTACAAGTGATGAAATTTCTTAAACGTAATCAAAAAAATATTAGCCTTAAAAATATTTTAATGAAAAATAAAGTATTGTTATTAATGGTAAAATTAAAATTCTTTTAATTTAGTTGTAATTATTTAATAAATGAGTGGTTAATTTTTAATAGTAATAACTTGCATCAGAAATTAGCAGTTGTAATCACAAACTAATTTCAACTTTTCAAATTTTTAAATTAAATTTTAATTATTTACGTTTTTATTGTTTTTTATTGAAAATTTATATATTTCAACTCAGTGGAAATCACTTGATTTTCATTTTATCTCCCTTGTTAATAATTTACATGGATAATCTAATATTTTTTTCTCATTTATTTTTAATCCAATTATTTTATTCTCATTTAATTGCTGGAAATAAATATTTATTAAAAATTAAATATCTTCAAAATTTTAAACTACTTCATTGAGTATTATAACCATCGTTATGCCCTTTCCTTATTTTTTTAAATGCAACAAACAGTTTTGCTTATTATTCTGATGGGTTTCTCCACATAGAAAGGAATTTGAAAGCATTCACAGTTTATTCAAATCTTTTTAAAAATATCACTCGCTTATACATTGAAATATAATAGTAACAGAGAGAGAGAAATTTTTCTAAGTTTTTAGTTTTTTAATTTACGTATAAAAGAAGTTGTTTCTCGATTGAAGTCGGATTTAATTTTCAGTTTTTATTGTAATCTGAAAGTTTTGCTGCTTTTATTTAATGAAATGAATCTCATTTCTTAAAACTTTACCTTTGAACAGATTTTGCTCTATTAAGACAGGTAGCAGAAACAAATTAGTACACATAATGTCAATATAAAAGACTTAAATTAGTTTGATTTAATTTCATTCATAAATTTAGATTTATAGATACGTATAAGCAAATATTCAATTATCAAATGATTTTTATATAAAATAAAGTCTTATCATCACAAAACTAGATATTATTAAAACAGCAATAAACATTCAACATAAGGAATACATACAATGATAAAACTAATCTACACAACAGAAAACAATGGGAAAAAGTACACTTACTAAAATATTTCCAATATACAGAGAGATAGATATCTTTGAATTTCTAGTTTCTAAATCATGGCAAAACACACATGCTTGTCTTATGTCATACCCCGGGTTAATGTTTGAAGGAACAAGTACTAATATTTCTTTTTGAAATAATATTGATTTGAAAAATAGTAGGGATTTAACGGGGGGAAAAAAGAAATAATAGTTTAAGACGAAGGCAGTTTAAAAGTTGCAATCCACATCGGAGTAAAATCCAGTGTTCGAACACGTGGAACGTGTCTTTTTCTTCGGGGCCTCTGTTGACGTAATTGACTTAGATGGGAGTCAGTAACAAACTTGAACCTATTAACAGAAACAATTGATGCAAACCTTTCGCTTTGACCTAATCAGGTTAAGCAGCGGAGAGGAGAAGGAAAAAAGTAAACAGATCCCACACGAGCCAAAAAAAAGGGGGGAAACGTTTTAAAAAAATAAATAAACAAATCAGCATGTCAATGGAAAGGGGGGAGAAATTTAGGTCAAGTACACGGTCAGACGAGAGACTATAAGACGATGGGCTCGTTTTACCTTTGACGATCGCGAAAGAGAGAAGGAGTCGCGAAGTGAAGTGAAGTGCGAGGCGAGGCAAAAAGTGCCACCTCCAATCATTCCAATGGATTAGGTGAACAAATGGGCGACAAGCACCTAATGCAATTTCCAATTTAATAAAGCGCTCTCTCCTCTCTCACTCTCTCCGCGTATATTAGAAACTGAAAATGAAGATTTTCGGTCCTCTATTCAATTACCGGCGCCTCGTGCATTATAATTCGGCTTGATTTATTGAATTTATTACGAAGAGCGAGAACCTGGGAGGGGAAAAGAGAGAAGACTTACCGGAGTGATCAGGCAGAGCTCTGGCTGCTGCTCCTTCGAGCCCGTACAGGGCAGCGAAGTCGTCACACTTCCTCTTGTCGGTCCGATCGTCGGTCAGCAGTCTCTGGTCATCGGCCATCTTGGGTTTATGTCTCTTCTATAGCGGCTGATGGGTAGAGAGAGATGCACTCACAACACTACACGCGCTTGAAGCTGACGGCCTAACCAAAAGTGACTAACGAAGTTACACCCTCGAATACGGCCTTATAAGGATCACCTGTCTCCTACGACTCCTCCAATACCCTCCGCATGCCCGGGTCGACTTGGAGGGAGACGCCCACCCACCTCCCGATTGGGCGGAGCCGGCTGGGGAAAGGCGGGGCGAGGTGATCTACCGCATCACGGATGGCCCCGCCTACAATCTGGTACGGAAAGGATAAGGGGAGCCTCTGAAATTGATGCAATAACTCACTTTACAAGGGGCCGAAACACGGTCATTTCACGTAAAGCGGGTCGACCACTTGCTAAGGGGATAATTGCACGGATATAAACAAACTCGGGCGCGGGGGGCGGTCTTAATATAAAGGAGAAAGTAAGAATGGTGGAAAAAAATATATATACATACATTCCACACACACCATACATACAGTGAGAGAGAGGGAAAGAGAAAGAAAAAAAATAGTCAGCTGCAGAAATAAAATCAACGGTGAAGGATGGTAAAGTGGTGGGGGGGGGATGGTGAGTGATCAACCGGGAAGGCGGCAGGAGGGAGAGGGGGGGGGAAAAAAGTGATAAGTAAATAAAGGATGATGGACCGTAATGCGCACCCTCATTTCAAACAAAAGAAGAAGGGCTTCGGCTAAAATGATTATAACGTAAATTTAGCGTCTAAATTACGTTCGTGGATTGCGAAATTCAATCAGCTTGTGAGGCGGGAGTCTAGGTGGGTTTATGTGCTGGGGCCGGTGGCTTGGCAGCAGAACATTTGCAGGGACTCCGCCAAACGGACACTTCGTGGAACCGGTACATTCTGGCTTTTCCTTCAAGAGAGGGGGTCTGTCTTGAGCCACTCGATCTGAGATCTTTTTTTTATTGGTGTATTGGGGACAAGAAGTTTTGCATCTCTGAAAGTATCCCAGTGGCATTCACTGAGCTCTGTCTGGTAGGCACAGTGCCACCATAGAAAGTCGCTTTGGTGATGGAACTTATACTTGTATTTATATTGACTGTAATCAGGTGAGTTTGTTAGAGTAATTAGTTTTACACTATGTCTTTTTTAATGATGTACATCATCGTGGGAGGATTTTTTGTCGTGTAAGGTGAATTACTACTCCAGGATATCTGTAGCCTCGATATGCCTTATTCTAAATTGTGTGACTCTTTCGTGATGAACAGTGGATTATTACTCTCGAGATTGGTTGCCAGCCTGAAATAACCTACTATGGACAAGCAAGTTACCTTGTATTTTCTCTAGGAATACTTTTTTTTTTTAAAAAAAATCTTTATTGCTGATAGACCAGGAGATTCAGGGTTATCCTTTAGAAACCTCTTTGTGGTTCATTATATTTTTCATCTTCTTACAGTTATGTTATACTCAAAATATGTGGGTTTGTAGTGTTACAATCTAGTAAAATATAAATTATTCGTAATTATTGCTTAAAGTATAAATACTTGTAGGGTTTCTACCAAGTTTTATTTTTTAACTCATGAAAATAACATTTGCCTAAAACTCCAAATGTATAATAGAATTTTATCTTTTTGCGGGATTGTTTGTATTAAAAAAATCGATCAGAATAAAAACATGAAAGGAAAAAATTTAAATCCTGCTTGAAAAAGCTTGTATTTTCTAAAAACAATCTCTATTTAAAATGCGTAACACATCCTAATAAAAAGTAATTTTTAATTGAATAGCTTAGAAGATTAAAAAAAATTATATTGAAACGAGTAACATTAAACTAAAAAGTTATAGGAATTACGTTAATTTTTCTCACACAAAACTAAACAAATTTATCTTGCTTCTACAATCACTTCCATAGTAATTTAAAAAATATTTTAGTAATATAAAATCTCGTATAAACCCAATATTAAATTATTTTTTTTTCATAACATCGATTACTTACTACTTTTCTTTACATAAATTGAAAAAATATTGTTTCTAAATCATTTCTATGCATTTTAAATATGTTTAAGTAATAAAATTATAAAATCTAGATTATACTGAAAAAACAAAAATACAACTATATCATGCAATATCTTTTAAATCATCGAATTTTTTATCTTATTTTCCATGCCCCTTTTAAGACCTTTTCGGGGGACTTCTTATTTTATTTTTTATTCATTGCTGCTAAAAACTGCTAGTTGCTCTTTGAGGTCACTTTTGTAATTTGATAAAAAAAAATATCTGCTAGATAAAAGTAAATTTAGTCTTGTTTCCATAACTTTTGCTAATTGTGCCACCTGATTGTACGAGTTTGTCAACAACAACAGCAACAACAAAAATGAAACGTTTTATATTTTCATTGTTTTTAATAAAAAATTGTTTCATTAATAATATCTTACGACATTATTTTTATATACCGTATTTTTTTAAAAAATATTTTTAGGATAAATTCATTTTAAATTATGAAGTTTGTTCTAAAAACTTTTAATAAATTTCTGATTCTCTCGTAACCTAAATGACAAAATTCATAGACTAATTTCTTTAAAAAACTCATTAAAAAAAATCCAAGGAATTAGTTTTAATTTTGATTAACAGTTTTTAATTTAATTTCTTATTTCATAATTTATTAAAGGGTATATTTTAAAGATCACTTTAAAATATTCTTTTAGTTGCTTAAATATTTCATATATATAATAAGTAATTTTTATATATACTTGAAAATTTCTAAAGAAATTTTTTTCGGCAAAATGTTTTTTCTTTCTTTAAAAAATGTATACATTTTTAAAATGATTAATTTTTAAAAACTAATTAACATCAGTTAATATATGTTTTAATTTTTATTACTAATCAAACAATTCACAAAATGAAAAAGAAGTGAATGTGTAAGTTTCAACGAGATTATAAGCAAAACTAATATTTAATATTCTGGAATTAAATAGATATTTAAAAGCGCTATGCTATATTTTTGTGGTATAATGTATCATTTTTTCTGACATACTTATAATTGTATTTTCTGATATTTTCCTACTTATTGTTATTACTATTTTGAAAAATCTTTCTCTTATTATAAACAAAACAGAGCAACATCAAATAAACCAACTATTTTTATGGGTAAATATATATAAAATCTGAAGGTTAGTGATAGCATTGCTGCATTATATACATTTCGGCACGGAATATATATTTACATCTAGAGTAAGATTCTAAAAATGTTTGGTTGTTCGTTTTGTAATATTGGTTTTGTTGTGACAAAAAGACTAATTTTTTCTAAAACTTCCTTGAGAGCGAGATATATTTATGCAAGTTCATTAGACAATCTTTCTCAGTGAACTTTAAACTTATATTTATAATTATTTTTTACTTTTATAAAATTTTTATTTTGTAAGATAAATTTAACTTTTAGAAGAAATAGGTGTTTAGCTTTACGTATTTTCACACATTTGTGGAAATAACTTCTTTCATTCAAACTTATATACTTTGAGAGTTGATCATATATTAATGTGTGCGTTTGGTGTGAATTTTCTTTATCTATGTGTATAAACGTGCGTGTTTGTGTATGAATTTTCTTAATCTATGTGTGTGTGTTTTTAAATAGCAGACTTGCTTAAATCTACAGCACGAATCTAATTTTTTAAATGGCTTTTTTATTGTAAAATTGTGATGTTTAATTACTTTGTCTTGTAATAGATGTACTACACTTTAAAAGCTTTGAAAACATAAATTCTGTTGAAATACTTCCAAACCATCACATTTATCATGTTTCTAACTAGAAATAATATAAATTATTGGAAAGTTGTTTTTTATTTGAAAAGTTAAATTTATTTATTTTGATTATTAGTTATTTAATTATGATTTTGAAGGGAAAGATAAAAAAATTGATTTGTAATGATACAAATCTGTAATGAATTTATTAATATTTTTATTTCAGTTTATTGTTGAACTAAACTTTGTTGCCAGTAATACAAATAATAATATTATTTGAAAAAATATTCTTTTAAAATATTTTGCTCTATGTAAATGCTTCTTGCAAATACTAAAATGTACAACAAAAAAAGTGAAAATCACTAAAAATATTTTATATGGGTAAGTAAATAGATAAAATCAACTGTGTATGTGCAGGAATATTAATGTATTACAGCATAGATATGTATATATTGGTGTTCAAAATTGAGATAACTTTTAGATTTTGTTGATTAGCTCTAGAGCTACTGGACAGATTTTAATGAAATTTAGTATATAGGGCAGATATAATGAAAAAAAAAAAATCGTTCAACAGTTAAAATACACACGCATGATCGTGTGCAACACTCATCGAAGTCAGAAGGTGTAAATCAGCAGAGAGCAGAATAAAGCAAAAAAAAATGGTTGTTGGGGGAGAGGTATAGTCCCCTTTTACATAGAAATAAACCTCGTACCGGGATTTCATACTGGAAGTAAAGGAGTTTATGAGTTCCTGCGGCAATTAATCCCACTCGTTCAGCATTTCTGTTTCCAGGCCATGGATGATTTTTGGAGGAGGGTTAAGAGTTGCAATTGTGCCCTCCCCAGAATGCCCCAGGCATGCTCTATAGGTATCAGGTCTGGCGATCTGATTGGCCAATCCTTCCAGCTAGTCAGATCACCATCCTCATTTTACAGAATTTCGTTGACCAGATGAGCTGTAGGTGTCTCGCGTTACCATCCATAAAAATTAAAATCAGGGCCAACTGCAACCTTGAATAGCCGAACATAAGGCTCCAAGACCTCCTTCCTATACCCCACAGCAATCACAATGCCTCTTGCAAAAACATAGAGGTGTATGTGGCCATCCAACGTGATCCCCAGACCATCAAGCTTCCGCTCGCTAAATTTGAATTAAAAAAAACAACACAAAAATACTAGATATCAAAGTAACATTATCCATTAATTTGTAATAAAAACGTAAATTGATAGATGGAAATATTAATATTACATAATTCTTTCTGTTGAGTTCCTTATACCATTCATGTTAAAATGACAAATTTAATTCACTTTATTGCACTTACTTTGGAAAATAGATTTATTTTTATCCCTTACATGATTCAGCTGATCAGATAGAAATCAGTTATATAGATCAGAGAATGAATCAGTTAATTGGTCGGAAGTTTTTGATAAATCTTAAAATGTAATTAATATGTAGGAATTTTGTCCATATTTTCGTAACACATGTACATATATTAGCATTAATAGCAGAAAGAGAACCAACTCAAAATGCGAGATATCTCTTGTTTACTTTTTACCTTGCATATGTGAAATAGAATAAATTGTTATTATTGACTTTTATCCAGTAAAGACTACCAATTTTTAAAGTTATTTATTTTAATATTATAGTTCCTACTGAATTATTACAAATATTAATCTTCTTTTCATTAGATTATTGTATCTGTGCAATTGTAATTCTTTTTAGCCAATTAATTATTTTTATTTCGGATGAATCTCCCAGTTTCAAGTTTCTTTAATTAATTTATTTATTTTTATGGGAATTTAATAATGAAGAGTTAATTTTTTTTACAAAGAATTTATTACTGGAGTATTGACAGCTTTCTGAAACTAGTGGAAAAGATCAATATTTTAAGATGCATGTGTGCTTAGTAAAATAATTTATTTTATTTTTCACTTTACCATTTCTACATTACGACTTGTGTCATTCGATTATTAGTTCAAACTACGATTTTGCTCCATATTAAGTAAGACTAATTAATCATAACATATCATTGTTAAATATATGTTGTTGTTTGTTACTTTCAATAGACGGCTTGTAACAATATCTTAATTATTAATTTTTTTTTTAAAAAAAAAGCAGTTGTTAAGAAAAATATTTAATAAGAACACAAGATTCTTAACTGATGGAACTGATACCTTACAGAAAAAGAAAATAGTTGCGATATAAAAAGAATGACATAGAAACACTGTATCAAGAGCGGAATTTAGTGACCCGTCTCCATTTTATTTCAGCTTCCTGATCCCTTATCGATCTGTGGGAATCTCCCCAGACAAATGACGCCATGAAATTCCTTCTGTGAACCAGGAATTCAGATGTCAACTCCTGCCTTACGCTGTCACACACATGGTTTTCAAATGAATGATTGCTTTCCGCTCGTGCTTATTTATGACTGTGGTTTGTAGAGCATGTGTTCGCACACACAGGAAATGTTTCCGTTACATAGCAGAGTAAGCATTCACATGTAGGGGGGGGGGCCGTTAAAAAGTAGTATATTTTTCATTTAAATGTAAGATAAAATAGTATAGAAAATATTTATTCATCACGAAATGAAACGAAATAAATTCCTTCGCATAGTTCAATACACATTAAAATGAAAAATCTTACTTGGTTGAACAATTATGTGTTGAATAATTCAGAAGTGTTATAATTTTTTTCTTTATGAAAGCTTTTTTTTCCCCTGAAGTTTTCAATATTGTTCGGGTAATACATTACTAATGACTCGTTAAGTATTTTAAATAGTACAGAAATTCAAAATTTTGGTAGGGAATTAAAAAATTAATTTAAATAATTGAAGGACTGCAGAGAAAAAAAATATTAATATTTTTTCAACTTAAAATATTTTTCATTCGTCGTATGTTTTGGTTTTTAACCCGTTATCTACCGACGGTACTTATAAGTACCACTCACTTTAAAATTACATAGAATAATCATTTTTACGAATACTCTGACGATACTTAGCAGGAATATTCTTTTAAATCCACTCTTCCAAGATATATGGCAGCTCGGGTTCTATGATGCGTATTTTAGTGAGGAATGTGAATAGTTTTATAGCAGAAGTTGCGTTTTCAGCCGACATTTTGATCGCATTGCGAAGATTGTCATTTTTGTTCCGAAAAAGTAGTTAATTTCAAAAGGTAAGTGTGTCTTATTTTATTTATATGTTAATGAAGACCTTAGAAAACGATTTGACTATTTATTTTAAGTGAACAGTGTATAAAATTAATTTTACAGTTGAATATCTCTAATTAATTAATTAGCTCTTACGGATTTAATTTCCCAAAGTTGAGAGTATTTTGTTTATGTATACCTCTTAATTTTCAATGTAGTGATTCAAAAAAAAAATATTGCATGAAAAAAACTGCAGTAAATTACAATGCGATAAATAAAGGGTTAAAATAGTTTTCGGTATTAATTTGGATTGAATATAATTAAAGCTAAACTATAAATAGAAATGTAACAAGATAGTGTAGGTCAAAGTTAAATGACCATTGTAATACATATAAACACTCTTAGGAAAAAAGATTGGAGGATTAAACATAATTTCAAGGCCAGCCAATCTGCTTCGGTATTTGCCTGTACTTCTGAGCTGATAGGAAGAGAAAATAGCGCAAGAAAAAGACACACACATACATATATAATTATTTTTTTATTATAAATCTTAAATGTATGATTAAATAATGATTAAAATAAGCTTAATCTAGGAATGTATGAGGCA
>BMAV01027722.1:0-68608 GCA_019973955.1 Trichonephila inaurata madagascariensis | reverse complement strand
GTGATCCCTTTTAAATTACTTCATAACATGGTAGCTTGAGGGATCACACGGCTATTTGCCAAAAAGACATTTTATTCCATATTAACTAAACAAAAAAACAATGGATTTATTATTAAATCGTTACAGTTCATAGTCTTTCGCTTGTAAAAAGTTCTAGTTCTAAGTACGTTTATTCCAGCCGTTTCTCCGCCGACTCCGGCACTCCGTCTTTTAAAAGTGTGCTAAGTTCATCGCCTTTGGTGCTTAAGGTATCCGACAACATTCGGAACCATGATTTTAAAAAAGCGCATAAATGGATAATTTTGATGATATTTAGTATCACTTAGAACAGAATACATGTATAAAATTGTTTTAAGGACATTTTGACAAAAGAAAAATTAATTAAATACAATATTTCGGCAAAAAACTAACCTAGAATAACATTTTTTCAAAATGTTCTCCTTTTGTGAAAAATGCTTCTATTATAACAATATTTTGCCTGTATGTAGTTCATACCTCTGTATAGAGGCTCAACTATGATTTTTGAAAAATTCACATTATTTTCAGAGTTACAACCCATTGAAATAATTATCGGAGTATTTTCTTAAATTGGCTCCCCTCTGTTGTTGTAAAATATGGATAAACCCCCTTCTAAGTTATATATTTCAAAAATTCTAGTTGAGCCTCTGTACAGAGGTCTGACCTATACACAGGTAAAATATTATTATAATAGACGCATTTTTCACAAAAGGAGATTTTGAAAATGGGTCATTCTATGTTCATTTTTTGTCAAAATATTGTACTTAAATAATTTTTTATTGTAATACTATTCTTAAAACAATTTTATATACATTCTCTAATCTAAGTGACACTAAATATCATAAATATTATCCATTTACACGCTTTTGCAAAATCACGGTTCCGAACGTAGTCGAATACCGTAAGGGGCGGCTGCCCTCGCAAACTCAAAACTAAAAAGTGAAGTGATTTTCCTAGATTGAAGGAGATTCAGATCATCGTCAACTTCCTAGCCGACACTTTAAACTCCCAGGGAGGGACACTTTCGCTTCCCCAATCACCTCTGATTGGGGAAGGTAATAGATCTGCACACGATTCTGCTCACTTTAGTTTCACTCAATTGGTGCTTGGAGACAATAGGCCGGCACGTCTTATCCCAACTTCGACGCTGTATCTGTTCACCATCTGGAGGACTATAAATCGCTTTGTCACATTGACACTGTATCTTTGTCAAGACATGTCGACATTCCTCTTCATTCAAGTCGTTTGTGGGCCACATGGGCGAGAGGAACCCAACGCAATGGATGATGTTCACCGGTGCTTCCTTCCTGTAGAACGTTGAGACTAAAAATCGTCTGGATGTCGGAGAAAGAAAAGTTTTAGTGACATCAAAGACGTTTTCCGAATCGGATCACATCCCCCTGAGCAGGTTAGAAGAATAGCCGGTCTTTTTGAGAGATACAATGTCCCCTTTCGATAGCTTGGTCACACCTTACGTCAATCCTGACAAGTATTGTTGGGGAGTGAGTGTTCTGCTAATGAGCACACGATACAATATAATCGTAACTCATATAATTACGTTATTAATATTTTGAATTGAGAAGAAAAAAGTTGTTTTTAATTTTCATAATGTCTTTGAATAATTGGACACTTGTACAGACTTACCTTCTTTTATAAGAGAAGTCATTTGCACTGAATAATGAATAAAGTTAACTTTTATTGGGCTCGAAATTTATTTATTTGCTGTGTAGAAGAAAAGAAACCCACAAGCGGAACTTCGAAATGATCAATTTATTTTTCAATGTGCTTCCTTTTTCCTTCTTTTTTTTACAAAAAAGAAGAAAAAAAAGCATGCTTCAAGTTTTCTAATTTAAATATAAAAATACTGCGGGAAAAACAAAACTTTTTTCTTTTTTCGTACGTTCAACTACCAGAAAGGAAACATCGCTTGCTTACCTTTTCTTCTACCTCTGCATATTAAATGAAGTGTTTCTGGCAAAGTGCCAGATGTTAACCGTATGGAGTTAACTCGATTATCGTATTTTCATTTATGTGTTCACGCGGAATAACTATCAGCACCGGACTGAACTATCAAAATTAAAACAAACGTGCTTTTTAAAAAGTGGACGAAATTTTTTTTTTTCACCGTTGTCTGATGAGTCGTAGTTTCTTATATAGATTCACTGACATTTCAGAATGAACTCGAAATAATTTAAAAGTAAACATTATTAACAAAAGAAATTAATCTTACGGTAAGATGTAATTAGACGAAAAATCCGATTTTGTATGCAGTGTATATATATATTTTTTTTATTATTTATTAGCAATAAAATTTTATAAATCATTATTTATAAACAATGATATTTTTCTTTGTTACACAGTTGAACCCAGTAGCGCACACAAGAATTTTTCAAGGGGGAGGGGGATTCGGGATCGAAAGTTTACCATTCTTGTATCATGCTCCTTTTGATTTTGTCGATTTTCGGGAACAAAACACAGTAAAAAAAACTAATTATTGAATAAATAATTAGCATTAATTAATAAAATTAATCATTAATAACAAATAGTTAATTAGATTTTACGCACTATATACTTAGAATTATAATCAATCGGTAAAAATCAAGGGCTTTGGGGGGGTCCGGACCCCTAGGACCCCCCTTGTGTGCGCCACTGGTTGAACCCCGATTTAACAAATTCCTCGGGACCGAAAATTTTATGCAAATTATGCGCTAATTCGGGGTTATTTGTACTATTGGGGTCCAAAAAAAAATACAAATTTCTTGCACTTACCTTTTAGAAATTCCATAGCCAACTACCACCAAAAGTATTCATAGTTAGAAATTGCACACTTTTTATTCAGCAGCTGAAAATAATATTAGCGAATTATTACGCACCAGTTAATGGGACATTTTAAAATACTGACTAATGTATGTTTTGACAATCTTTTAGAATCCTGACTCGAAAGAATTCTTTTTCGACTTTAGGTAGAAAAGAAAATATTGCGTCATTTACATCCTGTTGCATGAAATATGTTTTCACAGTTTCCAAACAATGTAAAACATTAAAAATATAACAATTTTGATAGGAGCTTCATTATCCATTTCTGCATCAGAATCGCTATTTATTGGCTCCAACAAATCAACAGTTTTCTCAACTTCAGTTGTACAGATAGTCAGTTCGTCATCTAATGTATCATAATCGTAAAAATCTTATAATAACTCCTGCGTTGTTGATTGGGACGATAAGAAAGGAATTTCCTGTCCTACTCAAGACTCACATGATAGGTTACATTTATGATTCATCTGCATCTATAAAGTCTGATAATGGTCACCATTTCCCGCTGAAATTTGCTGCTCACAAGAAATATATTTTCCTCTTCCAAACAAAAAAGATATGTCATTTGAAAAAAAAAAAAAAAATGGAATTTTTTAAAATAAAATCTAAATTTTTTTTTTTTAAATTTGTTGAAATGATTCTGGGTTTATTATTCGTAAAATAGGGTTCTTTCACCTTCATTTTAATCAAGGAAATATAAAAATTCTTTAAATTGCGAAATTCGTTACATAGGAGTTCGGTAAATGGGGGTCCGACAGTATTTTCCATAAGAATTGATAAGCAAAGCAATAGATACGAGAAAAGATTATTGACCATTTGCTGTTGTTTAGTGCATTGTGGTCAGATGCTGATGGACATCCCACCTCCCCGTGGAGTTCTTGCTGTGCACTTCACTGTCCAGATGTGACGTCTCCTTTTGAATGACCAATCCCCCGAAGAGTAGGCTCTGGACTCTTTTATGTCCCAAATCACTCATAGGGCCAGATGAAGGCTGATTAAGAGGTTTTGAGAGCAAAACCGCAAACCAACAGATGGAAGCATACTAATTTGAATTTCTCTGCTTACTGTCGAGATGCTTGAATTCTAAATTATTATACAAAGTATATTTCTGTTTTTGGTATAGTATGTTACTTTTTTTTAAATGTTCTTACAAAATAAAAGAGTAATAATGGATCTTTTGTGTGAAAGAGGGCTTATATGTTCAAATTAAGGTTTAATCATTGTGTTCCGTTGAGATAGAAAAGCAAATCTGTATATTTATAGAAATCATTCAATAGAAATAAAGAAAAAGAAATTTTAAAATGAAAAATGTTTATTTCGAGAAAAAGTAGGAAGAAAATACTCCCCATTTGAAGAATTTCAACGTCATGACTGAATTTTTTAAAGGGGAGAGGAAAAAACCTGTTACACGAAATATGATGCACACATCATATTTTGAAATTTGCTTTGGAATAATAAGATAGATAAAAAAAAAAAAAAAAACTTAAATTAGTTGTTTTCTTTATTCTATATTCAATGCCAATTTAGAAATATATATTTTAGAAATATATTTACTTTAAGGATAGGTCACACCAGTAGCCCACACAAGGAAAGGAGAGTCCTCGGGTCGGGTTGTCATCTTATGTATACAGTATGTAAAATTTAATTAAGTACTTGTTATTAATAATGAATTTTATTAATTAATGCTAATTATCTAATCAATGATTAATTTTTTACTGTTTTTGTTCCCGAAAATTGCCAAAATCAAAAGAATATGCTAAACGGCGTATTGGAGCATGATAAGAGAATGGTGGACTTTCGACCCTGGAGCCCCCCCCCCTTGAAAAATTCCTGTATAAGCTACTTTGTCACACGGATTTAGAGCTATTGTGACAAATGGAATGGACTAAATCCATGTGATATCATAGTCACTGTTAATAAATGTAATCACGTGTTCCCAGCCAATAAGATCATGCCCTTCACTGTTGTCAACTTTTGCTTTTTTGCAGAAAGTTCCCTTTAAAAAGTACACGTTTGTCAAGAATAATAAGGCTCATAGGTAAGTAAAATCAATTTGATTTAAAATTACACATATAATGCAACATTCTTTTTTTAATTTTTGAAGAACTTTATGAAGAATCTTAATGCTTGAACATCTTTAGCCAATTCTCAAATTTGAAATTTTAATGAAATTTTTCAAAGAGAACAAGTATAAGTCTGCCAGTTTTGAGTTCAATGGAGAACACGTGATTGCATTTATCACGTGACCGCCATGAATTGAGCCCATTGCAATACTACATATAAACAGATATAAATTAGCTTAACATCTTTGAAGTATGTTTATGAAAAGAACATGAAATCCCTGAATACAAAAAAATTATTAAATATTTCATAAAATAAGTATGAAAAGAAGAAAGAAACAAAACGTTGTTCACGTGTATTACTCCAAAAAATAAAGAAAAACTTTCATAAAAAAAAAAAAAAAAAAAAATATCATTCTTAAACTATTTTTTAAAATTGTATGTTTCCATACAATTTTAAAAGGAAACTCTCTTTTCTGTCTTTCAAGAGAATTTTATTCCATTTTCTGAATACTGTTATTTCCATAAAGAAATTTCACTCAGAGCCCTTCACATAAAGATGACCCTAGTACCGCTGAAGACCCCCGTGCAGAGGAAACCAATGCACGTTACTTATGTCAAGGCTTAAACGTCCTCCCGTTGGTATGGTATGGAAGTTATGAGAGAAAGGGTGCAAACTCAGGTGTTATACTCGTCACTTGATCATGGTTCAGAACAACGTTCATCACCAAAAGCCCTCGAGTTGCTGAATAGGGCAGCATTAATATTAACTTACTCACTCACAATAATCACATAATTTATGTAAAATGATATCTAATGCAATTTTGTGATAACAAATGATTTTCCTTCCAACTTAAATTCTCATACTATATGTTAACGTTAAAGCTTATTGCCGTTAATGTGCAGATTACCTAGCTAATCTGCAGCTTTCCGTATTTTAACTAGGTAATCTTCACATGAGCGGTTTCCACCTCGTTAATCAACAGTTGGTTTAACTCATTTCCTTTTTGTTCAGTGTTTGCAAAGAGAGATATTTAATGAAAGAAGAGGTACCTTGCTTAAGAAGTATCGTTACGTGAAACAGCAATAAAGCAATCCCTTGGTGGCTGAGTTTCAAAAAAAAAATGTGACTGGAAAATCTTATTGTGCCATAAATAGGTGTACTTAACCCGCGAAACAAATTGCTACTCAATTCAAAGTATTAAAAATATATAGATTGCCCTAAGTAAGCATAATCTTTATATGTTTTTCAAACTCAATTCCTTAATTGTAATAATATATTAAACCATTTGATTCTTTATATTGTAGTTCTACAGTTGATTGTGATGATTGCTTCTATCAACTAATACGTTGTGATTGTTCGATTGCTTTAAAATAATTTTTTTAGATACTAAAAAAACAAATAAACAATGTTTAATTTAAGTGTATAGAAACATTGCTGTCGCATTCCAACAAAAATTTTATTTTCGCTTTAACGAGTGCCTAGTAGGTAATGTGCCGATTAACGAGTGTTTAGTGCAGTGGTTCCCAAAGTGGTCCCTTTGGACCCCGAGGGATCTTTTACATTGTTCAAGAGGTCCGTGGAGAATTAAAATTGATTTGGGGGTCCTTGAACAACGTCAGGGGGCTGCACAAGGTTTAATACAGCGATACTCAACCTGCGGCCCACGGGCCACATGTGGCCCAGTCATAGCCCACTGCTCCGAGAAATTTACTTATTTAAGAACATTGTATCACAAATTAGGTGGGAAATTCTTTGTCGAGAAATCAGATATATCAATTTTGCTTTTTCCTGTCGGTGTAGTAAAGGTACGAATTGATATTCTTTTTTAATTTGGAACGATTACGGTTAGTGATAACAGAAAACAGTGGATTAGCGATAATTTTATGGGTGGAACTAATTTTTAGCTGTCTTTCATATCTTGCAAGAGAAAAACATTCAAAGAAAATATATCGTTTCAAGACGATTGGGAGGTGAATTATTCTGTAGTGAAAAACAAACATGGATTAGTAAATGTTTGATTTGTCACGAAAATGCTGTATTTAAACAATACCAATAAACAAGGATATTCAATGACACTTTTTCTCGAAGATCTCTTTCAAGAGATGATAAATAGGCTTTCTTGAATAATCTTTGCAACACCAACAAAGTGGTAATATCACAGTGGTAACAAAGACATCCTATGAAGTTTGTTATATTATTGGTAATCATATGAAACCGTTTCGTGTTGCAGAAATTGTGAAGGAATGTTTCTTAAATGCTTCTAATTTAGTGTTAGAGACAAAAATAAAAAATATAAAAAATAATAATTAAAAAAAAGTAAAATGGGAGTTATATAATATTTCGATCAATTTTCCACATTTTAAATTTCCAATGTTATCTTGGTCTTAAGGAGTTTTTTCCGCCCCCCCCCCCTTCTCAATTTATCCTCATGTTACGGCCCGCGTGAAATAACTAACATATGTATGCGACCCAGCAGAAATAAAGGTTGAGTACCCTTGGTTTAATATGAAATAAAAAAAAACTGATCTATTTTTATGTAAATGTAAATAAATAATAATTCATTTGGATAATCCCAACTGGATGTTGAACCCTTTTGCGTGTGGACTAACTCAGATTCTAAACACAGATGAATTCATACTGATACAGAAGCATCCTTTTGAATTATCCACAAATGAGGGACTTAAACCAATGTTTGAAGAAGGATACCTCAAATTCAAGTAGCAAAAACAGATCCCAATTTTATATCCTGCTTTATGAATTATTGTACAAAAGCTGTTGGCTTTAGTTGAACGTGGATCCAGTGCCATATGAAAAACCCCCCCCCCTTCCCCCCCCCCAAAAAAAACAACTACCCGCGCGGTCGTAGAGATTTGCGGTTGCTACTCATAAATATTGAGAGTCACATACAAATACACTCATAACATCTCATCAAGTTCATTGAAGTCATTAGTTGTTTTTTTTCAGTTCCTACTATTAGCTCACAATCTATCTTGGTGGAATTTTCAATCGTTAATAAAATACATTTTAAAGCGCTCAATTGAGCTGAAATTTTATATACAGGTTTATTTTGGATGACAATAAAATAATATAAAAATAATTAATAAAAATTAATTGATTAAAATTAATTATTTTTAAAGAATTACAAATACACACACTACACACACAATCACGTTGGCATCATTTTTGGTGACTTAGCGACTCTTCTGGCGACTTGTGTCAAAACTTGAAAAGGTTTTTTTCTCACATGTTAAAGTATTCAGTTGAAATGAAATTTATATACACGATTGTTTTGGATGACAATGTGCGATACTTTAATGATAATTAATAAAAATCAATGACCACTTAATGTTGTGATTCTGTCATATGTATATACATATTTATATTAATTGTAACTATTTAATAAAAAGTCTTTTAGTTCTTTTTTTTTCTTTTCTTTTAGTTTCTATTTTCTTTGTTGATCTAAGTAGGAATTGACTTAAATTTTGTTTTTATATTACTTGTTTTTAAACAAAAATTGTAATTTCAATAAATAATTCTGCAACAAAAAGTTTTTTTTTTTTTTAAATTTTCAAATTTTATGCTATGCATTTATGTAACTTTTTTACTTGGGGGGGCCTTGGGAAAGTTTTAACTATAAAAAGGGGTGCATGGGTTAAAAGTGTTTGGGAACCACTGTTTTAGTAACTTATGTGCAAATTACCTAGATAATTTGAGAAATGAAAAAATTTTACGCTCTTTAATCCTTTATCTACCGACGGTACTTATAAGTACCACTCACTTTAAAATTATATAGAATAATCATTTTTACGAATACTCTGATGATACTTAGCAGGAATATACTTTCAAATCCACTCTTCCAAGATATATGGCAGCTCGGGTTCTATGATGAGTATTTTAGAGAGGAAGGTGAATAGTTTTATAGCGGACATTCAGCTGACATTTTTGCGTTTTCAGTTGACATTTTGATCGCATTGCGAAGATTGCTATTTTTGCTTAGAAAAAGTAGTTAATGCCAAAAGGTAAGTGTCTTTTTTTTTATTTATTTAATGAAGACTTAAGGAAACGATCTGACTATTTATTTTAAGTGAACAGTGTACATAATTAATTTTACAGTTGAATATATTTAATTAATTAATAAGCTCTAACGGATTAAATTTCCCAAACTTGAGTATTTTGTTTATGTATACCTCTGAATTTTCAATGTAGTCATTCAAAAAAAAAAGTATATTGTAAAAAAAAAAATGCAGTAAATCATAATGCGGTAGATAAAAGGTTAAAGGATCATCCTAGTTAATGTGTAGATTACTTAGATAATCTGCAGATTAACTGATTTCTGCACTTTAGCGGTAACATATATATATATATATATTTAACACAGTTCTCAGGAGCAAAAGTTTTGATTGACTGTCTGCTAAGTTTGATTTTGGCGAAACAGCTCCATGTCTTCTGTCGAGACATTGGTTTTTCCCTGCAGTTTAAAAATTCATTCCAAAATAATAATTAAATTTGAGGAGAAAAATTTACAGGAGAGAATTAAACTTTGCAAAATATGGTTCCAGACGGATAAACGTCATTACGAAGACATAAATTCCCGTTAGAATCTATCACAGGAAACAGACATGTTATCAAATGATTTGATTCAAGTATTCCTCGTAATTGTATTTGTGCTGTGTCTCCTCCGCCTCGAGGAGACTGCATTTAAGATCTGTCTTATTGAATTAGGGGTGAAACTACAAAGTTAATACCGTGGAAAAGGATAGATTTTGTGTATAATAATGCTATATGTAATAATTAAAATAAACTAGACTTTCGAAAATCCCTATTTTAATTGAAACACCATGTAGCAAATATAACTATAATGCGTCTACTGTAAATAATTAAATTTGCATATATTTTACAAATAATGCTTCGCACAATTATGGTAAACGCATACAAAAACAAAGTTGTAATTACTACAAACAACTTCGTATAGAAAGCAGCTATGTCGTCCTAAATGTAATTCTGCTTTTATGTGCTTTCCATCTCATGTAATAAGGTTTTATGGATTATGCTATCTTTGCACCATGCGGAAGCGAGGAAGTATTTAATTTTAACATTAGATACAAACTTTAAATATCCCTTTGGTTATATGGTCACGAATTCAAGGTCTGCTCGTCATGTATTCGAGTCCCATTGAAGACCCACCATGTTGAAAGATTGATGCGTAGTAAATCTTTAGAGGCTCAAATTCATCCCGTTGGCGTGATGTGGATGTTTGAAGAGAGCGGTACTAGTTAAAGTATCCTCCTTGCCACTTGACCGAGGCTCAAAATTACGAAAAATCCTTGTGTTGCTTTATAGTGAAACGTCAATGAACACTCACTCACTCGTTCCTTTTGGTTAGGCTATTACGTAATACGATCCAAAAATTTACGAGACTGCTACCATTGCTGACGACAAAAGCAAGTACCTAAAGTTAAGCCACTTGAAATTTATTTTTCCAACCCTCCCCTACCTGTACAGGTTGGTTTAGTCCATGCCATGTGACCGAACCGCGCGCACAGCTGTTGTCATCCGAAGCTTTCTTCCGCGATTTAAGAAAGATGGCTTTTATTGAGCAGCGTTGAACATTAAATTCGATCAAAACTTAGGTATAATAACAATGGAGACTTTGGAAATGCTAAGTAATGTGTATGGTGAATCTAACTTGACGACATTCAAGATTTACGAATGGCACTGGCGTTTTAAAGATGGCCGAGAATCCATCGAATAAAATGAACACGTTGGACGACCTTCGATTTCACGGAACGCGAAAATTGTCACGTTCGTGTCTGAATGAACTCGAAAAGATCGTCCCCAAACACTTACACAAATCTCTGAGACTACACACTTCTCGAAGATTTCGTTTGAGGGAATCCATTCGTCGTAAACGGCCTCACTTTTGACAAGAGTGGTGACTGGTATCTTCTGCGTAGCAACGCACCAGCACATTGATCCCAATTGGTAAAAAGTTCCTCTCTAAAACTCGCCTCCACATCCTCCCTATTCACCAGACTTAGTCCTGCTTGAGTTTTATCTGTTCCCATCAATGAAAAAACCTTTTCAGGGACACCGCTTTGTGTTATCAGAGGAGGTGAAAGCAGCATCGCAGAAGGCTTTATGGGAGGTTACGAAAAATGGCTTCCAGCTGTGCTTCCAGAAGTTATACGAATGCTGGCATAAGCGTATCGTAGCCCAAGGAAACTACTTTGAAGGTGGATGTGCTTCGGTGCTTTGAACTATTCAGGGTAAGGTTTTCTACACCTTGTACCCGAACGTATACTTAATCAAATATTAAAATGTTACACAAATGTTTATATCACACAATCTGGTTCAAATATAGTCTTGGGCATCAGGGTTTTTTTTTAATTAGAACTACTATATTCTATCCATTTAAACAGTTGAAATATAATAGAAAATTCAGTAAAATTAAAACAATTTCTTTTCGTAGTTACCACATTATTTTGTAAAAAATGGAAAACTAGCTAATTTTATTTCAGAATACTAATTAAGTACAACTCGTGGCCACGATTGCTTAGGGGTTATGGCCGCTTACCCGTGTCCGGCGCGTGCAATGAATTCAAGTCTTAGTTCCAGTGAAGACCTGTCTTGCAGAGGGGATGATACACGTTAAATCTGTCGAGGCTCAAAGTCCACCCATCGGCGTGATGTGAGAGTTTAGAGAGTTTTATGCCAACTCTGGTGTTTTCCTCGTCACGACCGAGAATGAAAATTATGAGGTCCGTTGCCAATAGCCTTCGAATTGCTCTTTGTAGTGTGATGTTAAAAAACACTCATTCCTTTTGGTTAGTCTATTATATTCAATTTAATATTAAGATGTTACTTAAATGTTTATATTACACAATCTATCTCAAACATGGTCTTGGGCATCAGAATATTTATTAAAAATTATTTCATTTCATTTATTTTAACAGCTGTAATAAAAGAAAAATTCGGTAAAATTAAAACATTTTTTTTAGTATAAAAAAGAAAAAACACTAACTAATCTATTTCTCAAAATACTAATCAAGTATAGCGTGTTAGTGTGTATTATTCTTGCGGCTTCGACTTTTTCTATTTTAAAGGACTTTTCTTTCTTTGTCTCACTACATAATTTTCTAATTTATAAATAAAAATAGAATTTTGAATTCTGTGTATAACATTTTCAAGATCCCCTTGTGAAATTTGTGATAATGGGTGGGAGAATGGTTAAAGGATTTTATACTATTGGTTTATTAATATTAGCTTTTTGAAAGCTAGTGTCCTATTAAATCTAGATTTTAGAATTATCTCAACAATAGGGGAATAATAATTTACTTTAAAAATGTATACCAACTGTAAAAAATGTAATATTTTGATTTATCTTTTCACAACCCACACAAATGTTTTATTTATTATTTTAGTGTTGGAATGAACTAATCAGTAACAGAAAAATTTTTCATGCAATCTATTAAGGTTTTATGCTTGCTTCTATTGCACGTGAATCATAAATGAAAAAATTAATATAAATACGAGACGTTTAGACACATTTTAAAAAAAATTTTCACTATTCATTCATATAATTTCTTTAAATGAATTGATTCACAATAACAAGAACCCACTAGTAATTTTCGGTAATATTTTAAAATATTGAATAAAATACTACACTTAATCACTCAAACTTCAACAACAGAAGTTCCTTTTTAATTCGAGTTTAATATACACACTATTGTTCAAAACGCAACGCCATTATGAAAGCATTCTTTTCCCTGTGCAATAATTTTTTAAAGACAGGGCATGTCAGGGCAGACGAACATTGTAGGTCTTTATAGCAACCCCAACAAGCCTAGTAGTCTTTTAGTTCCTAAAATTGATATAGGACCAAAAGTCTTGCCATGATAAAAAAAAATATTTATTGTGCTCGAACTGTTATAGTTAGACACATGTTTGTTTGAATATATTGTAAGTATTATTGTGTCTAAGCGATATTCCCGTTCCCGCTAAGTGTTCAGTTCAACAGTTGCTTCACTCACACGAAGCCTGCAACTTCTAGGAAGATCCTTAGCGCTGTCTATTTCCGAAAACATTTCAAACCGTCACTTTATTGATTTTAGCAACAGGAGGTTTGATTCCATAACAACGTCGAAATTTACACTGAACATGAATGGGCGATTTCGTTTCGTATAACCAAAACACATATTGGGCTTTCTCTTGGATCGACGGCATTTCAGCAAAAAATGATTTCTTTCTTACAAATGTACAGCGTTATAAAATTATTATTATATTGAGTGGTTACTTTGTAATGAATTTTTATATTCAGGACAAGACTTTTGGTTCGCCCTGTATGAACATAATAAATCTGTTATGGATTCATTTTGGTTCTATTTCTCGTCATCTATTGCACAATAAAAATTTCTAAAACTAACCTAACCAATTATACAAAAGTTACACTATTGTATTAAACGGTTAATTTGTAATAATTTTTTATAATTAGGGCAAGAGTTATGGTTCACATCCTACATGAAAATATAACTAACATACAAACCATGCACAACAAGTAATATATATATATATAAATTTAAGTCAATTCCTACTTAGGTCAAAAAAGAAAATTTTATTTTAGTTAATTAAATTTAATTAAGGAATTAATATTTGAAAACACTGTATGAACATCAAGTGTCATCCACTACAAGTTTAAAAGAATATATTTGAAGTCAAGAAAAAATTCGTTAGAAAAACTTACTGGTGCCATCTGTTGGTGGTAGTTCTAACTTCGTCAGAAATAACGCAGAATAAATTAAAAATTAAAAAATAGAGTTTAGTTAATGAATTAATATTTGAAAAAACTGTATTAACATCAAGTGTCATCCACTACAAGTTTTAAATAATGTATTTGAACTTTAGTGAATGAATAAAAAGTATTTTATTAACGACTGAAATTTGAACAAGGCATATAAACAGTGGCGCACACAAGCGGGTAGGGGGGGGGCCTCCGGACCCTACCCCAAAGTCCTTGATTTTTTTCCCATTGATTATAATTTTAAGTATATAGTACGTAAGATTTAATTAAGTATTTGTTATTAATGATTAATTTTATTAATTAATGCTAATTATTTATTCAATAATTAGTTTTTTACTGTGTTTTGTTCCCGAAAATCGACAAAATCAAAAGAAGCATGATACAAGAATGGTGACCTTTCGCCCCCGGCCCCCCCCCTTGAAAAATTCCTGTGTGCGCTACTGCATATATATATTATATATAAGTAAATATATATTGGGCGAGGAATCGAAGTCGTGAACTTATCGTAGGAATTGAATAAAAAAAATGTCTTATCTGTCCGAACTTTTTCCAACCACTCCCAAACCCAACATTTTCCAGTAACATTTCTCCGACAAAAGCCAGTTCGCAGTGAGGGAAAAAAAAAAGAGAAAAGATAACAAAAACTGGCTTGCTAGCAAAATCGCTGCAAAAGACCTCCCGCTATGCGCATCTGTCGACGGACGACAGAGCCAGCGACGCGGAAGGCCCGCAGCCGAGAGGCCGTCGACTCAAGTCGGGCGGACTGAAGCCCTCTCGGCCGCTGCGTCGGTTAATTGCGGCCGACTGATGCCGTAATTGAGTTCGGGGATTTCGCAGAGGGGAGGTAGGTAGGTATGGATGTGAGAGAGGAAGTGATGAATATACATTATATATAGTGGGTAGTAGAGATAACTTAATGTAACTATTTTGGTAGGTTTTTAATGGAGGATATAGGATTTGAGGAGATAGTGATAGTATGAAGGAAGCTGCAAGTCAAGGTTAATTTTTTTTATTTCAATTTCTTCTCTACTGCCAGAAGCAGAATAATAATAATAAATTCTTTTTTTTTGTTTTGGTTCGAAGGAGGATCTTTGGTTTTTCTTTCCACCTATTACCGTGATGGTTGTAGTTGTAGATCATTTATGTAATTACGTTAAAACTCAATTATGTCAATTTATTTTAATGCTATTATAAGGGACCAATTTATTGTTAAATTTTATGAAAATTAATTAGCCATTTAAAGCAGTGTATGAATTATGAGCTTAAATTATGACGGTCACATGATAAGTGTAATTACGTATTCATTTCATTGAATGGGCTAAATTCATGTAACGTCATAGTCACATGATAATGATAACCACGTGTTTCCAACCAATCAGTTCAAAAACTCATGTGACGTCATAGTCCCACGATAAATGCTAATCAGTTGTTGCGTTTCCTTGTTGCCAACTTTTGTTCTTTGCGGAAACTTTCTCTTAAATAGTACATATTTGTCGACGATAATAATGCACATAGTAAATAAAATGCATTTTATTTAAAAGTACGTGCATAAAAGATTTTTTTTTTTTAATTTTAAAACCTTCTTAAAAAACTATTTTCTTTTTCTCATAACATTTGGACTTCTGTAACCAGTTATAAACTTTGAAATTTTATCTAAATTTTACAAACAGAACAAAAAGTACAATTAATTTAATGTCGGTTTTTAATTCAATGGAAAACACGTGTTTGTCTTTATTATGTGACTGTCATGAATTGAGTTCCTTAAAAACTGACATTACTTGTACTTGTTATTCTCTTTTCTTAAAGTTCAAAAAAAAAAATCTCATATTTGTTAATTGGGTAAAGATATTCAAGTTCTAAGATTCTTCTCAAAAATTTTCAAAATTGAAAAATAATTTTACAATTTGTGAATTTTGCAGGCAAGTGCATTTTGTTTACCTATGTCCGTCAGCGTTTCTCAAACTCTGGGGCGCGCCACCCTAGGGGGGCTTGATAACCCAACGAGGGGGGCGCGAGCATATTGAAAAGTCGAAAACAAAAGAGAGAGATTCAACGAAATTATTAACTTACTGAAAGTAAACAAATTAAATACATTCTGACATAAAAAATAAAATACACATTTACACTGATATAATACATTTATAAATATATCAGCACTGCGCAATGTATTTTACAATTAACTAACCAATACCAAGTTTAGAACGTTTAATAATTACGAGTGACCCCCATCGGCTTTTCATATATAAAATTATATACAAAAATTAACACTTTTCTCAATAATTTGTACGGTTTATAATTATTTCCTTAGATACCGATTAAAAATTATGCGATTCGCTCCCTAATGCCACCGTTTTACACGTTGGCTAGCGTATGTGGTGCATTGGGAGGAGGGAGTAGAAAAGGAACAAATAAGCAAATCCTCTGAAATAAGTAAATCCTTTGCAGACACTGTGTCAAGATCCTTTTATTGCCTTCCAAAGCCTTCTGAATAATTGTATAGATAGCAGTGCCCAGAAAAGATCGCATTCCGGGAAGACATATATATATACGTCCTGGGCAATTAACGTTTTGACTGAGCGAGACGTTTATATACGTCGGTTGCCCTTAAAAAGTCGTATTGTAGCTTTAGTTTCATAGTATAATATTATTGCATTCAATACATTGTTATTGTATGAGGGGAGCGAAGAAAATTATGATTGAAAAGTGGGTCGCAAGTATTGAAAGTTTGAGAAGCACTGATGTACGTTATTACACACACACAAACACACACACACACACAGTCGACAGATATATACTTTTGAAAAGGAAATTTCTATAAAAAGCAAGAATTGGTAACAATGAAATGCTTGAATTGATTGTCTGGAAACACGTGATTGCATTTTTCACTCAACCATGACGTCACAAGAATTTATGAGCTAATTGGCATGAAACACTTGATTACAGCTATCATGTGACTATGACATCACATGAATTAACTCATTGCATGTTGTTGTTTTTGGTAATGCACGAAATCATCAGATCTCTTTTTAGAATTAAGTAGTTATTAAAATATGCTTTGGTGGATTAATTTTGCATTTTCTTATGCATAAATCGATTGGTAGTTTATTAATATACCCAATTAAGTAAATCGTTTGTTTGTACTCTGTAAATGGTAAGCGCATTCGTAACTGATTTTCAAAGTAGTATTTATAAAACCTACAGTTCGAGATAGTCCGATACACATATTGCTGTAATAATATTTGCGTAATATATATTGACTGTCATTAGCAAATAAATTCCTGTAGTTGCATCTTGAACGATAGTAAGAGGACTTAGGGGTGTTAAATTTCTCTAGAGGGCTGAAAATATAAACAATTTTCAAACAGGTATAATTCTTTTAAATTTAAATTATATAATTCCAATCTATTACACATTTTTTATAAAGGAATGAGGCTTCAGAAAAGTATAAAATGTTTCAAATATAATCATAATTTTAAAAATTATAAACATATGAAAATAAGGAACTTTTCGAAAAGAAATATTTATTAAGTTTTACGTCGCGCATGCTATTTTCTAAAATAGTAGCTTTAATTATACTAGCTATAAGTTGATTTATAAAGTTAAATGTATACTTATTACACTGTAGTAATATTATATTGGTAGAATAAAAAATTAAATTTTGTTGAAAATAAAAAATTACATTTTAAAAATTTTTTAAAAAAATTTCAATATTTCTCAAATATTTTGAAACACACAAAAGATATGTTATTCTTAAATGATGTAGGGTTTAAAGAGTATGATACATTTTATAATTCTATAAAGTTTTGTACATCAGAGGCTACTATTTTGGAAAATAGCGTGCGCAACGCAAAAATTACTTAATATTTATTACAGAATTTTCATATGCTTATAATTTTTAAAATTATGATTATATATTAAACATATTATACTTTTCTGAAACCACACTCCTTTATAAATAATGTGTAAAAGATTCGAATTATTTAATTTAAATTTAAAAGAATTATACCTGTTTGAAAATTGTTTATATTTTCAGCCCTCCAGAGAAATTTAAGACCCCTGAGACCCCTGTATACCTTCTTGAAAAGTGACTCTTGAAGTATTCGAAAGATAGAAAAAAATTCGTCGAAAGAAAATACGATTGATTTGAAAAGAAATAAGCAGCAGTGGGGAAAGGAAAAAAATCGTTGATTCGAGTAGAAGTTGAAAAAGACCTAGATAAAAGGGAACATGATAACCGTCGAAAGAGAAACTCAGTTTGAAAAGTAGAATCGTTCGGGTTCAAATGTTGAAAAGGATGTCCCGAAAATGGCTCGAACTGTCTTTTGCAACTTTTTCCATAGAACATTAGTTTTATTACTATAATTAATAAATATAATTTAAATTGATAAAACATCTTGTAAATGTTAGCATTGTAATTCATATACATATACATACATGCATACATATATAAGTGTGTGTGTGTTCAATTCTCCTTAATTTAAGATACTGTATATTTCCTAATATAAGCAAAGAGATTATTTTTTTTTAAAAAAAAAGTTCCTGTAATTTTTAAACATGTCTACATGAGAACGAAAATTAGTGACAGTAGGTAAAATGGATGGGATATTTTCCGATCAAATTGCTGTTATGTAAAACGCAAACGATGATAGTTTTATATCTGATAACTTTTTCTGCAGTCTGCACAGTTTCTATTAATTTGTTATCTTGTACAATACCAATGCTGGTCATAATTTGTGTGCCATTTTTTTGTTTGAAAAATGAGGGAGAAGAGAAATTTGTATATAGCATGTAATCGTCGACGTATGTTTTATGCCCTGAAGGAAAAACTCGGTGCATGATGATCATATATGTACTTTTCTTTTATCCTTTATTCTTATATATCTTTCACTAATGTTCTAATGTAAAATTGATTGAGTGAGTATTTACTAACGTCGCACTTTTAAGTAACACGGGGGCTACTGGCAGAGCGAAATATGGCAACCAGCACTCAAAAACAAAAAGGCAAAAATGCGGGGATACAAATAGCACTCAAACGCGAGTTGCTATCATCATTTTCAAGGGCTACTGACAACGTGGTCCATGGTCAAGTGATGAGGACGACACCAGAGCTGGCACCACCTCTATAAACTACCGCACTACGAAAATGGGATGACATTGAACCTCGACTCGACTGATGTGACGTGCGTCGCATCCTGTATAGGCGAATCTTCAGTGGCATAAGGCCACGAACTCATGACACGTCGACAACGAGTAAAATGAATAAAGTATAAATCAATTACCAAAAAAGAATAATAGTAATAAAACAAAATAATAAACTAAACTAAACTCAGTGGCGCAATAGTCCATGAGGGTCAAGTCCTACTGTGCCCGTTTCAGCTTACGAGACGTTGGGCACTGATATGAAAGCTTAGTCGACCTTTCCCAGGGTGGGATTAAGTACTACACGGGACAAAATAATATATATATTGTACTTACGCAATTTTCGATAATTTTTGCATTTCAGAGATTGAATTAGTGTAAAATTTGAAGCACATAATTGAATGATTTCTCAAATTCTATTACCTTTCTTGTATTACTTTATCTGGGAGAGTATGTGATTTCAAAATTTATATATAAAACTTCATTGATTTTAGATAATTTAGTAGCAACAGTAGAAAAATTTTCTTTTAAAATTTGAGATTAAAGTATTGTTCAGAATTTAAATAATATTTCTTACTACAAAAAAAAAAAAAAAAAAAAAAAATTGCAGAGTTAAACGGTTTCTTTTAGACAATTTTTCGAAAGGAGCTTTTTATTTATTTATTTAGAAATTCATACAAATTACGTGATTCGAAATGCATTGCGTTAATTTTGAAGTGTTTTTCCTCATCAACAAGAGAAAAAACGAGCTGTTCCTTTGCTAGATTTTCATTTTCTCTTTCTTTAATTTACATCACTATGCGAAACAGCTCAATTTAGAATTTTAAATAATGATTTTCATCACCCGTGGCCATATGAAAGTCAAATTTCTTATTTTATTGTTTCTTCTACTCATGTATTTCTCCTTCGTATCTATTATTCATTTTTATGGAAATCAACACAAAGTTAACTGGCTTTTTATTTATTATTATTCACGGTATGCTACGAAGCATACATTATTTAAAGCATTTTTATTGATGATATGAAACACTTAGCATACATAAAGTTAATGTTGATACGTTTGTATTTTTAACAGCAGCTTAACTGTTTTTTTTTTTAATTTAAATTCTCGATTGCCTTTTTTAGTTTTGAAAGATGCACAATATGTGTAATGTTTATGAAATATCCAATTTGTTTTTAAGGCTACACGCGCGGTACCCTTTTTAAAAAAAAATTTTGGAGACAGTAACAGTAAAAATAATGGATGTTTTATATTTAGATTATATTATTAAGCTGATTCTGTAAGTAAAAAATCAGTTTGACCAGCCATTATTTTACAATTTTAAAAAATTAGGAATTTTTTTGAAGTTTTTTTAAACTCTTATAAAATACTCAATTTTTAAAATTTTTTAGTCATTTTAAGATATTTATGTTTCTTAGGTTATTATAAACAAAAGCTAGTATGGATTTGAAAATCTATTCCCTTGTTGATTTTTAATAATTATTTTTCTAGAAAAACCTGGAAAAAACACGAAAATTTTTTAAATATCAACTTTAGCATTTTTTAGAAAAATAACTAGAGATCTCAGCCCTAAATGCATACTAACTTTTATAGAACATACGTTTGGAAATATATACAAAAAAATTCAAGGCTCTATCTTGAACAGGAAAAAAGCCTTAGGGATTAGAAAACACTTATACCTTCAAAATTGAAAGTGTGAGAAAAACGCATTTTAAGTTTGCAAAGTCATAAAACAAAAACTTGTAATGCCCATAAAACTTTAATTTTTTAATATGTTATTTTCCAATGTATGCTCTACATTAAAGCACTATTTTTATTAAATATGACTGAAAATTATATTTTTAATTCAAAATATATTTTCGCATAATATTGATAACATTTGTTAAGATGTCAGTTTATTCAGCTTTATCTTAACCTAATATTTTCACAAAAGTTTTGAAACACGAAGCATTTATGTACAAAATAATAATGATACTAACTTAAGCTAAAAATAGTCAGGTTTGCTCATAAAATTTAATTTTTTTCAGTTTTAAATTGGGGCAGTTTAGGAAGTTTTAGCTCTTGTCACGTGTACGACTTTAAAATACTAAAATATAGTACTACAATATATTTAGTGTAATGCAGTTTAGTACATCAAGGAAATATTCAGTTATATCTGCAACATTTGAATTCAGAATAATTGTATTAGGAAGTCTAATTGCAGAATCAGCTGAGGACTGATTTTTAGATACATCATTTTCAGTAGTATTCCATCTCTTCGAAATATTGTTTCTCACAGCAACCTGAGAACGCATTTGCCATGGCATTTTCTCTACAGGAAAAAATTAATGATAAAGCTTTTAAGTTATATAAACTATTTTTAAAGCAAAAATTGGCCAGGAAATTAATCTTGATTAATTAATTATGAGAACTCAAAAAACTGAAAACATAATCAAGCAGAAATGATTTTAGTAATGAAAATTGGAATTAATAACCATTTCAAACCAAAAGCTCAAAAATACTTTTAATGAATTCAATTTAAGAGTGGAAAAATGCTTTAAAATGAAACCGAAACCAAAACCATAGCTCATAAAACTTCGAATATCTTAAAAACTAATTTGCTAACAGATCTGAAATTTCGTGGCAAACATCTCAATGATATAGGCCACCAAAAAATGCAAAAAAAAAAAAAAAAAATTGGTAAAAATGAAATTTTTAGAGTACTGTGTAGTTTTAAAGGTTTTAAACTTTATGCGGAAGTTAGATGTTTTTTTAATAAAGAAGTAAAATGCATGATTGACTATATTTAAATTAAATTTCTAAATTGGAGCGAAAAAACTGAATTATTCTTAAATAAAATGGTTTTGAATTGTGTGAATTTGTTTTGTTTTTGAATTTTTTATTGCTAAAAGAAACTGTTGTTGAACTGACGGCGGGACTGACATATACGTCAGTGTTCTAAATCCCAGGCATTTATGAACGAGTTTTGCTGCATGTTTCAACAGTATTTTTAGTCGAGTCAAGGAGCAAAGTCCTTAAAAGGTATCCGACTACCCTAAAATCACGATTTTTTTCAAAATTGAGAATTTTTTTTATGATTTTATTTTATAGGCAATCAGGCAGTTTTTTATTTTCCATTCACTAGAACAAAAACTACACGTCTTTTAATAAAAGCAGATGCCATAACTTTACACAAGATGACAAACTTTAAAATGCGCTTTACTCGAAATGTGTTTTTTTCGAAAAACTCAAACGGGGGCAGCGATTGCTCAAAAAGTTTTGAGAAAAATTTGCTAAAATTTTTTGTGCATGTTTTGTATAAAAGTGGAAGTGTTTTGATCTTCAGATTTATCAATCACTGTTTTATTTCAAAATTTACAGTCCTTTATGTGAATATAATCACTGTTTTTTTAAGCAATTTCATATAGTCACTAAGATAAAGTGTTCTAGTTTTTGTAAAAATGAAAATATCTGTTATTCTGAAGGTCATTTTAAACATGAATAATAAAGAAACACATCAAAATTGAAAAATTGCGAATTTGTTCATAAAATTTTGTACAGAGCGGGTCCCGTTTATGTAATTTTTTGTACATTTTCACCAGTTTTTTTCCCATTTTAATAGCTATAAATTTTTTTCTGTTTTCAATTTTAGAATTTTTTCTTAAAATATACTAAATAAATCTAAAAATCCCCCCAAAAATCCCCATATCTCCATTTTTTTCAAAAAAAAAAGTTGTCGTGAGTAGTCGGATACTTTAAGTCATTTAACACCTATCGTGTAGTGGGATTGATAGATATTAAATACATCGAGGATCAAATTCCAAATACAGGGTGTTCCAAAAATCGCGTCCAAACTCTGCACAGCTAGATTCCTCTTTGGGAGTATATAAAAAATACCCAAAGAACTGTACTTGTATGATCCACAGTTTAAGAGGAAATACGAAGTGTGACGTCACAGTCGGTTGAAGGACTGTGTGAGGAATGAGAGGTTCTCTCATTCTCCCCTAGAGATATGGGAGGAAGAGAAGGAAGACTAGCCCTATATCCAAAAACAATCTATTTATTGAGCACACAATAAGCAACACTAATTCAAGTAATTTTAAATAAGAGATGCGCCATTCTAAGCAATATGTGGGCAAATAACGAAGTACGCAAAGTATGAGAATACTTTAAATATCGACCCCCTTATTTCGGGATCGAATCTACTTTCCTAATTTTCTGAGCACTAATTGAACTTTAGAGACCAATCGTCACTTTAATCCCCTTTCACTTATCAAATATCTGAAATACACTATAAAATTGAATAATACCTGATCAGTAGCAATCTATCCTATCTCATCACTTTCTCTCTTATAGCTTGAAAACCTAGACTATATATAGCACACCTAATTTAAATAATAAGGGTTTCTTCTTCAGAGGCTTGGTTGGGAATATTTGAAAGACAAAAGATTTCCCAAGAGGACTTTATTAATGAAAGGACGGGGATAGAGCCGTCATAACTCTATTGGACACATCAACAGCATTATTTGCAAATATTTAAAAAGGCAGATGTTTAAAATATTCGTTGTGCATGTCGAAACATGCTTGAGTGGGCTGTGGAATACAATGCCATATCGCAGCACTCGGTGTCCACCGAAGTACTAGCAGTATGCAGACGAGCAACTAAATCCTCTCGTGTGGTCACTACGTCTCGATACAGCAATTACATGAGACTGTCCCATAGGAAAAAATCCAACATTGTGAAATCTGGTGATCAGGGTGGCCATAGAACCGGATTCCCATTTCCAATCCAGTGACCAAAGGATGCTATATTCAGCCAATCACGTACAACACAGAAATGTGCCGAAACCCCATCATGAACAATCATTCATTCCTCACCATGCATCATCATTTACCGCATTTTTCTCGTAAATTATGGATCGTACAGGTACATTTCTTTGGACATTTTTATGTACATTCAACGAGGAATCTAGCTGTGTAGAGTTTGGGCACTATTTTTGGGACACCCTGCATTGGCGTGCTCTGGAAGTTTGGAGAACGTGGGTCAACTTAAAGGTTGACTCATCAATCGGCTGCAATAACCGTCTAGAGTAGTCCTGTGTTGCTTTTAAGAGTGGCGACGTTAATCACTGATCAAACAACTTAGCAAGTTTGTATGAAAAATTCTCACGTGACGTTGTATAGAAGATAGAAGAGGAACACAGTTCAGGTTACGTCTTCGTCCTCTGACTGGTTCATTATTACGAGGTTGAATTTAAATAGAACTGATATATTTTTAAATTAGCTTCTCGACGATATAATGGAAGAGGATGATTTTTATATATATAGATATAGATATATATATACCTGGATGGTACACTAAAATAAATTAGCGCTAACTGATCAAGAAAAACAAAATAAAATGAAATAGATATACTCAATAAAGATATTGAGCCTATTAGAGAGATATTGAATCCATTCAGTTTTTGTCACAAAGCTTTTTACCTTGAAAATTCCAATCTGTTTTTGAGTGAAAAGCTTGAAAGAAGTCCTTTTAAGGATCCTTAGGGATTAATGAGGGCAGATTTATAAATATTTTAGGGAGCTTATAAGAATTTAAGAAAATAACTTAAAGTTGACTGTAATACTGATGAAAGGAAAACAAATGAGCCGCTTGGGGACTCAGAATAAATTATTGAAGATTTTAATGGGGAAAAAGTTCTTTAGAGTCGGATCCCGATTTACCGAACCTCTATTTAATGAATTTCGTGATTTAAAAATACCTCTATTTAACGAATTTCGTGATTTGAAAATACCTCTATTTAACGAATAATAATCCGTTTTTTTACAATTTATTTTAACAGACGAAAACTTTTTAAATTAATTTAAAATTTAAAAAAAAATTTAAAATTAAAAAAAAATTTTAAAAATTAAAAATTTAAAAAAAAATCAAAAAATTAAAATTTGTTAAAAATTAATTAAATTTCTTTTTAAATGACATATCCTTCTTGTCCAGGACAGAGAAAGGTTTTTCTTGTAAGCTCCAAATTTTGAAGGGAAAGGGCGCAGACCATTATTAGACTTAACAGATGCAAATGAGCCATAGGTTTAACCCAGTGGCGCGCACAAGGGGGGAGTCCAAGGGTTTTGGATCCCCCCCGAAAAGCTCTTGATTTTTTTTTTCCGATTGATTATAATTCTAAGTATATAGTATGCAAAATTTAACTAAGCAATTGTTATTAATGATTAATTTTATTAATTAAAGCTAATTATTTATTCAATAATTAGTTTTTTACTGTTTTTTGTTCCCAGAAACCGACAAAATCAAAAGGACCATGATACAAAAATGGTGAACTTTCGACCCTGGTCCCCCCCCCCCTGAAAAATTCCTGTTTGCGCTACTGGTTTAACATATCGTGTGAGTTTTGAATAGAACTATACATTGCTTTCTTATCTCATCCCTCTCTACAACGCAAGGGATATTTTAAAAGGTTTTACCGTTTGCTCTCTTTCTCGAGAGAAGGGAGGTTTATTATACGTACAGTTTTGCAGAAAATTTTGTTTTTGAAAACTTGTGAAGCTGAGGAAATTTTTAATTTGTTGGAGTCAATAAACAGCGATTCTAATGCAGAAATTGATATTGATTTTCCTATCAGAACTGTTACATTTTCTAATGTTTTACACTGTTTGAAAACTGTGAAAAGGTGCTTCATACGGCAGAATGCATAGTTTATTTTTAAAGTATATAACTAATTATTTCGTATAAAAATTATAACTTTGAAATATATATTTTCCTTCTTTTCTTAGTACTTTCCAGAAATACAATTTTCGAAAACAATTAATAACAAAATCACGCTTTTTTAACTTGAATTTCTACTCCATTCACAGGTACACGGATATTAAACTTTATAATAAATTGCCCTACTTTCTCTATTGATTAGTAGTACCATTATTTTCATTTCTCATCGTTAAATACATGGGTATTTCACTGCGAATTTGTATGATTTCTTTGAATTAATTAGTTAATTATAATTCAAATAGATTACTGTTGTTATTAATGCCTCCTGTCTGGTGATGTCAGATCGGGGCCCACAAAGTTCATCGCTGTAAAGGGCTAGATGTACGTCTGTCGTTATCCGTAGCTTTGAGCACCATGCAGGTGACAGTACATTTTGGATCAGTACCTCCCCAATTTTGAGGAAGAACACCCTAAGGGTGGTCAAGGGCCTCCCACCTCTCTTCCCCCTCCATCAACCTCACGAGAGGACTTGTGGCTCGACGGCTATTTGGAGTACTCCCATGCCACAAAGGCACTATACATTTACAAACATCCATGTCTTCACCGAAATTCGAACCCAGGTCCCACGACACAGCAGTCAGTGTCGCTAACCACTATACCGGATGGGTGACAAGAGATCAGTGGCGCACACAAGGGGGGTCCTGGGGTCCGACCCCGCCCCCCCCAAGGCCCATGGTTTTTTTCCGATTGGTTATAATTCTAAGTGTATAATACGTAAAATTTAATTAAATATTTGTTATTAATGATTAATTTTATTAATAAATGCTAATTATTTATTCAATAATTAGTTTTTTACTGTGTTTTGTTCCTGAAAATCGACAAAATCAAAAATAGCATGATACAAGAATGGTGAACTTTCAACCTCGGACCCCCCCTCCCCCTTGAAAAATTCCTGTGTGCACTACTGCAAGAGATTATATATCTTTGAATTAAATGGTAAATAATCTTAATCATGCATTATAACTCTTAATTTCGGAGGATACGTGATTCTTTCATTCATTTTATATAAATGTTTTATATATTATATCATATAAAGTATTTATATTTTCTTTCATTTATCACTTAGTGGGAAACTCTTATCCTAATAGATTGTTTTACTGTTGGAGAATAAATTAATAATTGCAACTCTTAACGATTTGTATTTACACACGCAAAAACTATTTAATTTTTATTTTCGCACTTATTGCATAAGTCTGATGAAAAAAATCTTTTTATCTGTGATCTAATTTAATATACAAAATAACATCATATAAATTAGTTGCGATCCAGACAAAAACGTACCAGAACTTTCGTTTATTTTTGCTCATTTAATAAGTAACAGGAGTTAAAAAGAGTGAATTAAAAGCTCTAAAGAAGGATATTAATTATTTATTGCATAATTTATAGAAAACAATTGCATTATTCTCTAACTTTTTCCATTAGATTTTCATTATTTTTCACGTGCTTGAGTTTAATTTTGTTAAATTAATTCTGTTATTGCATTATAAGTGGTTTTAAAAACCCAGTTTTCCAACTGAATAAGGAAATGTAATACTTGCATTTTTAATTTGACGAAGAGTGATTGATTATTACGTTCTGTTTTGTACAGAATTTAACTTTTTTACATCGTCAAAATACCAATTAGAGTATTCAATATTAAATTCATACATTTTTATTTTCTGATTATGAATAAAATTTTCAAGAATTTTTGTTAATATATTATGAATATTCACAGACTTCGGAAAACTACCATTACTTTTTAATACTTTATTCGAAAGTTCCGCAAATAATCATGAATTAATATTAGAATTGAATGTTCAGTACTTTCTGCTACAGAACTCTATTTAATATTTTTGCTTTAATTATATTTACAATTTATACATCACAAATACTCCTTCTTAAAAATGGAAATTTGAGGATACTTTTTGGGTAGTTACTTTTCAATTTTTTTTTTTTTTTAAACTAGTCTTTTACATATAAAAATTAAACATTTTTCTTTTAAAATTTTTTTTACATTTGTCTGGGTTATATCATTGTTCAAATATCGCAGATTTATTCTTGAAAATTTTCAAGCAGGAATTTCTCATTTTAATGAATTTTAGCTTTACTGTAAATAAGAAAATACTATTTTTTTTTATAATTGTTGAAATTTTTACAGCATATAAATTATATATTTAAAAAAACAACACATAATTATCCTTAAATTACTAAGAGAATTGCAAAACTCTTTTAATCTTTTACATTACATTAAAAGAACATTACAAAAAAGAAAGAAATGTAGGCTTTCCTTAATATCAATTAGTCTGAACCAACGGTGTACACAGACTTTTTTTTAATGGGACGGGTTATATTAAACAAAACGTAGACCAGGGGTGGCCAACCCGTGGCATATGTGCCACAATGTGGCTCAATGGAGTTGTACCAGTTGCATGCGGGGACTTATAAAAAGCATGTAAAAATTTTATATATATATAAAAAGATAGTAAATAACCATTTTTTTTTCAATTTTATTGAAATGGGGTCACTTCAGACAAAAAAAACCTCTAAATTTGAATCAAAATATGTTTGTGAATAAATGTTTTCTGTGCTATGAACATAATAAAATAAAAATCACTCAAAACTAGCTAATGTCCACTTGTAATAACCTAACTTTGTTAGCATCTTTAAGAGCTAATCCTAATATTTGTAAAAAACGTAGTAATTCAAAAGTCACATTAAGTAGATACTAAACGTTTAATAATTACTTTGAATCAAATGATTCAAGTTTTACTTATTTATATTTTATACCTAACATAATTGAGCTTGTAAAAGGTAAACTAAAAATAAAACCTAAATTTGTAATTTCGTCTTATTTTTTATATTATCTTTAAATTTCGACTACATAGACTTGCATTAAAAAATGTACTATTTGCTTTTAAAAACACAATAAGCTTATAAGTAACATTTTTTCACTTTTCTATGTTTGTCTTTTGGGAAAGTTGAAGTTGGCACGCATAATTATTATTATTTTTTTTTATCACACAAATAGTGGCACTCTTTCCAAAAAGGTTATCCACCCCTGACATAGACGAAAGCACCGAGTCGTAGCCTTTATGCTAAAAATTAAAAATATGTTGGTCTGTGGGAAGGGCTTAGATACCCAAACCTCAACCTTGTGAGCCCCACTGGTCTCAACTAAACTCGGAGCATTCTTTTCTGACAAAAAGAATTGTTTTCCTGGTAAAATCGGGATGATTTTACACGTATATTATTTCATTACCCCTTGCGTCCTTATAAAAACTAAAAACCTTCCATAAATACTCAATTTTTCCTTTTAATACATCATGTGATGATTACTCTATTTGGCACTTTAATGTCGGAGGTGAAATAATGTAAAAAGTGGATTTATTCAATCTTAATTAAGTAGTACAATAAAATAGGCGAAAATAAATATATCTTTAAGATAAAGAAGTCAGAAAATTATATTAATGTTTTCATATTTTTCTGCCTGTGTGTCAAAAGAGGGTCAAATTTAATAACACTCGACAAGAAATATTTATCATCACTGATCATCACAAAATATTTAATTTTTTAAGATATCCGAACATATGTTTAGAGTACTATTTTAAAAATAGTGTACTTAAAAAATTATGATTACTTTTTAGAGATCAATAACAATTTAGTATATTAATACTAAACCAGCACAATCTAAATTTTACAAAAATCACAATTATATGTGAAATTTTAAGAGTTTTTAAAAATGCCTTGAAACACAGTTAGAGGAAATTAATAAACTTATATCAATAAAAGTATTACCAAAATAAACTAAATATATTTGTGTAGAGACTGTACTAAAATGTTAAGGTTTTATTAAAATATAAAAATGTTAGAGCTGATCGGATTAATGTTAGAAAATGTGACATATATATTTATGAGGTTAACAGGTCGTAACTCAAAAAATACTGATACAGTATGAATTATTTTAGTACATTTTCTAGTAAATAATATAAATATCAGGTTCAAAAAGCTTCACAAAAATGCATTTGCCTGTCAGACTCGCCATGATAGATTTTTAACCTTTAAATGTCTACTTCTAATAGATTATAGACCCACTTTCAGTTTTTCTAATTTTATGAAATTTATTGTAACTCCGGTCTCTATGTAACGTAGAAACAGAAAGTTATACACTTTGCTGAGCGAAAAGACTGATCTGTTCAATAATGCTTTAAAAAAAACCCCAAAAATTAGGGTTTTGTTCGAAGTTAGCCATTTCTACGTATTCGGGTACCTTAAGGTTCTACGTTCGGAACCGTGATTTTAAATGGATAATTTTCCTGATATTTAGTGTCACTAAGATTAGACTACATGTATAAAATTGTTTTAAGGACATTTTGACAAAAAAAATTATTTAAATACAATATTTTGGCAAAAAAAAAACAAACTTAGAATAATATTTTTTCAAAATGTTCTCCTTTTGTGAAAAATGATTCTATTATAAAAATATTTTGCCTGTATATAGCTCAGACCTCTTTACAGAGGCTCAACTAGAAGTTTTGAAAAATTCACATTATTTTCAGAGTTACAACTCATTGAAATAATTATCGGCGTTTTTTTCTTAAAATTGCTCCCCTCTGTTGTAAAATATGGATAAATCCACTTCTAAGTTATATATTTCAAAAATTCTAGTTGAGCCTCTGTAGAGAGATCTGAGCTATATACAGACAAAATATTATTATTATATAGAAGCATTTTTCACAAAAAAAAAGAACATTTTGAAAAAAAATTATTCGAAGTTAATTTTTTGCCAAAATATTGTATTTAAATAAATTTTTTTTGTCAAAATGTCCTTAAAACAATTGTATACATGTATTCTAATCTAAGTGACACTAAGTATCATGAAAATTATCCATTTATGCGCTTTTTCAAAATCACGGTTCCGAACGTATTCGGATACCTTAAACGAAAGTACAACACAGTTCTATCAACGAGTATATTTCCATTTACATTTGTATATTCCATTGAACATAATCTTTTCATGAGAGTTTTAAAACATGTTCATAAATGGAAAGTTAAGTTAGAAATTATAGATTAATAAAATATAATTAATAATTAAATGCTGTATTCGCCCAATGGCATTATCCTGAATACAGTAAAAAAAATAACCCAAAAAACTAATGCTTTTTTTTAAACTGGTCATTCCAGTGTGTTCGGATACCTCAAATGGAAGATCAGTTGCACATTCGACCTATACTAGTTTATTGTCACCGTAGAAAAAGGGACAAAAGTACCCCAAAACAATTGAAACAAATAGAATTTTACTACCTCAATTGTTATTTTTTTTAAATTCCTACTATTAGCTAACTCTCTCTATATATTTATTTATATATATATTTATCTTGTTCAAATATTCCATCGTTAATAAAATACTTTCTATTCATCCAATCAAGAGCTCAAATAATTTTTTTTAAAATTTGTAGAGTGGATGACACTCGATGTTAATACAGTATTTTTCAAATATTAATTCATTAATTAAATTTAATTAAATTAATTATCGGTTTTTGACACCAACTTAGATTTATCTCCATTGTGTGTTGTAACAATGTAACTGTTAAAACAAAAGCAAAAGTTGCATCGAAAACCTGTTTTTCAGCCAAACCTGGTGTGCATTGTTACAACAATGCAGACAAATCATGCTCTTTTTCCAATTCCTACTATAAGCTCACTTTCTCTCCATATGTTTATTTATTTATATATATATATCCTATTCCAATTTTCAATCGCTAATAAACTACTTTCTATTCATACATTCAAAGTAGGGGGGGGGATTGTGACTTTTTTTTTATATATATATTACTTTTTTTTTTATTTTACCTTACTACTTCTTTAAAATTAAATGACTCAATCGTTTTCAACATTTTCAAAATGTTGTAGCACTTGCCAAGCCTTATTGAAATATTTCCTCCAAGACGTGTTACTGATACATGCCTCCCCCTCTGGAGGAAAAATCAATGAACGAGGACTTTTCCGACCACAGTCAAACTGGAGAGAGACTGGAAAATGTGGCTTACGTGCGAGGGGAATCAAGTGCCAAGCGTCCATTTCTGAAATCGATAACTTCCACAGCGGATGACGGATGGAAATATCAAATTTCGACACACTGCTCTCGGGATTACTGTGCGATAAAATATACAGAAAGATTTGGAGGATCGAGTCGCCAGCTCTGGAATGGAAGAGTGTTTACTTTAATCGTCGTCGAGACGTCTACCACCCAGATATATCGGTTCCGATTTTCGTACAAATTTTCAATGTGTGACTCGATGGATGATTTCCATAACGTGTTTTGAATTGTGCTTTTCTGTTAAAAATCTAAACGTAGTTCATCCTGAAAAAGGTCAGGAAGATTCTCTGGGTCTCAATTGGTGTTCAATAAGCTTCTTTTGTGAATTAAGGAGGGCTGCGGTAGCCCAGTGGTAAAGGTATCGGATCATGGCAGGAGGGCCATGAGTTCGAGCCCAGTACCACTAAAGACCCGCAGTGTAATGCAGCGACGCACACTAAATCTGTCGAGAGCTGAAACGTCCTCCCGTTGGTGTGGTGTGGTAATTAGGAGAGGGGGGCATCTCAGGTGTCGTACACGTCACTTGACAATGGTTCAAAATTACGTGGTCCGTCTCCAAAAGCCCTCGTGTAGCTGAAAAGTGCGACGTTAATATTCACTCATTCATTTGTGAGTTAAGGTTGCTTTGCCTAATGTAAGACTTGGACCTGGATTAATTTTTAAGATTAAAAAAAATAGAAAAGAATTTATAATTACGTTTTGATATCTCTACTGTATGAAAATGATAGATTGTGTAATTTTTTGCTTGAATTAATTCGTTTTTTCCCCCTCATAAATTATAGTCAAAATTCAATCTCTTATATTGCAATTCTAAGTGACGTGTAATAAATTCGAGCCTAGTGCCCCTGAAGACCGGCCGTATAGGGGGGTGGGGGTCAAGGCTCAAAATTCTCCCGCTGGCGTGATGTAGTATTTAGGAGAGAGAGAGGTGTCAGCTCAGGTGTCTTCATTGTTAATCGGCCGTGGTTCAAAATTACGGAGGAACTTTGCCAATAGCCCTTGTGTTGTTTTATAGAGCGACACAAAACACTTATTCTCACTCTCATTCGATATTGCTTCTCCTATACAATAATACTAAAAAAGATTTTATTTGCATATGTTAAATTGAAAGATTACGTATTTACGGAATATTTCATAATCTTAAGGACATGATATAATAAGCAAATCATATGAGGTATAAGTGAGTGTTTATTAGCATCGTACAGGAGGGCTACTGACGACGGACCTCATAATTTTGAACTATGTGCAAGTGTCGAGGACGACACCTGAGCTGGCACCCCCTCCTAACTTCCAGATCACACCAATGGCAGAGTTTCATCCTTTGATGAAATTTAACGGGCATCAGGCCCTCTACATGGGGGAGGGAGTCTTCATAGGTACAAAGACTCGAACTCATGACACACTGGTCATGAGCTTGTCCCCATAACCACTAGGCTACCGCGGCCACTTATCTGAGATATAATTCTATTATGTGTGTGTGTGTGTCTTATATGAATAATGGAAAAAACTTCTATCTGAAAATATGTTATGAATTTGGAACCTACTTTTTGATATTACATAAAAAGACAACTTTTATCACTAATTACAAAATGATTTAGTGCTTGTCACAGTTTGCAAACCCAATTTGTTATTTTCTGCAGGAAGGAAGCTTATTTTATTTTCGGGAATCTTATTTTATCCATTAGGAAGGAGGTGGAGAAGCTGATTCCGTGATTTTATGTTAAAACTAATGTTAATAATTTATATAAAATCACTTGTTGTTCTTAAGAAAATATGTTAAAAAGTTGCACATCATTAAAAAAAGATTATTTTCTCATTTATTTTAATATTTTATATATACTTCCCACAGCTTTATTCTTAAAAACAATAAAGTATATAAATTTCTGGTTCCGCATAATTATTTTATAATTTGATATTTCTGAGAGAGAGAGAGAGTCAAATAATATAGGATAATCTGCTCATTTATTTATATCACACGCTATACTAGTATTAAATAAATATCGAAAGGAATTCTGGGTAGACACCCGAAGCCTTAACGTCATTGGATCCCAATATAAAAAAAACTACGAAGAATCCAATGACGTGCTCGCAACGTCATCAAAGAATAACAATTGTTCTCCGAAAAACAGACATTTCCACCTTTGAAACTTCATCTTTTCAGATCCGAAAAAGTGAATTGAATAATATAACATGCGGAGTTTTTTTGATGCAGTCTCTTTTTCTACAATTTTTATTGAAAGTGATACGATGTTTGATATAGGGATGCAAATAATATAATTTTGTCGTTGATTTTCATTGCATTGAAATTTATATAAATATTAAATGGGAAATAAAGATTGATTTTCTTAAGAGACTATGCAAAAATAAAGATATGTATCGAACTACTTGCGAAGAGAACCTCGTAATTATGTATTTCAGTCAGATGATATAGACAACACATTTTAGAGAAAGCATCCTCACTTCGTCGCCAATCTTGGCGTGAAACTTAGTCTCCTAGTTTATTATTGTAATTTTTCATATCTTATTTAGTGCTGTTTTTAAGGCGTTAAAATGTAGAGCTGAAACTCTCTATACAAACATTCTTTTAAACAATAATCCAACGTCGTGGGCTCGAATTCTGTTGACTGTAGAGACCTTTTTATCGATGCACGTTACATCCCCGTGGTTCAAAGTCCTCACGTTGGAATGGTGGTGTGTTTGGAGAGTGTGCTGCCAGTTTAGGGGTAATAATTGTTTAATAGTTAATGATATCTGATTTTTATAACAGATTAAAATTTGTTTTGGGTTTGATTCGGGCCTTTTGAATCAGGATAAAACAATCTTAAGGCAATTAATAAGCAATGAAAAGCTATGGGACATAAATAAAAAATGTTACATATATTAGTCACTGAGAATTATTAGATACTATATGGAATTGTTCTAATTTTTAGTACTCCTTTAACATAGACTGGGGTCGTCAAACTTTCGAGAAAGAAGAGCCAAATTGTAAGTGAAACGAAACAACTAAAGTACAAGAAAGCTATTTATATGAATACGAGTGCATATATGATATAGGTGAAGGACCAATAGGGTCGATGCGTACCCCGATTAATAATTTTATAACATTTAAATGAAGCTTAACTCAAAGTAACATTTCCCCTTCCTTCCAAAACTAAGGCCGCGGTAGCCGAGGGGTATAGGTATCGGACCGTGGCTTGCCTTGTCACGAGTTCGTACCTAGAACCACTAAAGACCCGCCGTGTAGGGCAGCGATGCACGTTAAATCTGTCGAGAGCTGAAACGTCCTCCCGTTGGTGTGGTGTGGTAGTTAGGAGAGGAGGGTGCCAGCTCAGGTGTCATCCATGTCACTTGACCATAGTTCAAAATTACATGGTCCGTCGCCAAATGCCCTCGTGTAGCTGAACAGAGAGACGTTAATATTCAATCAATTAATCAATCCTTCCAAAACTAAGAATTATTGAAAATATTTTTATTTCTGTAGAGCTTAAGGTATCCAGCGATAGTTTCTGAACCGTGATTTTAAAACGCTTATAAATGAATAATTTTCGTATTTAGATGTCCTCTTGGAAATTAGAATACATGTTTAAAAAATTCTTTTAAAGGACATTTTGACAAAAAAAATTATTTAATACATTATTTCGGCAAAATTAACTTAGAATAACCTTTTTTCAAAATGTTCTCCTTTTGTGTGAAACATGCTTCTATTATAATAATATTTTGCCTTTATATAGCTCAGACATCTGTACAGAGGCTCAACTACGATTTTTGAAAAATCCACATTATTTTCAGAGTTACAACCTATTGAAATAAATATCGGAGTTTTTTTCTTAAAATTCTCTCTCACTGTTGTCGTAAATCATTGTCAAAGTGCAGTGGTGCACACATGGGCTTTTCAAGGGGTCGAGGATGAAAGTCCACCATTCTCATATCATACCCCAACACGCTACCAAACATATTTTTATGATTTTGTCTATTGTCGGGAACGGAAAACAGTGAAAAATAAATTACTGAATAAATACTTCGCATTCATTAGTAAAATAAATATTAATTATTTTTCATACTATATAATAGGATGAAAATAATCGGAAAAAATCAAGGACTATGGAGGTTTGACCCTGGATCAACAACGTTCTTGATATCTGTAAATTTCCATTTGAGTCATAATGTTAAGAATTAGATCTCCAAGCCTCACGAAGAAGGAGAGAAATATACCGTACTAAATACTCTTTTATGTTTACACTACTAATTATAATTGAATTTGGTTGTTTTTGTATATATAAATCCAGTATATATACCTAAGCGCACAACATTTAGATTTTTCAAGGGGGACGGGACAGTTGAAAGAAAGTTCACCATTCTTGTATCATACTCCTTTTGATTTTGCCGATTTTCGGGAACAAAACACAGTAAAACTCTAATTTTGAATAGCATGCAATCTATCATTAATGTTAAAATTAGATCATTAATACAAATAGTAATTAAATTTTACGTACTAAATACTATAGCTTTAATCAATCGGAATAATCAAGGCTTTGGTGGGTCGAACCGGACTTGTGTGCGCCATATATAAATCGTTTTTCAACAATTTTCTTATTTTTTACTAAATAATTTTACTATTTTCCATGTCGTAAAATATGGAGCTTCTACTGTCACTTATTTTAGAGGTTTAAGTTTATCTGTTGTACTTTCATAAGTGCCCCCTAACTCATAAGTAAATAAATAAATGTTTATGGAAATCCCTTTGAGGAATATCTTCCCGTCGCTGGGGTCTAGGTTTGGTCTGGTATTTATGTTTCGTCTACGAATTCAAAATAGCCGATAGACTGGAATCTTAATATACACTGCACCTTCTTTGAATACTCATTTATTATAACTTAAAAAAAAAAATCTTTAAAATCATTACTTATATCCTTCATCTTAAATCGCAGTTAAGGATAAACACGTTTTTAACTGCATCAATTAAAATTACATATTTATCCCGTCAAGCATTCACAATAACTCAGTAGGGAGGGAAGAAAAAATAAACATACCAGGATTTTCTCTCGGCAGACTAGTAAAAATAAGTAAAATATGTGATTCTAATAAAATGGATTGTAAAGCAATAACTAATAATAATTTTTTTTCACATCGGAACTGACCTTACTTTTCTTTGCGCGATTTCAGTTTCCCGGCTGAAGGAAAATACCTGCGGCCACTAAGAGAGAAACGACCCCTAAAATTTTGCAACTAAGAGCCACGTGACTAAGGAATCGGTTATTCATGAAATCATCTCGCGGACGGTGGCCTCATAAAAATACGATTAGTGCGTAAGACCAGTCCCGACCCCTCTTGTATCGGGGAAAATTCGCCCCTTAATTCAATTCACCACCGACGTGAATGGGATGGAGTCATACATGCATTACTCTGCTCACTCCACCCTTCCTCTTCGTTCCATCGTTCAGCCCTCCCTTCCTACACCCCCCACGTCCGATCAATCCCAAACCCTTTGCCTTCTCTGAAGTCTGGAAAAATTCTTTCGCCTTTGCTTCTTTCAGTATTTCCCCTTCTCCCTTCTTTTTGCTTTCTTTCCTGAGAAAGTTCCTTTTGTTCTAAATGCGGGGTGAGAGATGTGTGAATTATCTTTGTGTTACTCTCGTCGTCCCTCTTTTTTTCTTTTTCGTTTTCTTTGTTATATTTACTGTTATTAGAAATGTTCTTTTCTTTTTACTTTTGCTTTTGTGGTGGATTTCGTGAAGAATAATGAGAGTTGTTTTTTTCTTCTTATTGTTGTTGCGTTCTTTTTGTTTGTTTCTTCTGGGTTTCTCTTGGCCTTTGTAATAAGTTCCTTTTGTCGGCCGTGCGTTCTGGAAGTGATCGCTGCAAATGTCTCCCACTGATTTGCAAGAAACACTCCCTTTAGTAATCGATATATGTCAACTGATACTCGATTATGTATGCTGATTAAAAATTCTGCAACATTGCAGTAATTGATTGTATATAATTTGGTTCAAATTCTCCTGACATATTAAGTTCGCTATAATATTAATCCTCCGTGTAGAAAATTTTAATTCAAAAATAAGAATATAATCTTCTCACAAAATGATGTATTGCTTAGTAACGTCGCCCTTTGAAGCTACACAGGGCTACTGGGGACGGACTTCGTAACTTCGAACCATTAATCAAGTAAAGAGGACATTTGAAATAGTACTTTCCTCTCTAAAATTCCATACCAGGCCTAGGTGAACGCTTTGAAATGTTCATGGCCCACATAAGGGGGGATTCCTGGGGGTCCGGACACCCCAAAGCCCTTGATTTTTTTCCGATTGGTTATAATTCTAAGTATATAATACGTAAAATTTAATTAAATATTTGTTATTAATGATTAATTTATTAATTAATGCTAATTATTTATTCAATGATTAGTTTTTTACTGTGTTTTGTTACTGAAAATCGATAAAATCAAAAATAGCATGATACAAGAATGGTGAACTTTCAACCCCGGACCCCCTCCTGAAAAATTCCTGTGTGCGCTACTGGAAATGTTTAACATATAACTTGCTTCAACATGGCAGGTCTTCGATGACTCCAGAACTCGAATCCATAACGGCCCCGTGGCCGTGGTTATGATCACGTGTCATTTCAAACCCTTAAAACCCCCTGTGTAGAGAACTGATGTGTGTTAAATATGTTGAGGCTCAGTCCTCCCGTTAGCGTGGTGTGATAATTTGGATAGGGAGTATCGGCTCAGATATAATCCCTGTCAGTTGACCAAGATTCAAAATTATGAGGTTCGTCGCCAATAGTCCCTTCGTAGAGCGACATTAATATTCACGTCGCCAATTCCGGCCACAGTTCGCAGTCATGACCACTCAGCCACCGCTGCCGATATTTTCTCAATTATATTATCTGCTGTTCATGATACTGCTGAATGTTTTAATCAAAAACTAAATTCGAGTATTTTCTTATGTGTATACACAGATCGAATATTATATGAAGATACCCAGTGGCGCACTCAGGGGGGGTCCTAGGGGTCCGGACACCCCCATAGCTCTTGATTTTTTTTCGATTGCTTATAATTCTATGTATATAATACATACAATTTAATTATGTATTTGTTATTAAAATTAATTTTATTAATTAATGCTAATTATTTATTCAATAAATTTTGTATTGTTTTTGTTCCCGAAAATCGACAAAATCAGAAGTATATGTTGGGAGGCGTATTGGAGCATGTTACTAAAATGACGGACTTTCAACCCTGGCCCCCCCCTTGAAAAATTTTTGTGTGCGCTACTGAAGACACCCAATCAGTGGCGCACACAAGGGGGTGTCCTAGGGGTCCGGACCCCCAAAACCCTTGATTTTTTCCAGATTGATTATAATTTTAAGTATATAATACGTAAAATTTAATTAAATATTTGTTTTAATGATTAATTTTATTATATTAATACTAATTATTTATTCAATAATTAGTTTTTTACTGTGTTTTGTTCCCGAAAATGGACAAAATCAAAAGGAGCATGGTACAAGAACGGTGGAATTTCGACCCTGGACCCCTCCCCACACACACACTTGGAAAAGTTCTGTGTGTGCTACTGCACCCGATTATAATTTTTTGCATCTTTAAAAATTGTCTTCCCTCATTTACTCAAGACAAACAATAATTGTATGCGTCATGAATAAAAGAAATAAAACATAAATGGAGCGTATTGAATTCATATAATAGGAATTATTGATTTCATATTAATTATCATTTTTATTTAATTTAAGCCTTATACTATGAGCCCCCATTCCTCGAAACTTGAATGCCTGGCTCTAAAATATGGGTATAAGTTAGTGGGTGTTTATTAATGTCGCAATATAAAACAATACGAGGGCTATTGATAACAGACCTCATAATTTAGAACTTCGGTCAAGCACGACACCTAATCTGGTACTAAGTACAACACCTCTCCAAAGAATCACTACACTCCAACGGGAAGCTTTGAGCTGCGACAGATTTACCATGCATCAGCCCCTATACGGAGCGGCCACGAGTTCGGGACCTCAGCCACTACATTACTCAGGCCGCATGGCTGGTCATTATTATGAGGACTCTGAAGGAACAACTGCTTGAGATGTTGACGCCAAGTTCGCTCTTGTGTGAATCGACATTTTGTTAACTTTTATGTCCATGACAAAAATTGTTTTTTAGTATTTAGTTAATCTTTTTATGAATTTAATATCAGAAAACGAATATTCTAAAATTTTATTTTATATTGAATTGTTTTTGTTAAACTTCGCAAGTATATACACCAAATCAAATAAAAGGGTCGTAAATAGTGTCTACTTTTGTACAGGGGCTTAAGGCCTTGAGAAATCTTAAGACGTCATTGTCCATTTCCCTCTTCTTTATTTTTGTTATATATCTAATTTACTATCCATGTTTAAGAATCTCCCTCCTCTACTTTTTGTGACTCAATTTTTGCAAAAATGGGATCTTTATACTCATTAAAAATTTCTGTCATATATTTTATTCACTTTGTTTAAATCATAAAACCTTCGTTAAAAAAAGAGAGAGAGAGAGCTAATTCGAACTTGGACATAATCTAATGCATGCCGTTCTGAAACTAATGTAGGCTATCAATCCACTTTAAACCATTTTAGCATACGTCGCATACAAAATGTTACTTTCATCAGACCGAAAAACGGAATCCTAAAGAGAGCTTTTGAACTGGCATCGCAACGTTCGCGTGCCATGCATTACCTACACTAAGAGAACCCCCGTTTCTGTAATTTAGTTACCATCGATGATGGGTCCATCAAAAGGGAAGGGGGTCGAGGGACCTGGTAGAAGGCGTGGACAAAATACAAGGCAGGTGTCGAGCCCTCGTGTCCCGACGGGAGGTCCCGAGGAACCCCGCAGAGAACCCCACAATGGCGGCGAGTGGAGCCATATGAGCCGAGGGGCCGTCTTTTGTGCCGCACGTGCAACCACTTAACTTCCCCGCCCCACCTCTGTTTTCCCTTTTCGATCCTTTCCCCTGCCCCCACAGGTACCGAAAGAGGAAGGGAGTTTCTACTTTGCCACGAGCAAAAGGTGGTAGAGTTGACAGATGGCCACGTGTCTAGGATTGTTGTGGAAGACAGCCACTTTGTCCATCAGATTTTTAAAGCGTAAGTGATAGACCCTTCAGACAATGAAGGTGGTTAGTTGGCTCAAAGCGGAAGGACTTGAGAGGACGACAATGGATGTTCTTGAAAGATACGCTTCTAAATTCGCAGCCTCAAGCTCAATGGTATGTGAGATGGTTGTCCGAGCAAATATTGAAAAGGACGGTATCCGTTTTGTATCTTATCAAACCTGTTCCTTCGCGGGAATCACTAATCGCTGCAAAAGAGGACAGTTGGTCTTGTGGGCCAAGTTTAAAATCTTGGCTTGACAACAGAGATTAAGGTTTTTCATACAATTCTGTACAGCCTAAGTGATAGTTTCTTTGAATTGTGACAAGTGAGTTCGAAAAGTTGCTCAAATGTCGAAAGCTTCAGAAAGGATGACCGACAAAGAACTTCTGGTCATTCCTTAGTGGCTTTAAAATCTAAGTAGCATGTGCAACAGTCAAGAAAAGAGCAGTAGAAAGAATCGAATCGCTTTGAAACAACCAGATGATGAAAATAAAATATGTCGTGTAAAGTACGACAGCTGACCACAGGATTCAAATTCATCTTTTTTTTTATAAGACTGAATTTTTCAAATTTTGCGGCATCCACTTAATGCTTAAAATGGAAATGTGTGACTCTTGGAAACTATAGATGACAATATGGATTTCTAAATTTGCACACGGTACTTATTTATCAGTTTTAAATTTTCCTGCAGATTAATGGTTTATAAAAATATCTCAATTAAATATTAAATAAAAAAACTAGTGGAGGCTTGTAACCAAGAATACATCAGTTCAAATAAAGGTAGCTGAATCAAAATATTTTTAACCTTCATTAATATGAGAAACTTGCCACGTCATCACATTTTTACAAATTACAAAATGATCCAATTTCTCACTGGACATGGTAACTTCAAAAGTTATTTGAGCACATTTAATTTGGGTCCGTTAACTTCCTGTGAATGTAGTGTAGCAAAAATTCAAACGTGTGTGCTTCTTCTACTTTCTAAATTCGTCAGTGAAAGAAAGATCTTAGAACTGGCACTTATAAAGACATTAATATTAATTGATCTCCAGATTTTCATTCTTTCACCACTTTAGTAAATTCATTGTAAATGATTGTAATCCTTCATATAATTTAGAAATTTTCCTCTTTTTATTCCTTTAGTAATATTCAATACTTTGTGGTACAAGGAGAGCTGTAGGTGTTTCGGTAAAAAATAATTAAGTATTTATGAGGATACTATGTTATTCAGATTAATATCTTCAGTCTATAAATACAAATGATATCCTCATAAAACAATCCAGATTGAAGATGACGGTTTTTTTCATGGGCAGTTTTCCATCTCCAGTCGTGTTGTAACAACTATCACAAGAACCGTTAATGATATTTTTACAAAGCAAACGTATAATTTTCGAAATATGATCTTTGAAAAACGCATTATTTTGAAAAGTTGAAAAGAAATTCATTAATGGAGGGCATATGGAAATAGTAACAAAATATTAAAATGAACAATAAGTAAAAAGATAAGTTTCTGTAAAAAACAAACAAACAATAAAAGTGAAAAATAAATAAGCAATCCCACTCCTGATTTAAAAAAAACTTATGTAAAAAGGCATGATAGGGTACACTTGTCTCATTAAGCTCATTCTAAAATTTAATGAGCTTATCGCATATAAATTATATGAAATTAGCACAATATATCAAATACAATTGCAATTATGGTACCATTTATACTTTTTCTGACAAAGTTAACTAATGAATGCAATTATTTTAAAATATACCCCCGTCCCGGTATCCTTCACGCCCTTAATGTTTCTCGAGCCTAAGCAATTACCCACCTCTGCTTTAAGATATTGTTAGGCCTTAATAGCAATTCATGGATGTGAAACTACTCCTTATAACCTTGCTAATCAAAATGTTTCTAAAAATCTTTTTCATTAAATTTTCACTGGAAATTTAAAAGTCAATATTTATGATACTCTACATCTTTTTTCTTTAATAGCGAAATGACTGTTGTTAAATTATTATATATATATATATATATATATACATCAGTGGCGCACACAAGGGAGGGGTCCTGGGGGTCCGGACCCCCCCAAAGCCCTTGATTTTTTCCCGATGGATTATAATTCTAAGTATACAGTATGCGAAACTTAATTAAATATTTGTTATTAATGATTAATTTTATTAATTAATGCTAATTATTTATTCAATAATTAGTTTTTTACTGTTTTGTTCTCCAAAATCGACAAAATCAAAAGGAGCATGATACAAGATTGGTGAACTTTCGACCCCGGACCCCCCGCCTTGAAAAAATTCCTGTGTGCGCTACTGATATACATACATACATATATATATATATATATATATATATATATATATATATATATATAATTATATATAATATATTTAGAATAGTGTTGGCCAGTGTATGTGTGATTATAATATATATATTATATACAATATATATTACATTTCATTTAGTAAATACGTCTTTCAGAATAACTTACTCCTTATATGAGCACACAAGATAAAGCTGCAATTACGTTACATTTACATTGAATAGACACGGCATTTTGGAGACACACAAAGACAAAAAAGCTGCAAGTATTTTCAATCTTTTCATGATAGCGCAAGCAGAGAAAAGCGCGATTACATCAGATTTTTGTGTTTATATACCAACGTACAAGCGGGGACTATTCGTAATAGTAGTTCTGATTGGCTAGAATGCGCGGGATAGGGATTTCGGTATAGCCGATTACGATTAAGATTACAATGTTTATTTTAACCTAAGAATTAAAGAGATTATTTTTATAGATCATTAAAGAGTTAAAAGAGTTAATTAAAAGTATGTGTTAGAGGGAATTATTACATATATATATAATTCGAATTAGCACCTTTTTCTATTTTTCCCCCCTTCTTAAATTTTATGTGATTCAGACAGTGACGCACAAAAGGGGGGATCTCCGAGTCCAAACCCCCCATAGCCCTTGATTTTTTCTCGACTGATTATAATTCTATGTATATAGTATGTAAAATTTAATAAGTATTTGTCATTAATAATTAATTTTATTAAATAATGCTAATTATTTATTCAATAATTAATTTTTTACTGTTTTTTTGTTCCCGAAAATCGATAAACTCAAAAGAATATGTTGGACGACGTATTGGAGCATGATACGAGAATGGTAGACTTTCGACCCTGGACCTCCCACCTCCTTGAAAAATTCCTATGTGCGCCACTGGCTTCAGAACTTTTTGTCATTTGATAACTTATTAATAAAACTAAGCAGTGTCTTAAAAATTAGATTTATATTTAAACAATTTTACTAAGGAAATTAAATGCTACATTCAATCAATTTTGAAAATCATAATAATGGGTACGACTGAAATAAGCGGTTCATTAAAAATGTATTCGGATTGAAAGTTTCTATTTAATTTGTCGCATTACCAATGCAACCAAATTAATAGCGGTTTATTTTATTTATAAATGGACAAGTACACCTTTAATGCTTAAAAATTAATGAACAGCTTAGTTTTCCCTCCCGAACAAAATCAAGTAACTATAACAGCTTTTAGGCTAAAAAAAAAGGACACACAAACTACCAAAGTAGCTTTTCCACTTTCAACCCTCCCCCCTTCCCCGTCTCTCTCCCCGGTGATGAGATGCATATAAATTGGCTTTCATTTCCAACCCCATTGGATCATGTCTGTCGCCGGCTTAACGAATCACGGTTGGGTAACAGAGATTCCGATTCCATTAACTGGGTATCGCAGTTGCACGTCTTGCACACAATCTGTATGGATCATCAGTTTTGGTGGGAGGGCGTTTTTTCGTCACCTATTTCCTTGAAAGGAGGAAATTCATCCATTTCCTCGAGTCGTCTGCGAAGGGAACTGCAGGCAATTTCCTCCCTTTCGGGACAAAACAACAAGAGCGGAAATTGGCGCCTCTAGCCTGATATTTCTTTTATACTATCAATCAGTCTTCTTCTCCCCGCCTCACCCATTTTACTATTAGCTCTGGCATGGACGATAGGAGATTAGAACGAAAAGATTCCACCGCCTGCCCCTTGCCCTCAGTTGCTCTCTTCTCTTTTTTTCTCTCTCGATGGTTTAACGGCGAAGAAAATGGTTTTCTGCAGTGTTCTTGGAAGGAACTGCTTCCTCTTCTCGTGATTTTCTTTTCTGTTTCCTTGCTGCGACAGGAAATTGATTGAGATGACGTTCTTCAATCACTCGTGCTCAACCCTCCCCCCCTTTCGACTTTTTCTTCCAATAACCAATCCATTCGAATTTGAATACTTCGGGGAGTATGCGATTTATTTTTCCATGTTCAGAGAAGCAACGAAAAAAAAAAAAATTGAAAGACATGGCCTATAAACTTAAAATACAATGTATAGTAAATAAATAAATAAAGCGAGAGTTTATTAATGTCGTACTATAAGGCGACGCGAAGACTATTTACGACAGACCTCTTAATATTGAACCTCAGATAAGTGACGAGAACGACACATGAGCCGGCATCCCCTTAAAAAACTACTACCTCATACCAAGGGACGGGACGACTTCGACCCTCGTTAGATTTAACATAAATCAAGCCCCTCTACACTGTGGGTAAAAAAAGAGGATCATGACAGTTAATAGCAACACATGAGAAATAATTATTCCTAGTTCGATACAGAATCTAGTTAATTTTGTATCGAATTTATAGAAATGTGTTTGAATTTATGTATTTAAGTTGCGAGAATTAATATCTGCATTTAGAAGGCTTCTTCAGACTTAAATTAAAAATTTATATAAGCTCTCAAATAACAGAAACTTCAACAAAAATTTATCAATTGCTTAACAAAGGAATTTACAAATATAAAGCATTCAAATATTTGTGGTGGTATCTTCTCTTTGGGATTCATCAAGTTTTGTACATAATTTAATACGTTTCGTTGTTAAAATTTTTCTGTCAAAGGACAAAATCCGACAGCCTTCATTTATATTTTTTCCCTCATCGCTGGTTCTCAGGCGACTGACAGCTTCTACAAGCAGAAAAAATTCTCACATGTACATTAGAATCGAATACACACATATTTTAAATCAAGAATTTCCAGCTTTTTTTTGTTTCAGAGAAAAAAAAGGAATATAGCTATATAACTTTTAAGTACACTTTGTATGTTTAGATATTATTTTGTATGTATGTATTGATTTAAAGATATTATTCTTTCCAATAATTAAAAATAATAGGAAAGAAAGAAATTTTTAAGGTGAAATTAATCATACATAAATGAATACTAGATTTAATTTTAAAGTTACTCCATATTTAAAAGTACTTTAAGTAATATAAAAAAAGTTGGAATGTGTCTTTAAAGGTATATGAATGTAATTTGCTAAAATGTATTTTATATTTATATTAGAAATATAAATGTAATTATGTAAATATTTATTTATATCTCTTGCCTGATTAAAGTTTGGGTTCTCATAAAAAATAATTTCTTTTTAGTATCAGTTGATTCATGTATTCCTTTAATTTATACACTGCCAAGAAAGAATCAGTAGGAATTGACTAGAAATAGAGTCAAATTATTAGAAATTTCAAGGCAATCGTAAAATTACTATTTTCATTTTAGGTCCTTCAAGTTCTTTCTTTTTAATTTTATTTCCTTTTCCTGATAATTTTAAATTTGAATGGCTAAAAGGGAAAATGATTCGAATATTATGGTTAATTATTCAATACTTTTAATTTTCCATTAATTTATTTTATTGTATTATTTATCATATTTTTATATACAAAATCCCTGTACCATTTTATGTAAATACATGGAGGAGAAAAAAATTTTAGTTTAAAAACTTCTCCCTCTCTAAAAATACTTTGACATTCAATTTAATCAAATATTTTAATTCAGCTGCCAATAAAAATAAAGTGAAAGTTTTTCTAATTAATCCATATTTTTTATTACTGCACTGCATTTAATTATTCGATAATTTTTTTACAGTTCACTTATTTAAAATGAAAATTAACAATTATAATATTTGTTTAGAAATATTTTTATAATTATTAAATATATTATTATTTTATATATTATTATCATTTTATATTATATGTTATTAAAATATTTATCGTCGTTAATTTTAATAGTTGCATTAATAATTCATATAAATAAATATAAAATGATGCAACTTTTATTTAAAATGTGGGCAATATTCAAAACCAGTTTTTATGAAATAAGTTTGGAAATCTACCAAAACTCACGTGAGTTAGCGAAGGTTTAGATTAACAAAAGTGTTCAAAAGTGTAAAAAAATTTTCCAAGGGGTTCCAGGGTCGAAAGTCCACCATTCTTGTATATCACGCTCCATTTGATTTTGTCGATTTTGGGGAACAAAAAACAGTAAAATCTAATTATTGAATAAATAATTAGTATTAATTAATAAAATTATCATCATTAAAAACAAATACTTAATTAAATTTTACGCATTATATACTTAAATTTATAATCAATCGGGAAAAAAATCAAGGGCTTAGGGGGTGGTCCGGACCCCTAGGACACTCCCCTTGTGTGCGCCACTGGTGTCAATTATTTTCGTTAGTATATGTGTAGGTAAATATATATCATTTGTGCTTTAACAATTTATCATCCACTTTTTAAAAATTTATCATTTGTTTTAGCATGAAATGTATTTTATTTGTTAGAAGAAAAAATATTATATGTAATGTTTTTCTTAAAGTCATTTTAATACTTTTAATTATTTAAGACAATTATTAGCTTTTTATTGAAATAGGAAAAACTTAATAAAAATGTAATAGGTAAGACACATATTGCATAATAACTACAATAACATAAAAGTAACCACACATTTTTCAAAGTACAACCGTACAATTAATTTCATCATTGTCTGTACTGATTAATGAACAATTTCAAAATTATTTTTAATCTAAAATTTGATTTGTTTTTAAAAAACGAGCGAGTTACAAAAAGAACATTTAATTTGGAATCTTATAAATGCGAAGAAGATAATTACATAAAAACCACACAAGGTATTTAATAAGCAGAAAATATCAGAATTATGCTTTTGCGAAGATTGATTTTTTCCCAAACAGATCCAACAGATTAGTTTTTGCTGTTCTTTTTTTTTAATGAAATTTCATGTCATTTAAACTAAACGAGTTATAGAATTATCAAAAATGCAACAATAAATATCCAGTAATCATGTAAAGCGAGAAAAAATAAATTTTCGAAGTAAAAACTCAAAACTATTCATCCTATTTAAGCGTTTCTTTTGTGCAACAGCATATTTTAAAAGTATTCTCAGAGTATTGCTTATTATGATGGGAGTGCAGTGGCGCACACAAGGGTGGGTTCCTGGGGTCCGACCCCCCCAAAGCCCAAAGTCCTTGATTTTTTTCTGATTGATTAAAATTCTAAATATACAGTACGTAAAATTTAATTAAGTTGCTATTAATGATTAATTTTATTAATTAATGCTAATTATTTATTCAATAATTAGTTTTTTACTGTGTTTTGTGCCCGAAAATCGACAAAATCAAAAGGAGCATAATACAAGAATGGAGAACTTTCGAACCCGCCCCCTTGAAAAATTCTTGTGTGCTCTACTGTGGGAGTGTAATCTATTCAAGATAGATGAATTACCTAACTGGGTATAAAAAAAAATATATATATCACAAATACAATGACGATTAGTCTAATAGTTCTAATTATTTATTGGGATCTTACTATTACAGAAAAAACATAGTTGTTTGGGGTAAAACAGTAAAGACAGCCATTGAATTGTAAAAGATCAAATTAATGACGGTCACATGATAAATGTAATCACGTGCTTTTCTTTGAATTAAAAGCTGACATTATACTTGTATTTACTATTGTACTCGTGAAATACAGATACAATTTTCGAATTTGATAATTATGTACATATGTCTAAGTAGTCTAAGTATTAAGATCATTCAAAAGAAGTTTTGAAATTAAAAAAAAAATTCTTATTCTATACCGGTTCTTTTAAACCAAGTGTGTTTTGTTTATTAACTGAGCATTATTGTTGTTAAAAAATATAAAATGAAAGTTGGTAGCAAGGAGGCACACGAACTGATTGGCTGGAAACATCTGATAGCATTTATCTTACGACTATGAAATCGCATGAATTTAACCATTGTAGGTAGCAATCAAAACACAGTATGAACAAATCTAAATTAGTTTTTTTTGTTCTGTTACAGTTATTATTATTAATTCTTATAATTGATATTTTTATTCGAGGAAAATACCCTCTGTCCGCCAAACGTCGGACCTAGCAGAGTTGTACAAATTATGCACCTGTTCATACTCATTGCTCAAATTGCAAAACTGTAATTTACTCGTATTCGGCACAGTAATTCAGCAACGGATCTGCGTGGGACTTAAATTCCCAAATTGAGAGTCGTGTTCACTCTTCGGATAAACTCTAACATCAACTTTTCTGTCTACAGAACCTTTCTGTCATAGCAGCTAATTCACTGTATGACTTTTTTTCCCAGGATGATCTTAGGGTTCGTATAAAAACACAGATTATATTTTTGATCTTGGTTTTTATTTTGAATTTCATACCAAGTTCTATATTTTTCAGCATATGGAGTTTTATGCATAACTGACTGTAAAATTTGCAATACATTGTCACGCTTAACTATTTCTGCACATGTATGCAAAACATCACCATCGGCATTAATTTACGAGTTTGTTAAAACTGTGGTTATGTACAAATAAATTTATTACAGCATCACGAAAAACTTTTTTATAGAGAGACATATTCATGATGTGAGAAAAATAAACTACCTTTTGGTTTATCACATTTTTTGCTATTATCCCAATGGGCTAAATTAATGTCACGTCACAGTCATATAATGACGGTAATCACGTGTTTTCATTCAATCAACCAATCAATTTATAAACTTATGAGACGTCATAGTCACGTGATCAAGGCAATTACATGTTTTCAGCCAATCAGCTCATGCGCTTCACTGATGCCAATTTTCGCTCTTTTACTGAAACTTTCTTTTAAAAAGTTCAAACTTGCCATTGATAATAACATACATAGCTAAGCAGAATGCAGGTGATTTAAAGAAAAAACACATAACATATAAGAATTTTTTTAATTTTAAAAAAATTTTGTGAAAAATCTTAATGCTTGTGCATCTTTGACATCATCAAATTTGATATTGTATCTTAATTTTACAAGTAAAAAAACAAGTACAAGTCAAATGTCAATTTGGATTTTAACGGAGAACACGTGATTACATTTATCGTGTAACCGTCATGAATTTATTCCATTGATTTAAGTGCAAGAGAGAGCAAAATATATTCTTTTAATTTCAACATTTAAAATCAATACACTCGTTGAGTCTGCTTCCTAAAGTAATAAAAGGCATAAGCGGGCATTTCCGTATTTCACATTTCTCGCTTTCAGTCACCTGAAACGCTAGAACGGAAAACGAAATTTCTACCCCAACCGAGGAAAATTCTTTTTCCTTTTTTTATTTTGGGGAAATCCGGCGAAAAACCGTAAAGCACTTGGCTACTCCTGGATTTGCAAAAACCCTCCGAGACGAAATCCCGTAGCCCAAACACCTTTTCCGAACGCCCAAATCTCGTCAACCAGTGATCGACTTTCGAGGAAAGATATCCAGAGATGCAGTTATAGAGAGACGCTTATTTGCGATGCCGGGGCCAGAAGGTCAGAGATCGGGAGGCGGGGTCTGATCTTTTAACTCCGCCCCAAGCCCCGCCTCCTCCCTGCCGAGACGACGGCAGCCAAAACAAATAGTGTCGAGGCTCATCGCTCATGCGAGCATAATTAGGAAAATTATTCGAGACGACCGAGATAAAGCTATTTATTTGTAGAGCTAATATTCTGCTGCCTCCTTCTTCTTTTCTAGAATCACTTTATTTTTGTTTTTCCCGAGTGATTCGGTTATTACGAACTGAGCTGAAGAACGGACGGAGGGGGAGGGGAGGTATAAGGTTTGCCTTGAACTTGAAAACACAAATTACGATATTAGGACTGTTTGAATTCTGAATTTGTGAGGGTTAAATTCGTTCCGCGGGCTTTTATTGAATAAAAACCCTCATAAATTGCATTAGTGGAGCTCGTTTCGTTGATAGCCAGGCAGTTAAAATGGGCCTTTCTTCTGTTCAATTGATTCCAATTCAGTTATTTTTATCTCCTCTCTCCCTCTCTCTCTTTCATGTGTTTTTAAAAACAGTTCTTTTTTTTGTTGTGTGTTGTTGTTTCATTAAGAAAATTAAGTTTTGGTCGATGTTTTGGGGGCTTCTCCTGAATAGTTTGTAAATGGATAATCGCTTAAAATGTTTGTGAGTTATCTTTTTGGAGGAGAGTTTATCTTTCCTATCTCCCTCCAGTTGATTTTATGACCCTTTCTTTTTTAAAGTTATCGATTTCGATGGTTTTCCACTATTCCGGTTTGTTCGCGATGATTCACTTGAGTAATCTGAATAAATATTTTAGGTACATTTATTTTGAATCAGTACGAGCCTGGATTTTTTTTTATTTGATAGTAATCTAACAAATACAATTTATTCAAACTAGCTTTTATTTCTGTTACGAATCGATATCTTCTCGAGAATTTATTAGAGAGTAACTTGTAATATCTTGTCTTCAAGACTGAATATAATCTAATATTCATTAAGAATTTATAATGGTTCTATTCACACACACAATTCTGACTAATCCTCTACGGCAGAGTTTCTCAAGCCTATTGAAAAGTCGAAAACAAAAGATCATTTTTTAAGAAAATATTAATTTATTGAACGTAAAAAAACAAAACACATTTTGACATAATAAAAAAATAAAATACACATTTACACTGATATAATACATTTATAAATGTATCAGCACTGCAGTAAAATATGGTAAGTTAAGAACAAGTTTAAAAAATAATTACCAGTGACTCCATGGGCTTGTCGTATATAAAATTATACATAAAAATCAACATTTATTTTGATAATTCGTACGCTTTATAATTAATCCCTTAACTACTGATTAAAAGTTACCCGATTCGGTCCCCAATGCCATTGTTTTCCACGTAGGGGCGCGTATGTGATGTACGGGGAGGGAGAAAAGGAATAAATAAGCAAAAAAAATAATCTTCTGAAATATAAATTAACCCTTCGCAAACACTATCAAGGTCCTTTTTAATGCATTCTTAAGTCTTCGGAATAATGTTGTGGATGGCAGGGCACAGAAAAGATCGTACTTCGGGAAGACGTATATATACGTCAGCACCAATGCTTCGGCTGAGTGAGATGTTTATATACGGTGATGCTTAAGAGGTTAAAGTAGAGCTATTTAAAGTCAAGTGTAGAGGGGAGTTGGTAGAAGGGTGATTTTTGTCATACGGAACCTAAGAAGTTTGGCACTCTTTAGTGTTGGGAATTGCTGTGGTTCAAATTGAAAAAGGATTCCACTGGCCATTGCAGGACTAGCATTATTGTTGAGAAACTTCTTTGATAAGTATATTTATATTTTACATAGTTGAATTATACAATTTAAGCTGACACGCTTCCATAGCTTAGGTCGAATTTATATAATGATTAGATAGTCATAATTAAGTGCATATTTTAAGAAAATGTCTCCTTTTTTTTGGTAAACCCTCACACATCAGTGAAGGAGAGTTCACGACAAAATTGGATTCTGCCCTTTTTCGAGCAAAATTAAGACACTTACTTTAATAAATAGAATCACATTAATTTACATTTATTTAAGTTTAGAGAATACGCGGTACACTCTGTCCATATTCTTTTAGTTATGTATTTATATAAACATGTTTACGTGTACCCTATTTGAACACGCATAAAGTAAAAATTTAAGAAAAAAACGCAATTTTTAATTAAATTTTAAATTTTTAAGAATATATTTCAATATCTTAAAATTTTTACTATTTTTAGAAATTTTAATATTTTTGACCCATTTTCTTACTAATATTCCTAGAAGTGTTCTTCGCTATTCTGTGCTTTTGATTGGTATCACGAATGATAATTTCAGTTTTACAATTCTTTTCCGTGTCGGACGTTGTTAAAAACAGTTTGAAAAAAACAGCTATAACTAACTTAATTTTTAAAAAAAACTATTCACATAAATCCATATTCCATGCACACAAAATCATTAAACATATTATACAAAACGACCAGAAAAATGTTCAAAACTTTATGTAGAATATAAAAACCTTAGCAGTTTAAATGCACGATTATCGTGAAAATTAAAAACCTGAGAAAAATAAATTTAAAGGTCATTAAAATAAATGAAAGATCTAAATGCAGTCGTCACGTGCTTTAGTCCTGTTTTTCGCTTCGATATATTACTAAACAAAGTTAAATTACTAGATAAATAAAGTAGCTAGAATTACGAAATTTTCTACACATATTTAGAAAATTAAAAGCTAATAAAAAATTGATAATTTGGTCTTTTTTATAAGGCAATGTATCCACTTAATGTAATAGACTTTATTTTATGATATTTTAACAGTGTAAGTTCTTCAGTTCTGTTCAAATTTTAAATCCAAATTTCGAGCAGGTAGACTTTTACATTTTAAGGCTAAGAACTCAATCTGAATATCTCAATGTCTCTCCATAAAAAAATCTCCTTAAGGTATCCGACTACGTTCGGAACCGTGATTTTGCAAAAGCATATAAATGGATAATATTTATGATATTTAGTGTCACTTAGATTAGAAAATGTGTATAAAGTTGTTTTAAGGATAATATTGCAATAAAAAATTATTTAAGTAAAATATTTTGACAAAAAATGAACATGGAATGACCCATTTTCAAAATATTCCCCTTTTGTGTAAAATGCTTCTATTATAATCATATTTTGCCTGTATATAGCTCAGACCTCTGTACAGAGACTCAACTAGAATTTTTGAAATATATAACGAAGTGGGTTTATCCATAGTTTACGACAACAGAGGGGAGCAATTTAAAGAAAAAAACGCCGATAATTGTTTCGATTGGTTGTAACTCTGAAAATAATGTGAATTTTTCAAAAATCGTAGTTGAGCTTCTGTACAGAGGTCTGAGCTATACACAGGCAAAATATTATTATAATAGAAGCATTTTTCACAAAAGGAGAACATTTTGAAAAATAGGTTACTCTAAATTAATTATTTGCCGAAATATTGTATTTAAATAATTTTTTTGGTCAAAATGTCCTTCAGACAATTTTATACATGTATTCTAATTTAAGTGACACTAAATATCGTGAAAATTATCCATTTATGCGCTTTTTTAAAATAACGGTTCAGAACGAAGTCGGATACCTTAAAGGGAAAAAAAGTGGAAGTTTTAATGTGCAAAATTTCTTTTTAAAACTTAATAGTAAATTTTTGTTACTAAAATACTTTGATTTCAGTTTAATTAAATTTTTTTAGATTGGTTATAATCACAGTGAAACACACAAGGGAGGGATCCCCTTTTCCGGATCCCCTCTTCAAAGCTCTTGATTTTTTTCATTTGATTAGAATCCTACGTATATAGTACGTAAAATGTAATTAAATATTGGATATTGATAAAATAATTTTTTAATTAAGGGGGCCCGGCACTTCCATAGGAGCCCCTATTAAATTACGTACGTTTATGTACCTTTTCTCAGAAACTTCTAACTACTAATAGATGATATTTTCACAGTAGATTATATGTACTATCAAAAAGACTTTAACGGAGAGTTTTGTCTTTTTGTTAAAAATTAAAATAATTATGAATTTTTTAAAAAATGCCAAATTTTCTTCCTTAAAATTTAGTTTAAAAATACATTATCTAAAACAGTTTACTAGATATATCTTTTTTCCTCCATTAAAATGTGTAAACATGTTAAAAGTATGCTCACTGAAATTTTGAGGATCCTACATTAATTAGTTTTTGAGAAAAAGGTCCATAAAAAAAAATATTGCATTTTGAGAAAGCAGGCTTTAAAGTAAAAATTTGTAATTTGTCAATGAGAGTGGCTTACTTTCAAAAAATAAATAAAAACACTTCTAATTATCGCATTTCTATATATCATATATCATTTTAAGCAGAAATGTTTGAACTTTTAAAAAATGTAAAAAAGTCAAAATGGATATTTTTTCAAAAATTCATGTGCCAGACAGCCTTAATGCTAATTATTTATTCAATAAATTAATATTTACTGTTTTTTGTTTCTGACAATCGACAAAATCAAAAGAATATGTTGGGCGGCGTATTGGGGTATGATACGAGAAGGGTGGATTTTCGACCCTGCCCTTCCCCTTCAAAATTCCTGTGTACGCCGCTGTTTATAATTCATTTAAACAAATAACATGTAATCATGACATACTATCATTTATTAAAAAGAATCACGGATTTTAAAACTTGATTTTCTTTTTTAAAAAAATTCTATTTGCATTAATTTTATTAAAAAAAATCTTCAAGAATTCGGTACACACAATAGTAAATTTAACTACTTTACTGAGTTTTTCAAACGCTTGGAATTTACTTTGTAAAAAAATTACATATAATGTAGTGCAAAGTAATTGAAGAGAAAGAAACTTCATTTTGTGTGAGATGGTATAATTCATAATCTTACCTTAATTTTTTTTATTACACTTTGAATTCAGATGCATAGTATTATTTCAAAAAGTTTGGGCCATGTTGTTTTCCTTGCCACAGTACCCTTTTGGCAGGGAAGACAGTTTGTAAGCTTATCGAATACTCAATTATATTAAAGACTCTCGATAATAATAACTCAATAATAATAATTATAACTCTCAATAATAAGAGTAACATTTCACCTATAAACTATTAATCTAATAGGAGTAACCTAATTTGGTCGCTAAATTTGGTGGCAAAAATAAATCCTAGAAAGAAAAAAAAAAATTCAAAAGGCACTACGATGATTATATTTGAAGGAAAAACTTTAGATGGCCGTAAAAGGTTCTTCTTAGCCTATATAAGGGTGATGCAGGAAAGCAACATTGAAATCAAAACTTGATAGAGACCGTGTGTTGTTTCATTGACTTATGCGATATTGTGAGTACGAACTTATATTTCTGGGTAAACCTTTTTTTTTATGAAATTTTTTTGCTTACATTAACAACATTTGATTAATTTCAGTTTTGATTTCCTGTTTTATAATATATCTATTTTACCTTTCAATATACTGGGTGCCTGGGCTAAAAGTATCCTAAAACAATGGCTTATTATTTACGAAACTACCCATCACAATGTAATAAACTGTTCATCCGGTGATTGGAAAACTCTCCGAGATTTATTTGGGCTTAGTCTGATCGGCCGCACGTCTGCGCATTATTCGGCAATCGCAGACCATAAACTTGTTACACTGACTTCATTAGTAAAGATGTGAGCGCCACAGCAAAAGGTGTAGCGCCTACTTTGGTTAACGGAATTTAAATCAGTAACATTTGCACAGCGACATGTTCGAACAGGATGGAATGTCGACCCTCCGACATCAAAATCTAACCATCAATGAGAAAGAACTTTAAAAGAGACAGGAACTTTAGTACCTCAAACTGGCAAGTATCTTTAAGTATTCGTGATAGAATACACTGTTAATCGTGTGCGTGATTCATTTCGTAGGAGCCCTGATAAGTCTATTAGGCAAGCCAGTAACGACATTCCATTCGTTTCGAACAGGTTGCTGTACACGCGTGATTGATTTAAATTTCGTTAACCAAAGTACACACTGCACCTTTTATTGTGGCGTGCACATCTTTGCTAATGAAATCAGTGTAGCAGGTTTATCGTCTGCGATTGCGGAATAATGCGCGCATGTGGCCGATCGGACTAGACCCAAAAAATCTCGGAGGATTTTCCAATCCACGGATGAACAGTTTATTACATTCTGATGGGTAGCTGTGGAAAAATAATCCATTGCTTTTGGATACTTTAAGCCCGGACATCTTGTATTAAGTCATTATATTACTAATAATTTTTTTAAAATTATATTTTGAAGATAATTGTGATAATTTTAACTTCTTATGTTTTTATTTAAACAATTAAAAGGACTTTGGGAATTATGAAATTTATTTTTTGCTTTAATTTAGCGATGTATATAAAATATAATTGAAAATATATTGTATTAAAATAACACTTATAACTGCAACAAATGCTTGAAAATGATGGAATAAAATTTAAGGATATTATTGTACATCTCTTTTTTAGCTTCTAAGCGATAACGTTTTATTGAGGTGGTATAAAATATTTTTCAAAAAGGAATAAAGAAAGGATGAATATATTTGGTTTCCTTATTTTCTATCTAACTTTGTAGTTGTTCTATTTAAGTATTTTTAAACATGATTTTTTACCTTATATGTTTTTCCTCGGTCAGCATTGTCAATAGTTTCTGATTGGTAAGTTTACTTAATATTTTTAATACTTTTGGTTTTAATGTGATTTATTTTAGCGATTATATTTAAATTTTAAATTTCGTATTTGTGTCTAAATATGTAAATTACCATCTTTCCCTATAGTTTTACATTTATTTTAGTTTTAGAAACCATTTTTAGTTCCGTAAAAAAAAATTCCATGCTCTACTTCAAAACTTCTCATTTCAGTTCAGTAATGTAAGTAAACAAAGGGGAGGATTAGCGCATTAAAAATTATGTTTAACCCTACATTCTTAGCCTTAAGAGTTTGTTTTTGTATTAGTGTGGTTATTTTACTATGATCTAAACTACCTTGGCTATATTACTACACGTTGCTTAGCTTTAACCCTGCTGTTCTGTTCGGGTCTATATATAACCCGAAATAAAATTTACAGGTTCATCAGAGGACTTAAGGTTTATTTGATTTTCGAAAGAATATTTTCCAATTTACACCCAATGTATCGTTCGGGTCAATATGACCCGACGCAAAAAATTATTTATTTTTACTCATACATTTTCACTTTTGTTTGGAATAAATTAAAAGAAAAGGATATATATCTCAATAGTTCCTCTAATTTATCCGGTTTAAGGTATCCGACTACGTTCGGAACCGTGATTTTAAAAAAGCACATAAATGGATAATTTTCATAATATTTAGTGTCACTTAGATTAGAATGCATGTATAAAATTGTTTTAAGGACATTTTGACAAAAAAAATATTTAAATACAATATTTCGGCAAAAAATTAACTTAGAATAATCTTTTTTCAAAATGTTCTCCTTTTGTGAAAAATACTTCTATTATAATAATATTTTGCCTGTATATAGCTCAGACCTCTCTACAGAGGCTCAACTAGAATTTTTGAAATATATAAATTAGGAGTGGGCTTATCTATACTTCAACAGAGGGGAGAAATTTTAAGAAAAAAACGCCAATAATTATTTCAATGGGTTGTAACTCTGAAAATAATGTGAATTTTTTAAAAATCATAGTTGAGCCTCTGTAAAGAGGTCTGAGCTATATACAAGCAAAATATTATTATAATAGAAGTATTTTTCACAAAAGGAGAACATTTTTAAAAAGAATTATTCTAAGTTAATTTTTTTCCAAAATATTGTATTTAAATCCTTTTTTTTTGTCAAAATATCCTTAAAACAATTGTATACATGTATTCTAATCTAAGTGACACTAAATATCATGAAAATGATCCATTTATGCACTTTTGCAAAATCACGGTTCCGAACGTAGTCGGATACCTTAAAAACTTTTTCATTAATGTATGTATTTGGTCGCATGATAAATGAGTACGTGCAAAGCCAAAAAGTTGAAACGATTGACACGGGGGCCAAACTACTTGATTTATTGTAACGTTTCTTTTTTATCTGCTGTATTTCACTTTCTAATATATAGTAAAAGAGTTGTGCCTGCGAATAGGAGAGAAAAAACGGTAAATCGCATGAATTTGAGTCCCGCTGATACAGCTTAACTAATAGAAGCTTCAGAAAGGGAAGAAGAATCCGAGTATGAGTTGAGTTGAGTTTGGTGTTTTTTGGCGCAAGATCCAGTTTTGGCTATACTGCGCCAAACATTCAAAGGTCTGTGGTTTGGACGGGAAAAGAAAAGAAGAAATTAGATGACAAGATGGAGGTTGAAAACAGAGAAAGATCACCGGGGTACCCCGGGGTCGTGACACCACCCTTGTTTACCAAAGATAGTAAACCCCTTGGGAAAAGGAAAAGATCACTAGGGTACCTCTGGATTGTGACACCCATACCCACCTAAAGAAGGCGAGCCCCCTGAGGGGAGAATCCGAGTATGAAAATCATACCAGTGATGAATTTGAAAGTGAAAGTTCTGACAACGATTTTGATACCACAGATCAATAAATGAATTGTAAAGAGAGTATTCAGTCCAAGAATCGTGAAATAAAGTGGAAGCTGAATCCACTGCCACATTATTCACAATCAACAGCTGCTAATATTAATTAACTACTCCAGGGGTCACAAGATATGCAGCGGCAAGGGTAGCAGATGTAAAAAGTGCATTTGAAGTAGTATTCAATTCTACAATTGAAAACGAAATCATAAAAATGACTGATATTGAACGATAACAAAATTATGGAAGAAAGTGGGAGAATATCGAAAGTAAAACTTTTCAGGCATATATTGGATTATAATTGTTAGCTGGTTTTTATATAAATTATATGGAGAATTATTAAAAAGCCTATGGGATAAAGAAACTAGCAGAAACTTTCGTGCGACAATGTCCCTTGAAAACATTTTGAACCATGTCGAGAGTTATTCATTTTGATAATAAATCCACTCGTCAAGAAAGAAGAAAATTGGATCAATTAGCTTCAGTGAGAGATATCTGAGAAAAGTTGATTGAAATTCTACCAAAATTATGTAATCCGAATGAAAATATTACTGTAGATGAACAATTAGTAGGATTTCTGGCCTATGTCCTTTCAAACAGTATGTACTGTAACGTCGTGAGTAGTTAGCAAGCAAGAAAATTTGTCACAGCCTCATTTTAAAATTAAAGCAGTATTTATTTGCTTCATATGTTACTAAAAAGTCCAATAAATATGCCAAGCCGGGCGGACAGTCTTTTCTACGGGAGTTCAATCCTTTTTCCGAAAGGCACTCGTTATTCCCTTTTCTTCTCAGGGATCCTCTCCAGTTTGTCTCCTTCCAGGGCTCTACATCAAGTTTTTCATCCAGGGCTCTCCTCTCTGTCTCACTCCAGGGCTCTATCTCTCTGTTTCCATCCAGGGCTCCATCTGTCTCACTCCAGGGCTCTCTCCAAGTTTTTCCCTCCGTCCCTTCTCCTCAAAATTAACACCTTTTAAACACCAGGGGCGGGTCCACAACACGCCCCTCGTCTTCCTCATTGGTAGGCAAAAAAAAAGGTCTGCCTTCGTCCCCGGGCCACATTCGTCTCCTATTTGTGCGGCAAACACAAACACATTCCTGGTCTGTCTGGAATCTAAGGGCGCCATAATTCTCATCTAACTTCTGAAACTCTTATTCATCACACCACCTGGGTTTTATAACCCCATTCTCTCGGCACCGGCTTTCATACAGGCTTCGCCTATACGTCAACCTATTGTCATCGGCTCTCTTTGGTTATTGTAACTTCCAGAATGGATGTCGGCTTTTGCACGAGGTCAGAAAATACACAATGACCCCATAGCCACGTGCTCTTGTCACCTAACGACTGTTTGGAGCCATAAAACTTCGCATGAATAGATGGGTGAGGTTCACCCCAATCGAAGACTTCACAATACCAAGTAAGCCATCTAAATATGTGATCAAAATATATTCATGTGACAGTAAAACAACGTATGTATTGAAAACACAAATTTACACTGGAGAATAACAAGGACCAAAGCCAGAGAAAAATCAAGGAATGCGAGTAGTGTTTGATCTCACTTATGGGTATTTGGGGCACAATACTACATGCGATAATTTTTTCACATCTTTCAACTTAGAGCAACTTCTTCTAAAACGGAAAATAAATATGCTTGGCACCATTAGAAAAAATATACCCTAACTTTCAGAAGAAATGCAAAATAAAGAAGTTCACAGCTACATTATTTTATTTTGCAGAAGACACAAATTACATCCCAATAATGAACAAGAAGGTTATTCTTATGAGCACTTTGCATCGTGGTGCTCAATTGATCTGAAATTTTATATACGTGATTATTTCGGATGTCAATACAGTAATTTAATTATAATTAATAAAAATTAATTGATTAAAACTAATTATTTGAAGAATTACAAATACACACGTTGGCATTATTTTTGGTGACTTAGCGGCCCTTTTGGCGACTTGTGTCGAAACTTGAAAAGATTTTTTTTCCTTACATTTTAAAGCATTCAGTTTAACTGAAATTTTATATACACGATTGTTTTGGATGACAATACGATACTTTAATGATAATGAATAAAAATTAATTACCACTTAATGTTGTGATTCTGTCATATGTATATACATATTTATATTAATTGTAACTATTTAATAAAAAGTAGCTAAAATAAAATTTTTCTTTGTTCGTCGAAGTAGGAATTGACTTAATTTTTTTTTATATATATATAACTTGTTTATTTATCTATTTTATTATTTTTTTAAAAATTTATGCGCACTGTTTTCAGTGAAGTTTTATTTTCTTTTTTTAAATATTACTATCATGCAGCCCACTTCCACTTAACTCCAGCGAGTGAACGTGAGAAGAGGAATGCAAGTGAATGTAATTGAAAAAAAAAGTTATTCTTATGTAGCAGATCGGTGAATTCTGAGAGTTATTACAAGAATATTTCAAAGTTTATTATCAAGCTGCCGCACTAACGGATTATCTAATAAAGGTGAGTTTGTTTTTTCCGTTGAACATTGTTTATAATCCATAATATTCAAAACTGTTACAAAAGTTGACTTGATAGCTGTATTAGAATTAATAGATGAAAGAACAGATGAATCTTATAAAATAGTTGAACGAAAAGAAATTCTTTTGAAATCATTAGATTTTATAAAAGATAAGGAGTTTGTCTTAGATTTCCCTGCGACCATAGCCGTGCAACGTAAAAAGAAAGACAAGTTGCATAGGTTACGCTTGCAACAACGAACAGAATGTGAAAATTCGACGTTATTATGATGTTGAAAGTATTCCTTCATTAGATAAACTTCTTAAACATGTGTAAATAATGGCACGCCCTATGCCAAGAAGAAAAAAAAAAACATGGGAACTACTTTTTTATTAAGTAGAAAGAGAGCATTTAAGCTCAAAAATGTTCAAAAAGGATTAAAATCCAAAATTTTAATGAAGTTAATTGGTAAGAAAGTAGCCAATATTTTGGTTTATATTAGTAATGCCAGCTAAGAGATTACGAAAAAATAAAAGTATTAATTGTGAAGTAGTACGATGTCTCTTGTTTTGTTTGCTTAGAGAATTTTCAGAAAAGTAAATGGCTCTCAGGACATAAGTTTTCCTAGCTTTGCATTGTGTGTGGCGTTATAAAACTTAAGTTAACACACACACACACATATATATATATTTATATATTGGGAGAGTAATGTACATGTTTCTATATTCAGAAATATTGCTATTAATTATATGCAACGTAATATGTTTCTGGTGTCAAAAATATCAGACATAATAAAAAACTATAAACATTTAACTAAATATTGCTTAAATCAGAAATACCCAATTAATTTTATTAATAGTTATATGAATAAAGCTATTTAAAACAGTTAGGATTAAAAATTCTGTGAGATTGATAATAGTTTATTACTATAAACTTAAATATTTCTTAGTTATAGTTATCTCCATAATCTAATATTAGATAAAATTACTTATTATTATTTTATTCATATTTACTCTAGTGTTATTAAAGCTATGCTATAATTTGCAACTCTTATTAATTTTTATTTCCATTCTTTTTATACTTTTGTTAAGCGCTACATTTCAGCCCTTCACATGATTTAAATCTTCATTAGGGTCCAGAATCTGGCAATAACTTATTTATTGCATTCAGATTTAGCGTGGGCTTTGCATTTGTAAGTGCAATTTTCAGGTAAGTTACCTCTATCTTGTAATGGATTTAGATATTCCTATCCATTATCTTCTATTGGTTTTTGCTCAGTTTTATTTACATAAAGGGGGAAGGTTGGCTGGCCAAAAAACATGTTCAACCCCACTTTTATATAAATTATGTTATTTATATATTAGCTGTCCTAAGTCAGCAATGTTTATAACACTGCAGCAGCATCCATTTTATAATTTTTAATCTCGGTTACTCATATGTCCTTCATTGTGTGATTTTCCTACTGTCTGTGTTTTTCGAATGTGATTGTTGGATGTTATCTCTTGTTTGTAGAGAATAAGCTTATATATATATATATATATATATATATATATATATATATATATATATATATATATATATATATATATATATATATATATATATATATATAACAATGCATAACTATTTAAACATTTCCCTTTACAGAAAATGGATGAAATAAAAAAATCCACCGTTAAATAGACACTAAAAAGGGAACTACTTAATGCCTGCATGTGAAAATGTTGTAAAAACACGTAGTACATCCGAACAATTGGATTATCTTGCCTCGAATAAATTGGAAGTTTTCACTTCTATCGTGTAATCATAAGCAAACCCACATTTTTTTTTTTTAAATCGAAAGGAAACCATTTATTTTAACTTTATATTTTATTTGTTCCCACATACCTTTTTTCTTCTTTATTTTATTCACATAATCTCTCTCTTGATTTTTACTCTCTTTGTTCTTATGTATATTTGTATATTTATACATGCAATTTTTCTCACGTTAAAATTGTTATAAATTGTTATAAATCTAGCTTAACCCTGCTGTTCTGTGCGTATTTAATACACGTATTATGAAAAGGGACGTTCGGGTCAATATGACCCGATTCCGAAAACTAACCTTTCTTACCGTAAATGACAGGTGCCATTTAAAAAGCGGTAGGCTGTTATCTTTAACAGGTTTGAAAAGTATTTTAATTCGACTTTCATTTAACTTTTTTGAAACCGATATATATAAGCACACAAATCGGTGAACACCATCTCTTCCCTTAGAATCAATTGTAAGTTTTTAACACAAATCTCCCTTTTTTTATATAAAATTTCCTGACTACAATATTTTTTGATAGTCGTGTGGCCCTCAGATCACTGTGAATTTATTTATGTAGCCTGCGAATCATTGTAAATATTAATTCGGCCCTCGAGCGTGAAAGGTTAGAGCAACCCACTACCAGGGGCGTTTTAAGGCATGGGCCGTCTGGTTCCAGGCCAGGGGCATTTTAAGGCATGGGCTGTCTGGTTCTAGGCCAGAGGCATTTTAAGGCATGGGCTGTCTGGTTCCAGGCCCAGGGGCATTTTAAGGCATGGGCTGTCTGGTTCCAGGCCCAGGGTCTTTTACACTCCCTTTCAGTGGAGTCGAGTTCCACGAAACCCGTTTTTAGCGGATCTCTACTCCACAAAAGAAACATGCCTGTTAAATTTCAAATCTGTTACTCTACTAATTTAAAAACGAGAAGTGTCTGGGAGCCCCTAGGAAGTAGCCGCAATCCCCTTAGGGAATTGATTTATTCAAAATTATTCTTATGGGATCTCTATTCAACAAAATAAACATGCCTACTAGATTTCAAGTCGGTAGAAATATCCGGAAGAGAGTGAGTGAGTACCGCGGGCGAGAGAGAAATTTAATTCTCAACAGGAAGTTATATACTTTAATGATGGTCATTATATATCATTCTCCGTTATTTTTCAACTATATTCCCTATCATATTCTACTTTTACTAGTTGATCTGTATTACTTGAGTAAAAATCCATAATGAAAGGTTTAAAAAACCCGGATGCAGGAATTTATCAATTTAAGAACATGTAAGTATTATAATTTTTCACGATAGTATTTTGGTTCAACATTAAATGCGTAGCTAATTGTGGAGGAATATGTGCATCATTTTTTTAATTGGTCACCACTGAATGCTTTTTTTTTTTTAAGAAATGCAAAATAATACAAAAAATTAAGTAATGCAAAAATATGTTTTGGATTTTTTGGAGATATATACTATAATTATCCGTGAAAAAACAATCATGCGCAAAATTTTAAATACGAAAATTTTTGATTTATGAAAAAATTTTAAGCTTGTAAGAGAGAAAAAGAATTTTTTTTTAAAAAAGGGCCCAGAAAATTGGATTTAGCTTCCATCAAGAATGATATTTTTTTTTTGTATTTTTTCCTTCAATATTAAAAACCAATTGTTCTTAATTAAAAAGGGTTTTTCTGTGACCAAAAAAAAAAGGTTTTTTTTACTTATAAAAGTAGTGGAGCTTTTCCTTTAAAAAAATGCGCATTATTATGAAAAAAAAATTATCTCAACTAAAAAAAAAATGCATTCATTTCCATTGTTTTCTTTTTTTCTATTTTTTGTCTCACTTTCGACTTAAAAATCGTAAAAGCTTTTAAGTAATAGTAAAAGATAATAATGGAAAATTATTTAAGCTCAGCTGTATTAATTTTTTTTCTCCAAGAGGAAAACCATGCATTTTTTTTTCTAATTTGCAAGAATCCCAAGTTTTCCCATTACGTTATCTTAATTTAAAGTAAAAGTTTTAAGGATTTTCTCATTAAGCAACCAAAAAGAAAGAAGAGAAAAAATAAAAAAAAAGAACTATTAAGATCACATGGAAATGGGAGTAATATAAATATCTGCGGTCATTCATCCTAATGTTCTGATGGACTAGGATGTTTTTCTACGTTTTTCTGATAATAATAAAAGGACGAAAAATGGTTAAAACTCCTCTCTCTCTGCTTCAAAACCTCCTCTCCTCCTCCTTTATACCAGACATACGGATTTAAAAACATTAATTGTTCCAACAGATTTTAACATCTTAAAGAGAGAATTTTTTCCCCTACTCTTTACGGATTTTTTCCCCTTTTCTTTTCCATCAAAAGCTTTAGCTAATCCTTTTCTCAGAGCTGTTTTTAATTCCGACTGCCGTCGAAATTAGCGTCGTGGAAGACAAAAAGAAGGAAAAGCGAGACGCATAATGGAAATAATGCGCTTTCTACATTAGAAGCCTATCCGCGGCTGATCTAATCAGTTGCTCCGGAGGACCGATGCTGGTGACGTCACCATGTGCTGTGCCTTAATTCAATATAATTCCCTTCCCTACCACCCCAACGCGTTCTTTGCAACAACGAAAAGCCGCACAGTTGCTTCTACTGGAGCAGAAGAAAACCAAAAGGGTATTCTGCGTTTTTTACTTTTTAATTTTTATTTTGACATTCTTTTTTTGTTTTAATTTCCGGATTTTTATGAGCTGACAACAACAACAACAACAATAGACTTATTAATTGAACGCCGTTCCACGATGCTCTTTTAGACTCGTAACCGTATTCGCATTATTGGGGGTTGGCGAAGTCGTGGTTTTCTAGAGGTATGGAAATTTTTCCCTTCCATCCTATCCAATTAACTTCATTTCGGGAATATTTAAATGGCTGTATTTAATGTCAGGAGAACGCTGATAACTCTTATCTTTATAAAATCTTTTGTCGCCCCATTGGGTTTTTTGCTTTATTATATTTCGAGCTTTTTTACGAAGTGAGCGGAATTGAAATGACAAGGCATGATCACGCGCATTTTTTTTAATGTTCTATTTCGAATCGTGTTCTTTTAATCACTGTAGAGTAGTTCGGCTTTCGGAATGGTAAAAATTTTGTTTACGACTCAGACTCGAATTAAACTTCCTTTTTTAAATCGATAGTTCTTACCGATTTACTTCAAATGATCAAAAATTGGAGAAAATGATAACATTCCTTAAAAGTAATTTTCACATAAGAACAGTTCTTGAACAGATAATAAAAACGACATGAACCAAATCGATAAAAAAAAGTATTGTGTCGTCATTTTATTATTCGCATTAAAAAATATATTTCTTCAAAACATAAAAAGATAAATAAAATGCAAAATTTTAGATTTTTTTTAAATTTATCAAATTTAAAATTTTTTTTCTGAATTTTCAATACTAAAAATAAGTCAAATGAAGAAGTAGAAATCACAAATGCTGAAAATATTTTACAGTTTTATTTCAAATTGTTAAAAATTAATAGTACTTCTCCAGTGTAAAAATTATTATTTTTTGACGCAATTTTTTTACATCGGTATATATTTTCTTACACTCAATATACAGGGCGTAAATTCTTTTTCGTTAGAAATACGTCATATCCTTTTTAAATCAAGAGACGAGGGCTATAAGATCGTTCTTTAACATAATCGAAAGTTTTGTGCTAAGATTTATATATATACAAATATATCTCTCAATAACTTAAAAACAATATGTGGTTATGCAATTCACAAAATCCCGAAAGAAGGGACTGGATAACAACTAACAAACATGTATAAATATATAAAGCCACATTTTAATAATTAATTTGAAACAATTTGATCCATATTATAATTACAGTGTAAACGTCAAAATCGATTACTGTGTGCTTTATTTTATGTTTTAGTAGTTAATAATATTTTTCTAGTTTAAATATAAAAAATTTGGAATTTTTAAGCTTTTAATATAATAATATTAGTTTTTTAATAAAAAAATAACAGAAGAATTTTTAAAAGAAAAAATGAAAAATTTTTGTGTAAGCCCCACACAAGATAATTCACAAAATTAATATTCTAACGATTTTTTTCCCTAGAAGGGTTTGGGAAAAAACAATTCCCGGGATCTAGTTCAACACACCCCCCCACACTATTGGTAAATGTTTCTAAATCCTTACGAGGGATAAATGTTTCTAAAAATTGAGCAAGTGTAGAACAGGAATACCATGCGTAATATTGTTAATCGGATCTCGGAAAAAAAGGATAAAAAGAATCTGAATAAAATATTTCTTCTGTAATAAAATAAGTTATTCGTTCCAAAATCAAATTTTGTGAAAAAAAAAATATATATATTTACATAATTATCTTAACTAAATAAAAAAAAATAAATGGATGATTTTAATCAAAATAATACACTTTAATTGCTCAATGCTTATGTAATTAAAAAAAGAAAAAAGTTTTTTAAAAGCCAAAGTTTTTTATAACCCCTCCCCTCCATTTTCCCCCCTCGTACATCTCGCAATAAGTTTCTAATCTTCGCCTTGTTCAAAGGCTCCTTGTTTTCATTTGGAGCATTTTCTTAAATCAGTTCACACGCTCTTCCAATGGTGGTGTTGAATAATTCTTCAAGATCATTTAATGTAAAGTTTACTTCCGTTTGCACATTTTTTTTGGGTGGGTAAAAAGTCTGACGAGATGGGCGCGTGTCTCATTAAATAGTGAACCGAATCACCTTCAAATTCTTGGGCATAACTCACCACTGTCCCCCTTTTAGTCTCTAACTGGATATTTAATCGCGCAAAGTTAATTCCCACAAGATTTGAGGCTTTTACCCCCAAAAAAGGGACCCAAAATCTTGACAGCCCCTTTCCCAAAGGGAAAGCGCGACTCCCATAAGGAGGAACCATAAAATTAGAAAAAAACATCCCGCCTCCCCTCACTGCTCCCCCCCTGACGGGCCCTTTTTTAAAACATTTTTTTCCGAATAAAAAATATATAGGAACGAACAAAAAAATTTTTGTATCCTTGTACATATTATGCCAAAAAAAAATTTTCACTGAGTCTGTGGGTTTTAAAAATTTAAAAGGGCCCCCCATATTCGAATGAATTGATTCGAGTTTTTTTCCTTAAGACAATGAGGACTTGTTTCTAATAGTGGGCCTGGGACCTTTTTTGGGGCCCAGAGAAAGCAAACAATCCCCCCCCTCATTAATAAAAAAACTGCAATTGGGTGTTTTTTTGAAATTTTTTTTAACTTTAACAAGGCAAAACCCCGA